>CAMAPF010000982.1:3617500-4093808 GCA_945859915.1 Cuscuta epithymum
AAATATATATATTTAGGGGTAGGGTGGGGTTGAGAGGGGGCAGCTGCCCCCACTGCCCCCATAGTAAATCCGCCACTGGTTGTTTATCGAAGAAAAATTTGACTTTGTACTCAATTTTCATTTGTCACAACCATTGATATGTGCATACCCCGGTCCGTCAATTCAAAATTTGTGAAAGAGTGGGATGTAAAGTCAAATGATTTGCACTAAAATTGAGTGCACACACTAATGATTTTGAAAATGAGTATAAAGTCCAAACCATTTAAAAAAAGGAGTTTAAAGTCAAAATACTCCCATTACTAAAGGATATATATATATATATATATATATATATATATATATATATATATATATATATATATATATATATATATATATATATATAGGGAGCGGTTCCAGAAAGAACGCTTCTTAGGAGAAAAATGAGAACGAATCTGAACCGTTGGATTGAATTATGTGGAACTGAATTGTGCATTTGATGAAACCGAAATGTGCATTAGATGATATTGAAATGTGCCTAATAAAAATTTAAACTCACATGTGCATTAGGTGAAACTGAGATGTGCAGAATAAAAGGTACTAAAATAACATCACATCGTACCTTTTATTCTGCACATTTTAGTTTCATTTAGTGCACATTTCAAATCCACCTAATGCACAATTTAGATTCACATAATTCCACTACATTGTACCTTTTGTGCTGCACATTTCAATTTCATCTAATACACATTATAGCTTTATCTAATGCACATTGAATTTCACATAAAACAAATCTAACGGTCCAGATTCATTCTCATTTTTCTCATAAGATCATGTTCTTATTTGAACCAAAACATATATATATATATATATATATATATATATATATATATATATATATATATATATATATATATATAGTTTTATGATGCCAAATATTTTGTGTTGGCCGGGGAGCTTATAAGCTTCTTCAGAAGGTCGCCTCAGGGTGGGTAACAAAAGGAGCGATACATAAAAATTGAAATATGAAACAATAACATATTTATGATTAAAATGGAGGTTGTTTACAAAAATGAGATTTTTAAACATGATGATTATATTATAGTAGTAATTTTGGCCATAATAACCGATGCTCAATTTTTATAATGTGATAATAACTTTTGGTTATATTTTTATGAATAAGCTTTATTTCAGTATTATTTATGCAAAAAACTCTTAAAATATATATTTGAGGCATGTGTGTATAGAGGACAGATCGTATCAGGCCGGCCTGACGGGAACCGCCGTCAGGCCAAGGCCATTTGGGGACCTTCCCGGTGGAATTTTTTGATGAAATTTTTTGAGCATGTTCCTCATCAAGCCTAGTTTGTCTATGCCAAATTTTAGCTAAAAATTCAATCGGGAAGGCAGTCAAAACAATTCTTTACTAAAACTGTGCATTATTTATATATAAACTGCGCAGTTTTAGTAGGGAATTTTTTTGACTGCCTTCCTGATTGAATTTTTAGCTGAAATTTAGTAAGCATAAACTAGACGGGATGAGGAACATGCTCAAAAAAATTCATCAAAAAATTCCACCGGGAAGGGCCTCTGATGGCCTCAGCCTGACGGCGGTTTCCGTCAGGCCGGCCTGACAGGATCGGGACTCTGTGTGTATATATTATACTTCGTATATGACTAGGCTGTTTTTTTTTTCTTTTAGCATCGATACTTTTTTTCTATTTACTGTTGAAACTTTTAATTTAGAATTGAACTCTACATGTCAGAAACCTAAGATTTTATTGTATGTTATGATAATCAATCTCAAAAATGAAAGAAAAAATTGGAAAATCATACTTCTATCTTTACATTATATTAAAATTAAAAAAATTGTCTGAAGTTGAAGTTGAAAATGAGACTTTTTAAATTCTGCACAAAATCTGCCCAATTTCTAATGGATCAGTTCTGATCACTGATTCACGATCACATACTCCACAAATTTACTAGAATATGTCGTACAGTTTTTATAAAGTTTAACTAAGTTATGGCACCCGTGTCTTTAGCAGATAACTCTTGTTATTTTAAAAAATTACGTAGGATAAGTCAAACCCCGTAAATAATTTAAGGGACACCACCAAGGAAACAATATAAATATATCCATATGTTGATTTTTCAAAGGTAAGAATAAGATAGAGATTCATTGAACGAATACTGTTATTATTTACTGACGAGATGCATGAATCAAATATTCAGTACGGATCTTCAATCCTACCGGTGCGATGTGATACGTGGAGATAGTAAAAAATTGGGTAAATAATTACTTGCAAATACGGAGTACCATCTGCTTAATTTATATATCCACTTTTATACTCACCTTAGGGTGTGTTTGCAACAGATTCCGCTTTAAAAAAAATGTTTTTTAATGAAATAGGGAGAAGTGATTAAATAGAAGTTGATAGTGTTTAAGAAAAAAGTGATTTTGAAAAGTAAAAGTTGATAGTGTTTGATAAAATAAGTGTTTTTTGTGTAATAGAAAAAGTAAAAGCACTTTTGACACGAAAGTCGAGAAAAATAAAAGTTGTAGTGTTTGGTAAAAGAAGTGTTTTTTAAAACCAAAAGCTGAGAAGCGCTTTTTTAAGTGGTTGCAAACCAACCCTTATACTCACCATGTTTGTGAAGTGTTTTTTTCTGTGAACCCGATTCACAGACAATATTTTGTTTGTACAAAATATTGTCTATGTACCAGAGTTCACAGACAAAAAAAAACACTTCACAAAGTTAGGTGGGTACAAAAATGTGTATAAAAGTGGGTACAAACGTCATTTTTGTAATTTATTTGAAGAAGCACCATGTCTAATCTCTTGACGCCAAAGCCTCAAAAGCATGTCATTAAGTTGGAGAACGTCTTTTATGAGTTACAAGTAGGGTTGTGTATTTGTATTTGTATTTGTTTTTGTATTTGTATTTGTTTAATTTTATCGAATACGAATTCAAATTCAAATATGAAACGAACATTAATTTCGATTTGTATTTGTTTAACAATACGAATAGTTAACGAATCATATACGAATATCGAAACGATTTGAGCATAGGTTAAATATTAGTCAAATATCACTTTAAAATAATTTTTTTTATACTCCATATTTTTTATGTTGTAAATGCATGCTATGACAAAATATGTGTATTTAGATTTTAAATTTAATGAATCAATGCATTTTTAGATGGTGGACAATATACTAAAGTGAATTAATTTTATGATGATTAATAAATACTCCCTCAGTCCCAAATTGTATGATACATTTACTATTCACTTGGTCAACACAAATTACTCTTAATCTTTTATTTTATATATCAAAAGTTTATGAAATTTGAATTATTTTTTGCAGGTTTTGTAGTGGTTTTAATGTAGTTTCTGAATATGTAAATTTTATTTTCTAAAACTAATTTGAGTGTTGACAGAGATCAATTTGCTTTATCGTCAGTCAAACATCGTAAACCGTAATGTATCTTACAAATTGGGACGGAGGGAGTATAAATTTATTTCAAACTTTTTGGAATAAACACTAACACACACATATTAGAAATTATACTTATAATGTGTGAAATAAGTTGATAATTATATATAGGGAAAATTGTCAAATAAGTCCCTCTAGTATATCAGAAACATCAATTACGTCCTTGTACTATATAATCACCCAATCAAATCTTGTAACTATAGAAAAACACCCAATTCAGCCATTTTGGCACTCACCAACAGGTTAGCCGGTCACATTGTTGAGGTGGAGGTTGACGTGGCCTAATTTTTCCAGGCTGGCCGTTCAGTCATTCACCATCAACTTTCGTTACCGCACCATTTTCATTTTCATTTTCTTTCACCATCAAAGGTGCCTCACCAGTCAGCAACCTTTGTTACCCAATTTTTTTCCGTCTTTCTCGATTCTCTTTTCATCTTCTCTAACTTCTATTTCATTTTCTATCTCAAGGAATAAATTTGTTAAAATTACAGACTGTATGTAGCAAATCATAGGAGGACTATTCATCTTCTTATGAAATCGCTACTTCTTATTATTAAATCGCAGGACACCAGCAGTGGTGACTAAAGCATAAGACGTCGGTGATGGTGGTGGAGACTAAACCAGATGACGTCGACGATGGCGGTGGAGACAGGAAAAGAAGCATTTGACTATGGTAAAACCAGGATCATTGAAGAAGTTCTTCCCTGAACTTGAAACGATGGATATGGCGATTGGAGCGGTGTTGATGGAAATCGGACCCACAGTCTTCAGATCCAAACTTCTTCAAAGTTGTACCTGCAAAGGAGGCATCCTATTGAGGTTTGCGATGAAGGGTATACTGAGTACTAGGCTCAAATTAGGTTGGTAAAAAAAAAAGAAATGGAAATCAAGAAATCCCTTCCCTTTGAAAATGGAGAAAGATGAAAAAAATACCATCTCGGAAGATTTAGGCCAGGTCAACCTCCACGTCAACCATGTGACCTGCTAACTTGTTGGTGACCGCCTAAGAGGCTCAATTGGGTGTTTTTTATACTTTAGGGATTTAATTGAATGATTTTATAGTACGGGAATCTAATTGATTTTTTTGACAAAGTACAGGGACCTATTTGACAGTTTTCCCTTATATATATCAAAGTCAACCAACTCTAATTTTATTCTTCAAATCAAATACGTAATTATTTGTATTGTATTTGAAAGACATTTGAATCAAAAAAATGTTTTGTATTCGTATTTATATTCTGGGTCATTACAAATGAGCTTGGAATCTGTATGCAAAAATGTTTACATGGGCCACACTTTGAGGGTATTGATATCCTTTAAAAGTTATTATAGTGTTATTACTATTATTATTAATATTGATATTAATATTACCATTATTATTAATCGAATATATTTGATTAATATTTGAATCGAATACACTGATATTCTTATTTGTATTTGATAACAACTCGAATCAAATTTAATATTCTTATTTGTATTTGTATTTGAATTTTCCGAATTCGAATCATCCTATACGAATTCGAATCGCGAATCGAACACAAATTATTTGATTCATTTACAACCCTAGTTACAAGAGGTGTGTAGTATCAGAGCTCACTTGTATAGGCCCCCCTAAAAATTTAGTACGTATAAAGTACTATATCACCTCGTAGTTACATGTTGAGTTTTTTTAGAAGTTGTGCATTATTTCACATTTCAAAATATATACAACTTTTAGATTATCTAATTTGTGTATTTTAAATATTACTTCATATAAAACTTATATTTCACTAAACTGTTTCGTCTATTTGTATTTCATTGTTAGATTTTATATTCTTTCTTGGTTTGGGCGGGGGGTCTTAATTCGTTAGTTGGAACCGAAGTGGCAAACGCCTCCAAATTTATTAGAGGACCCTGTATGTTGAGTTCGTTAATTCATTTTTTTTATTTGTCACATATCCCTTGCTAAATCCATAGGCGCTATCTTTCATTCACAATCAACCTAGACCAGTCAAGAAATCAGCAGCCTAGTTACCCTCCTGATACATATGCTCAACTTTGATCACTCAGTCTCGATCAAGCAACTCACGAAAGCAAGCTACCTCAAAAAAGTGTTGATGTTTAAGCTCACCATCACACAACAGTAGCTGAACCGCGTCACGTGAACCCAGCTGCAGACTTGTCACAGTACCATCTCTCTCGAGCAATCTGCAAACTTGTCACAGTTGCTCTCAATTCAGATATGGTGATTGAACAAATCCCCATATTCATCGAATAGGCTGCTAGCAGACAGCACCCATCGAAGTCATGAAACAAGCCTTCTGTGGCTAGCCGTATGGTCTCAGGAATAAAAGACCTGTTGGAATTGAGAGCAATCCACTCGGGTGGTGGCAACAGCCAAAAGACATCCACCACCGTCTTTATGCATGAGCGAGTATGAACGAACTGGTCACGTATCAAAGCCTCCTCTACCGAATTGGCCCATAAGTATATATGTTGTGAAAGGGCCTCAAGAACAGTGCGAGTATCGGTAAAGATAAACTCATTTATGGTCTTCCAAAGAGACCAGCAAGCAATCCCAAAAAAAAAAAGAAAACTAGAGATTGCTGACTTCATATGGTGTGTGATCCAAGGCAGGAGATAAGAACCTCGGCTCAGTTGATCTTCGGAAAGAAAGGGAAGATGCTCCCAGATACTAAACGCAAATGGACAGTCCCGCAACACATGCAGGACTGTTACAAGCCCCAAGTGACATCTCGAGTAGTCACCCACATTCGCAAGTGTCGTCGCCTCCACTCCTCGTTGGTGAGGAGTCTTCCATGCAAAGCAAACCAAAGAAAGTGCCTGATGTGGTTCGATCCATTCGTGGTGACATTTACATTAAATCTGTTAATTCGAGGTTGACATTTACAATTTCAGAAACACAGGTCTTACATTTCAATATGGTGACTAATTGAGGGACCAAAAGTGCGTTTTTCCCTTGTTATAATTTATGTAAGATATGTTAAAGATTATAAATATAATACTATATATGTTTTAAATTGACAAAACACAGTAGTGAACTTAGTTATATGTATGTATATATTAATGTATGGAGTAACGATCCTCTTAGGACTGCTTGACATGACCCGGCATCAGGCCAAACCCGTTTGAAGGGTGTTGGTATTGGCCCACTTGATCCCATAAGCCCATTTACTTCTTCAATGCCCCGGCCCGTTGGTTGAGTATCTTCTTGATCGGCTTTCTCCCCTGAACGATCAATACTTTCCTTTCCCATTACCTGCGCGATTCAAACCTTCATCTATCAAAGGTAAGTTACCATCTTTATCCCTTTGTTGCGCCTATTTAATCCTATTCTCTCTGCCGATGAAGAGGCTGGCCGAAACCCTTCTCCTAAAATCGCACCTCTGCTCCTCGGTGGAGCCAAAACAATTTTGGCCGGAAATCAAGGTTGTTGGCTGACGCCTCTTCTCCCCTAGTTGACCTTGGTAGTGAAATTCATCCTTTGTGGATGAACTTGGAGACCTGAGCTGGAAGAATTGTTGACTAACAGTGGTATCAGAGGCAGGACGTCGTCTGCTGCCGCCTGCCGCCGCTGGAGGTCCAGGGAGTGCTGCCGTCGTCGGTCCAGTAGTTCCAGCGCCCTGAACCAGCCGGCCAGACCTTCTGCCAGAGTCGAAGGTGCTGTCCGACCTCTACAGTCTGCCACCGGTCCAGGGAGGTGCTGCCACTCCCATTGCCGCCTGCCGCCAGTCCAATCCGCTACCTAAGGTAAGTCGGGTAACCCAACCTCGGGCCCCGCTTAGGTACCTTGGTGTACCGGAGTGCCACCGGTTTCCCCCCCGCTCCCCCACTGCTGACCTACGTGGTCTTGGATGCCGGTTGTGCTCGGCCCCAGGTACGTTTTCTAATCCTTTGTGTGATTGCTCGTAATTCATTTCACTTAATTGCAATTTCTTGTTAGTTGAATTGTGATTACTTGTTTATTTGATTCGTGGATTAATTTTCCGGATTAAGAATATTTTGTTTGGATACTCGTTGTCCAAAGGTGTGAATATTTCTTTCCGGTTTAAATTTAATCACGTTTTGAATTTTGATTTTCTGTTTGTTGATTCGTGGATAAACTTTCCGGTTAAGAATATTTGGTTGGATACTTGTTGTCCGAAGTTGGGAATGTTTCTGTCCGGATTAGTTTTAAATCCCGTTTCCTTGTTTGTGATTTAATTCTAGCCTATTTTTGCTTGTACGAAAGAACAAGGAGATTGTGCCCGAACTTTGTGTTCATTGGTCTTCTCGGCTTGTTCGTGCTAGTTGCTTAATACAATTCATAGCCTATAGATTATAATTAATCATTTTTCTTGTCTGTTGAGTAAATAAAAAATTTGTCTGTGCTTATACGAAAGAACAAGGAGATTGTACCCGAACCTTGTGTTCATTGGTCTTCTCGGCTTGTTCGTGCTAGTTGCTTCGTACTGTACGAAAGAACAAGGAGATTGTACCCGAGCTTTGTGTTCATTGGTCTTCTCAGCTTGTTCGTGCTAGTTGCTTCTTACTGTGTGTAGCCTGATAAATTTTATTTACTCTCTTGCGTGTTGTGCTTGCTTTCCGGTTAATATGGCTGTTGTTGAGGTTTTATCCCGTAGATCCGAAAGCCCAACACACGCTTTGGATATTAAGGACGTTAGGTTTGGTTTAGGAAGGTGTATAAAAATATAAAACAGTGAATTAGGAAATAACTCAGAAGCTAACTTGTATTACGTAATTCTGTAATTACAAAGAAATTGCCCGAATGGTATGTCGGTATGAGTTTGAATACAATACAAGAGAGATGATTCTATTGCTAAGCTCTGAGTAAAGAAATGCTAACCCTTTACAATACACTTGATGCAAGTATACTATAGGGGGATGTGTGAGGCTGTTACCTCTACCACAAATGCACACATGCCTCTACTGTCTATGGCCATAATTCAGCATTAAATGCGGCTCCCACTTGCTGGTTACCCATACGGGTATCAAGTTCGGTGTGCGGGACCCCCTCCGAGGGTGTTTGATGCCAGTACTTCGTTGATTGTATCAAGTGGACAAATCCACCCGAATGTCGTTCAGGTATTCCCCGTTTGGGATGTCATGAACCTTCCTGCTTCTGTTGGTCCTCCTGTTTCTCCTGGGCCTCCTTTATGCTTTGGGCCGGGCGTATTGAGCCCAATACCCCAACAACTGTCAATCAATATGGCATGCTTCCATTTAACGGAAAGACAGATTTTGATATCTGGAAACAGAAAATCAAATGTGTGTTGATCCAATAGAAAGTCTATAGGGTCTTGACTACTCTCTATTTAGACTCTGAGGATAATGCTTAGTGCGTTGAAATGAATGAAACTGCTTGTTCCTCTATATACCTAAACCTTTCTGATTCAGTGCTTAGGAAGGTGGGTATTATAGATTCCGCGAAGGAATTGTGGGACAAGTTAGATAAGTTGTATACTGATACTTCTTTTCCTGGTAAATTGTTTTTGCTTGAGAAGTTCTTTGGATTTAGGCTTGACCTGACTAAAGACATAGATGAGAACCTAGATGTGTTTAACAAGCTTATTCAGAACATTAAGCAAGTCGGTGATAAACACTTAGATGACTACACACTCATAGTGTTACTTAATGTCATCTCTGACTCATACAATGACGTCAAATCTGCCATAAAGTATGGCAGAGACGATATCTCGTTAGATATAGTCGCTAATGGGTTAAAAAGTAAGGAGTTAGACCTTAGACACTCGAGGGGTAGTAACAGTCAGTCTAGGGACTCAGGTGAAGCATTGTTTATGAGGGGTAGGTCTAAGAGTAGATCTAGAAACCATAAAAAGGGCAACAACGATAAGAACAAAAACAATGACCAGGGTAAGGAGAGAGGTAAGTCTAGGAAGAGAGTGTGCTATAATTGCGGTAATTCTGGCCACTTTATTAAGGATTGTCCTAGCCCCAAGAAGTTTGAACATGCTAATGTGGTAGATGATAATAACTTGCATGAGGAAGTTTTTATAATTTGTGATTCTGCCAATTTTGTGTTGAGTAGCATGACTGGAAATGAGTGGTTGATTGACTCTGGTTCTACTTATCATATGACACCTTTTAGATCCTTGTTTTCTTCTTATGATTCTTGCAATGATGGTTTTGTGTCTCTTGCTGATAATAAGAAATGCAAAATTCATGGGGTGGGTGATGTATGCTTGAAGTTTGATAATGGGATTGTGTTTACTATGAAAAATGTGTGACATGTTCCTGATTTGCGTCATAACTTGTTTTCTGTCGCTGCTTTTGAGGGTAGTGGGCTTGAGGGTAAATGGGGAAATGGGTGCATGAAAGTTTTGAAAAATTCCCTTGTTTTGTTTAAGGCAAAAAGGGTGAATAACTTGTATGTGTGTTGTGCTCAGCCTTTCTGTGATTCTGCTCATGTTGTTAGTTCTGATAAAACTGCTTTGTGGCATAATTGATTAGGACACATGAGTAACAAGGGTTTGGAGATTTTGAATAAATCTGGTTGAGCACCGCCCTTCAAATGTATTAGGAGTTTGATACAATTATATTTTAAGACATTACTAAAGAAAATATTTTATGTAATGAAAGTGAGGATCATCCATTTTTGAAAGAAGTATACCATGAAATTTATCTCTCAAACCACTTTTTCGTATACATGTATTATACAAAAAAAAAAATCACCAAACCTATTATTATACGGGGTTCGGTGGGGCTTACTTAGCATAAGCTAATTTTTGTTATTTGTTTCTTTGGGTTAGGATCACATACAAAGTATGCTTCCGGTACAAAATGAAAATACATCTCATCCGTCCAAAATTATATAATCAAGGGGCAAGATTTGTTTGGGCTATTAAAGTCAGCCGTCAGTGTGTTTAATAGGGAGTTTTCCCAACTTACATTAAATGCACCGATTTTTTTTCCATCTTAGGATCAAATCCATTGTAATCTCATTTAAATGGAGGGCTAGGATTAATTTGCACTTTGTAAATTAAGATGAGTTTGTATACGATCCTCAATCTGTTTCTTTTGTTTTCTTATGTTACAGATGATGTGGTTTATGAAGAATGATGCATTGAGAGCGCTCCTAGACGACTTTTAGAGTAGTCTCATTTAGAATAAACTTTGTTAGACTTCAAATGTTGAAATTAATATTTATTTTAGATACATTTATGGTGGATAGCCTTAGCATCCAGTCAGTTAGTGCTGGGTGTGGCGGTAACACGCCCCTTTTCCTTGTTATTGTTTAATTCCGCTGCAAACAATTGAAAGTTTTGAATAATTAATAAAAGTTTATTATTTCTTCAAGAATTATTTTGGGAGGGAAATTTGGGGGGTGTTACACCTCCATCCCTTTCTGTGAATCTTATGTGTTAGGCAAGCAGCATAAGGTTAAATTCCCCTCCTCGGTTTATCCTAATCTCACTAAGTGTACATCTGTGTTAGAGTATGTTCATGCCGATGTGTGGGGTTCCGCTAGTGTGTCTACCCACGGGGGTAAGAGATACTTTCTGTCCATTATCGATGATTTTTCTAGGAAGGTGTGGGTCTGTCTCCTTGAGCATAAGTCTGATGTCTTTGTGAAGTTTAGGGAGTGGAAAAAAACTTGTAGAAAATGAAACATGTAAGAAGGTAAAACCCTTAGGACAGATAATGGTCTAGAGTTTTGCAATAAGGATATGGACCAACTCTGTGTGGATTGTAGGATTAGAAGGCACAAAAATGTGCCCTATACTCCCCAACAAAATGGGATAGCTGAGAGAATAAATAGGACTATTCTAGATAAGGTTAGGAGTATGCTTACTACCTCCAGTTTGTCTAAAAAGTTTTGGGGTGAAGCAGTTAATACTGCTGTCTACTTGATTAACCGGTCTCCCTATGTTCCCTTGGGTGGGAAGTTCCCTGAATCTGTTTTTTCAAACAAACCCCTTGATTTGTCTAATCTTAGTGTTTGGGTGTGCCGCGTACGTGCACCAACAAGGTGACAAATTGGATCATAGGTCTAAGAAAGTAGTCTTCTTAGGTTATCCTGAGGGTGTGAAGGGGTACAGGGTTTGGGATAGAAATCGGGTAGGTTTCAAAGTTGTGGTAAGTAGAAACGTTATTTTTAATGAATTCGAGTTTCCTTATCTAGCTAAGTCAGTTCCTGATTCTGAGTCTAGTCCTAGTAGTAGACCCATTGAGGTGGAGTCCATACCGCATACTGCTAGTCATTTGTTTGTTAATCATGATAATGTTGTCTTGCATGATTCTAATTCTTCTGAATTGCATGATTCAAATTCTTTTGAATTGCATGATTCTGATTCTTTTGAATTGCATGATTCTGATTCTTTTGAGCATGATACTACCACCAATTCGAGTGCGGTGGAGAATTCTCATGTGCATTCAAATGACAATGAATCGCATGATGAGAGTGCTGGTTCTAGTGAAAATGATTTGCATGATTATCAACTTGCTAGAGATAGAAGTAGGAGAGTAATTAGGAGAACTGCGGATAGTAGGCCTGATTATGCTTTCCATATGTGCGATACTTCTATGTTTGCTTTCTCTGTGTTTGAGACCCTTGAGCTTAACGAACCTAGAACCTATAGAGAGGCCTTTAAGTCTAATGAGTCCGCTAAATGGCTTTGCGCCATGGAAAGTGAGATGGAGTCACTGAGAGTGAATAAGATTTGGATGTTAGCTCCTAGACCGTCCAATAGTTCCGTTGTTGCATGTAAGTGGCTATTTAAGGTTAAGGAAGAGCATAACGACATTAGATAAGGCTAGGTTAATAGTTAAGGGATTTACTCAAAAGGAATGAGGTCTTGTTGATTATGCTGAAATCTTGGCTCTTGTTGTTAAATTTACTACGATTAGAATGATGATTGCTCTTGTTGCTAATAATGATTGGGAAATGAAGCAAATGGACGTCACCACTGCTTTCTTGCATGGTGATTTAGATAAGAAAATCTATATGTCGCAGCTTGAGGGCTTTGTGGATCCCATGAAGAGTGATCATGTGTGTTTTCTTAGGAAGGTCTTGTACGGCCTGAAGCAGTCCCTAGGCAGTGGAATATCAAATTTGACCAGTGCATGTCATCTTTGAAATTTCACAAGTCCGAATGCGACCAATGCATATACTTTAAAATTAAAATACTTCTTCTGTGCCTGTATTTTTATTGTTATATGTGGATGATATGTTGATTGTTAGTGCAGGTTATATCAAGTTGATTAAAATTTCATCTAAATTTAATCTTGTTGACATGGGGACTAAATTTCTCTCTGTCGAAAAACTGTTGTCGTGCAAATGCACGTTAAACATTGATTGCGGATAAATTGCCTAGTGATCTTACCCCTTTTGCCTGAATGTGTCTCTGTGATCATTCGAGCAATCCAGCGATGATGAGTATCATGTATGTTTTAGAGTTTTGATTCTACGCCGCTTGGGTCCAATAAGTTGGAGAATGTGTTGGTATTGGCTCACTTGATCCCATAAGCCCGTTTACTTCTTCAATGCCCCGGCCCGTTGGTTGAGTATCTTCTCGATCGGCTTTCTCCCCTGAACGATCGATACTTTCCTTTCCCATTACCTGCGCGATTCAAACCTTCATCTACCAAAGGTTAGTTACCATCTTTATTCCTTTGTTGCGCCTATTTAATCCTATTCTCTCTGCCGATGAAGAGGCTGGTCGAAACCCTTCCCTTAAAATCGCACCTCTGCTCCTCGGTGGAGCCAGAACCATTTTGGCCAGAAATCAAGGTTGTTGGCTGACGCCCCTTCTCCCCTAGTTGACCTTGGCGGTGCAGTTCATCCTTTGTGGATGAACTCGGAGACCTGAGCTGGAAGAATCGTTGACTAACATGGCTTTCAGGTCGAACTTTTTGATAATATTTTTGATGAAAAAGATGATTGATAAGGCTGATTACCGAAAAAACGAAGTTGTCAAACATACTCTACAAAGTAGATATGAGTAATAAACTATATATATATATATATACACACACACACACACACACAAGAATGTTCAGGTCCGAACGTTCGGACGGGAGCCTCCGTCCGAACATCCCTGTTTGGGGCCCTTCCCGGTGAAATTTTTTGATGAAATTTTTTGAGCATGTTCCTCATCAAGTCTAGTTTGTCCATACCAAATTTCAGCTCAAAATTCGATCGGGAAGGCATTCAAATCATTTTTTGAAGTTGACTGCGTTTTTATATGTATATTTTGACGCAGTTAACTTCAAAAAATCATTTGAATGCCTTCCCGATCGAATTTTGAGCTGAAATTTGGTATGGACAAACTAGACTTGATGAGGAACATGCTCAAAAAATTTCATCAAAAAATTCCAACGGGAAGGGCCCCAAATGGGGATGTTCGGACGGTGTTCGGACCAGGAATGTTCGGACCTGAACATTCCTCATATTATATATATATATAATTCATTTTTATTTATGTGTCACAATTCATTTTATAATTAATTAATTACCATAATAATAATATATTTATTGTTGTAGCTACGTATTTGGAATAACACAGTGCGTGTCGGGGTCTCAGGGGATAAACTTATTCAAAGTATTGAAAATTTGGATGATATGTCTAATTTTGACCATTTGTGAGTGCATCACATCATATCTACCTGGGATGTACGCTAGCTATAAGCCTATAACCCAAACCATGATCCATACCTATCCATATGTGGGCCCAAATCAAAGATATCCGAATAAATTCCTTTTAACTTTTCATTTATATATACTCCCAAACTTTATAATTTGTCTCTCGCTCCCAAGCTAATTTAATAAGCTAAGCTAGTTTGAACTAACAGTACTATATTTATTTTCATTTTTCCTTCTATATATGATTTGGCTCGATCTTTCATTAATATAGAATTCGTACGTATAGCCCCTACAAGGCAAGACAGCCTTATATATATATATAATAGCATTTCAGGCAATAAAAACATCTATCTATCTCAGCAACTGATTTGGTCTTAGGTTGACTAGCAATTAAGCTGCAATTAATAATAGAATAGAATTGGAAGTGATGATGATGATGAAGGAAAGTGGGAGAAAAGGGCATGGTGGAGCTTCCCCATGTGCAGCATGTAAGTTGCTTAGGAGGAGATGTACTCAAGATTGTGTTTTTGCTCCTCACTTTCCAGCTGATGAGCCCCACAAGTTTGCTAGTGTGCATAAGGTTTTTGGTGCTAGCAATGTCAACAAAATCCTACAGGTAATTGTTTATTTAAGCTCTTAGCTTCTTTTCTTTCTAAGTTATATCTCTCTCATGCTATCCTCCATTTTTCTTATTAGTTGCAACACTGATAATTTTATACAATTCACATATTCTACTTAAACTACATTTTATTTATTAGTATATGAGAATTGTTAGTTTTTTGAATTCATCTCATTACAAATTTTCATAATCTGCTTTTTTAATTTTTTTAATAATAGAAAATTAAATATAGTGACAGTCAAAGTTGCACGTTAGCAAACATGAAAATGAGGATGTTGCAACTAAAACTGAACGGAAGAAGTATACATTAGTAGAAAATACCGGCAATGATTAAGGATGTTTTCACTTAATTAATTTGATAAAGGTCTCTTATATGTTTGAGATTTCATCCTAAAATGGTGGCTTTTATGTTAGACTCGACTCTAAAAAAGCAACCTTCCTGAAAGAGTAGCTTAGAGCATTATTTGTTAGTTTGTAGTTTTGTATGCAGTGAGTTGGATGATTTAATAATGGGAAAGTTCCCGAAATAGGACTAAAACAGTTTGATAATTCCAAAATAGGACTGACATGTTTTTTATTCCCAAAATAGGAGTAATTACTGTCAAGTTTGGAAAATATTGTTATGTTTGAAGTCTGGTACTGCCAAAACATGATAGTAATTTGTCATATTTTGGGAATAAAAACATGACAGTCCTATTTTGGAATTTTCAAATCTTTTTAGTCCTATTTCGGGTAATATCTTTTTAATAAGTCTATTCTATTCTGAAAGTGTAACAAACCTAAACGAAAAATGTATTTAGGCGTAAGTCAGATAGATGGTATATATATTAGGGGTGATGTTGACCCTTTTAAAGTGTCATTGTATATGCAGATATTTTCACTAGTCATTTAATTTCCTTAGAATAGATTGAAGAAAGTAGTACTGTAGTAGCATATCACGAGCCCGTTTGGTGACCCTGTTTTTCGATTTATTCGGCTTATCAGTCAAAATTTTCGCCAAACACGTAACTTTTGATTTCGCGCGCTGAATTGTTTAATAATAAGAAAAAGTAAGGTTGGAATTATTTTTCTGGATGTATTGGCTGAATTTACTGTAGATGATCATTTTAGCTGTTTTTCATACAACATTTTCTTTATTTTATTAATAAATATATTTTAAATATAATTTTTTCATAAATCAGCCAATCCAGCCGTTTCAACCAGAACTTCATAAATTGAAGCAAAATCAACCAATACAACTAATTTGGATATTAAGGAAATAACAAAAATTTCAGTTTTTATTATAAATATTACATGATGAAGGAGTAAAAGGTAATCAATATATTTACTTATATTTACGTGTTCATGTGTGATATGTTGTGAAGACAATTTTGAGGGTGGGGGGGGCTTTAAAGACATACACAATGCAACTTTAATGGTGTTAGATTCATTATCAATGCCCTACTTTTACTTACCGATCGAATATGTCTTGTAAGTTGTAACTAATCAATTTGTTTGCATCAAGGACTCAAGGAGTTTTCCGTCAGAACATATATACCAAGTTTGGTGTATTATTTTGGCATAAATTATACTACGTAGTTAGATGTAGGACAAATAAAAGTTAGATATCTAAACGTCTTAGTAAAAAAAATGTATTAGTTGCCGATATGATATGCATCTAACTATATCAGATCAGTAGTACATTATTATATCATGAAAGTCCTTGATGTGGGACAAATAAAAGTATTAATTGCCGATATGATATGCATGTAGTGATGTAGGCAGGGGCGGAGCCAGTCATGGACCCGGGTCGGGCCGGGCCCAACCGGGCTTTTTTTTGGAGAAGGAAGGCCTGGGACCGGCCCGGGTAGCCACCGGGTCCGGTCCGGGCCTCCGGTTTTTTTTTTTTTTTGTTGCTTTCCTAACTCCCCCCCCCCCCCCTCACCCCCACCCCCCCAAAACCCCTCCTAACCATCAAGCCCAACCCGGGTGTATCCCAAAAAATGAAAAAAAAATCAATTAGGCCCGGGCCCGACCCGGCCGGTTCGCCAAATACAAGGCCCGAGCCCCCCCCCACCGGGCCTAGGCCCGACCCGGACCCGAGAACCGGGCCGGTTCCGGTCCCGCACAGTAGCGGGCAGGGCCGGTCCCGGGCCGGGCGGCCCGAACCGGGTCCATGACTAGGCGGAGCCATGCACCCTTTGAGGTGTGGTGTCAATTGACACCACTTAATATTTATTCTTCCATATATAGGTATATTTTTTAAAAAAATTAAATTGACACCACTGAAAAATAAAAAATCTATTTATAGCATAGATAATCTTTTATAAATTGACACCACTGACACTAGATTCTGGCTCCGCCCCTGCATGAAGGTAAAATTGTGTGACTAATAACAAATGAAGATAGAATTTATGGGACTAAATCAGCACATATTGATTCCTTTAAGTTATTCAACACTAATATACTGACATGCAATTGTGAATTGGGACACTCCATTTAGGAATTACCAAAGCATTGGCGAAGCGATGCAGTGAATTCAATGGTGTATGAGGCAAATGCTAGGGTTAGAGATCCTGTCTACGGTTGTGTAGCAGCCATTTCATGCCTTCAAGAACAAATTGACCAACTCCAAACACAGTTGGCCATTGCGCAGGCTGAGATGGTGCACTTGAGAATGCGGCAGTTCTCAGCTATGTCAAGCACCAGCTCCGCTATGGACTCACCAGGAAACGCCATTTACGACGTCATTTGATATAGTTAGATGTAGTTGGGCTAGAACTCTAAAGATATGCTCACATATATGTCATATGTGTGTGTCAGTGTGTTGCAAGCTAGCTCGCAGGTCGCAAGGCTGAGTTGGTCAATATTTTAGCATGCAAAGGCAGTTGACCAAGCCCCCTTTCTACTTTTGACCATAGAAAAGTAAAAATAAAGTCTTTAAAAGCATTGTTTCTTAATTTTGACCATTTCAAAACTAAATGTTTTAACTTTTAAGTAAGAGAATGATGCTTAAAACTATTTTTCACTTTTGTAATAATATTTTGCCTAAATGAGTGAGTTATTGAGTTGCATTACTGATCATTTCAACTTCAAATTTTTAAGTATTTTCTTTTATATTAAGAGCCCATTTGGTAGCACGAAAATAAGCTGCTTTGGCTGATTCTGCTAAAATTTATGAAGTTCTGGCTGAATTGGCTGCATTGACTGATTCTGCTGATTTAAGAAAAAATTATTTTTAAAATATATTTTATTAATGAAATAAAGAAAAAATTATATGTAAAAATAGCTAAAGTGGTCATCTACAGTAACTTCGGCCAATACAGCCAGAAAAGTAACTCCAACCTTACTTTTTATGTTTATTACACAATTCAGCGCACGAAAGCAAAAGTTACGTGTTTAGTGAAAAAATTTACTGAAATGCATGATAAGCCAAAAACCAATGTTACCAAACGACCTCTAATTGTGCATTATGGTCTGTTTTTAATTTTTATCATAATTCTCTGCCCCAGTAAAAAACCGGCCGTCCTAGTCAGGTTCCGGGATCTTGTCGACTCGTAGTGGTATATATTGCAAATATAGCATGAAACAGTTTGCATGCAGCCCAACATATAATGGAACCAAGAGTACCAACGCTTTATACCACAAACATACTATGCTAGTCTTACATGTCACATCCAAAACTTTACTTGATGTAATAACACTACTGTGTGTCTGTGTCTTCCCTTTGTAAATGAACCACTACTTATGCATTTTACCCTCGTAACAGATGGTGTGCTTTGCTTTGTGGTGTCGTTAAAAATCTTTATCCCTAGAGGCTAGAGGAGTCGATGTATTGTTCTCGGACAACTACTAGACTGGAGACCATTAATAAATCATATTTTCAGGATGCATCAATGGCAGCATGCTCAAGGACCTTTGGGACATTCACATTGCAGCGTTGACAATCGTCATCACCTTGACATGAGACTGGTGCTTGGGATATAACTAGGAGTGACGACAGCTGAATTGATTGATAATTAAAAAATGATGTCACGCAAAGAGGGAAAAAAACCTTAGAAACATGTAAATAGAATACTTGCCTATATGCTGTAAAAACTGACCTTCGTTCCAGCTACTATGGTGCTGGTTATGGGATGAACTGTGCATGCCGTAACCCCTTCTCTTAATGAGATAAATTCATTTCGTCTGTGTTGATTTTGTACTTGGCTTGTGCCTTCTATCTCCTCACTATAACAGACATAGTCATCATCACAAGCATTAGTCCAATTTCGAGATGATAACTGTCAGTTTTTTTCCTAACACAAAAAGCTGTGCCTTGAGGATATGCATTCATGTGTGGCTTCAAATGAGAGAGGCACAAAAGTACAGAGTTCTTTCAAAGGATTTTGCAAATGTACGAGAATTAGGAATCTAGATGAATATTTTGAATTGCCAACTCGACCAAGTACAAGAAGACTTCTGCTTTTTTGAACAAAGTTACCGCCCTTACATTTTGTTTACTTTTATTTAGATCTTTTACATAAAACAAAGCTATACTTGGAAAGGCAAAACAAAAAGACGTGCATTAATATCTATGTTGGACAAATGGGAACTTGATTGTAGGATGGAGTATAATAGAACAAAGTAAAAACCTATGAGGATTTAGAAGTTCATACTCAAAATCTACATGGCATGGGGAGCTACAGTCCGGGTAGAAATCCAAAAGGTGAAGTCCATCATCTGATCCAACTGCATAGATCTGGATTTAGAAGTACCAAACAAATTAAGCTCAGTGAACTTGTACTTCAATGAAACACTAATACAAACCATAATTCCAGCAAATTGTAGCTGAATAGAGTCCATACTGAAATTGATAGTGGTTGGAAATCATAAACACAGACAGGACAACCACCTCAAGAAACTAAGATTCCATCTTGAGGTGAAACCAATTAAATAATTAGCTAAATTATTAATTGCAAATAGCAAGTGGCGGGCATGGAAGATAATATTATGTGTTTCTGTGTTAATGTATGAAGTACATACACCTCCTTTTCCAAACTGTGGCAGGGTTCTGTACAGATGATATATTCTTCTATTACCATGTGAAATTTATACACTCCTGCCCTTTTTCGTGGCCCTAATTGTATGTCTGAAGCATCTTGCCACATCAAGTATCATTGAACACATATGTAATATTTGGTACATTTGCGACCTAATTATTGAACTTACTAAAATATTTAGTGTTTCAACTAGTATCCTTTTTTTCAATAGTGTATCTTTGTCATACATATTTCCATCATTTGCAATGGAGCCAAAGTTTACCTATTTTTGGCTTGGGAATATAATGGAATAAAGCAAAATGGTTCTCTAAACTGTCTGTCCTTTGTTATGGAGCAGCAGTCAGTCCATGCAATTTTCGACGCGATTTTCACCATGGGTCATCTGGAAACAGTCTCCCTGTGCTTTAGTACAGGGATAAGGTTGCGTACATCCGACCCCTCCTTACCCCACCATAGGTGGGAGCCTTTGCAGCACTGGGTGAAAGACATTGGAATATGCTGTATAAATATGCTTTAGAATATTCTTCTATCTTTAGAATATGCTTTAGAATATTTTAGGAATATACTCTAGGATATTATTATTGTATAGCATCTTATAGGAATATTCTATCTTTGTAATGTATATATATAGGGACTTAACCCTCCAATGAAATACACAGAAAATCCTTCTCTCCATCTTTATTATCATTCTAGTTTATATTTCAACATGGTATCAGAGCCTTCCATTTTAGTTTAGTTTTTCCAGATTTTAGTTAATTTTCGGACTGGATTCTTCCTTGAGTTCAGTCTTCAGAACCTTCGACACCAATCTGTCTCTAAATTCTTTCTTCAGGATTTCAGTTGTCTGATTCTTGAGGAACTTGAGTTCAGTTTTTTTTTTCCAGATTCTTCAGAACCTCTAAATTTCCCAGAAAATCAATTTTCACAGTCTGTCCCCAGACCTCACAAATTTCAGACCACACATTTCATCACCACCGTACCAGAAACAAAATTCCGACACCCATACTCTAAGCGAGTGAGCCGCACGCGCCTCCACAGCACGGCGAACTTAATTCACGCGCCGGCGCGTCTCGTCTGTTCTCCGGCCAGATTTCCGATCGAAAACCACCCATCAGCTCGCCTGTGTATGACCTCTCTTTTGTGGTTGCTCGTTTCGTCCTGGTAAGCATTAGTTCCTGCCTCGATAGCATTTTTTTTCAATTTTTTTTAAAAAAAAAAAGAACAAAAAAAAAGAACAAAAAAAAATTGAAAAAAAAAATTGAAAAAAAAAACAAAAAAAAAGAACAAAAAAAAATGGAGATGTTTCGTACATGTCAATATGACAGAGGAGTAATATGCAATTACTGCAAGAAGTCTGGACACTTGCTCAAAGATTGTAGAAAGTTGGCATTCAAAAATTCGGGAAATTTGATTGCTCATGTTGCTTCCGCTACCACCTCATCTGATGGATCAGTTGCTATTTCTTCGGATGAATATGCCAAATTTATTTGCTACCAAGAATCTCTAAAGCATTCATCTGTCTCTATCTCGGTAGCCGCGAATTCAGGTATTTCAAACACATGTCTTGTTTCGTCATCCTCGAAATGGGTCATTGACTCAGGTGCCACAGATCATATGACTGGTAATCCTAGTCTATTCTCATCATTTCATTCACATTTACCTACTTCTAGTGTCACTTTAGCTGATGGATCTACCTCACCCGTTCTTGGATCCGGTACTATTGTCCCGACTGCTACATTACCTTTATCGCCTGTTTTGAGTCTTCCTAATTTTGCATTTAATCTGCTTTCCATCAGTAAAATCACCCGTTCTCTTAATTGTTCCGTAACATTTTTTCCTGAATATTGTGTGTTTCAGGATCTGTTAACAAAGCAGACTATTGGTAAAGGACATGAGTCGGGTGGTCTTTATATTTTGGATACATCAATCACAAAAGGTATCTCCTGTCTTGGAGTTGAAAATCTGTTAGAAGCTCATTACCGATTAGGACATCCATCTCTCCCGCTAATGAAGCAAATATATCCTCAGTTTAATAAGGTGTCATCTATACAATGTGAGTCATGTGAATTTGCAAAACATCATCGTACTAGTTTAAGTCCCCGACTTAATAAACGAGCAAACGCTCCGTTTGATCTTGTTCATACTGATGTTTGGGGGGCTTGTCCTGTTGTGTCTAAATCTGGTTTCAAATATTTTGTAACCTTTGTTGACGATTATTCTCATATGACATGGTTATATTTTATGAAACGTCGGTCAGAATTATTTACCCATTTTTCTGCATTTTGTGCTGAAATCAAAACTCAATTCAATGTTCCGGTTCGTGTGTTGAGGGGAGACAATGCCCAAGAATATTTATCTGCTCCATTTAAAACTTTTATGCTTCAACATGGCATTATTCATCAAACTTCATGCGTAGCCACGCCTCCTCAAAATGGAGTTGCTGAAAGAAAGAATCGACATCTCTTAGAAACTGCAAGGGCTCTTCTATTCCAAATGAATGTGCCCAAACAGTTTTGGGCTGATGCTGTGTCTACTTCATGTTTTTTGATCAATCGTATGCCATCTTCTGTTTTGGATGGTAAAACTCCTTATCAATGCCTTTTTCCAAATAAAGAACTTTTTCCCATTCCACCTAAAATATTTGGGTGCACTTGTTTTGTTAGAGATGTTAACCCTCATCGCACAAAGTTGGATCCCAAATCATTGAAATGTATTTTCTTAGGTTATTCTCGAGTTCAAAAGGGGTATAGATGTTTTTGTCCGAGTACAGGTCGATATCTTATTTCTATTGATGTCTCATTTCATGAAAATACACCTTTTTCATCATCCAAGACAGATATTCATGAGGACAACGATGACATACTCATTTATACAGTTACTATACCTGAGACCACACCTTTAGTAACTATGCCGAATGTCACTGTTCCTGACCCTATACCTCCTGTACACTTGGTTTACACCCGTCGACACAAAGCACAAAATCACTCTCCACCTGTGACACCTGTGATTACATATCCTGATATTGGTCCAACTTCGATCTCATGCCCTGAACCAGTACCTGCATCTTCAGATCTTGTCTCTACATCAGATCTTGACCTCCCAATAGCACTACGTAAAGGTACACGGTCTTGTACTCATCCTATTTCTTCATTTGTGTCGTACAATCAGTTATCTCCTGCTTCATGTTCTTTTATTGCTTCCATTGATTCTATTTTTGTTCCCAAATCTGTCAAAGAAGCTTTGTCTCATCCTGAATGGCGTCATGCCATGGTAGAGGAAATGAATGCTTTAGATCTTAATGGTACTTGGGATTTGGTTGACTTGCCTACAGGGAAGAAATCTATTGGATGTAAGTGGGTCTTTGCTGTAAAGGTTAACCCTGACGGATCCGTTGCTCGGTTGAAAGCCCGATTAGTAGCGAAGGGTTATGCTCAAACCTATGGTGTTGATTATTCTGACACTTTTTCTCCTGTTGCTAAATTAACATCTGTCAGGTTACTTATTTCTCTCGCTGCAACTAATGGTTGGCACTTACATCAGTTAGACATTAAAAATGCATTCTTGCACGGTGATCTTCAGGAGGAAGTTTATATTGAGCAACCTCCAGGGTTTGTTGCTCAGGGGGAGTATGGAAAAGTGTGTCGACTTCGCAAGTCTCTTTATGGTTTGAAACAGAGTCCCCGTGCATGGTTCGGGAAATTCAGTCAATCAATTGAACGATTTGGAATGATAAAGGGCAAATCAGATCACTCTGTATTTTATAGACGAACAAAAGCAGGTATCACATTGCTTGTGGTGTATGTCGATGATATTGTGATTATAGGGAGTGATAATGCAGGTATTTTGGCTCTTAAGAATTTTTTTCATAGTCAATTCCAGACGAAAGATTTGGGCTCATTGAAATACTTCTTGGGGATTGAGGTTATACGGAGCAAGAAAGGCATATTTCTATCTCAACGTAAATATGTGCTTGACTTGCTAACTGAAACAGGGAAACTGGGGGCAAAACCGAGCAATACTCCCATGATTCCCAATGTGCAGCTCACTCATGAAGGCGTACCATTCGAAGATCCAGAAAGATATAGAAGGTTGGTTGGAAAGCTTAATTATCTCGCAGTTACCCGTCCAGATATTGCGTACTCAGTGAGTGTAGTAAGTCAATATATGTCATCTCCGACAGTTGATCATTGGAATGTTGTAGAGCATATATTATGTTACTTGAAGGGGACACCAGGACGAGGTATTGTTTATCAAAATCATAACCACATGAGAATAGAATGCTTTGCAGATGCTGATTGGGCTGGATCTAAAGATGATAGAAGATCTACATCTGGCTATTGCGTCTTTGTTGGTGGTAATCTCGTCTCTTGGAAAAGTAAGAAGCAGAATGTGGTTTCTCGTTCGAGTGCTGAATCAGAATATCGGGCTATGGCACAATCGGCATGTGAGATAATCTGGATAAACCATCTATTGAGTGAAATCGGACTGAAGACACCAATGCCTGCTAAACTCTGGTGTGATAACCAGGCTGCTATACGCATTGCCAACAACCCAGTGTTTCATGAGAGAACAAAACATATTGAGGTCGATTGTCACTTTATTCGAGAAAAGATACAACAAGGATTGATCTCTACAGGATATGTGAAGACGGAAGAGCAACTTGGAGACGTGTTCACTAAAGCACTAAATGGAATTCGTGTTGGTTATTTATGTAACAAGTTGGGCATGATAAATATCTATGCTCCAACTTGAGGGGGAGTGTGAAAGACATTGGAATATGCTCTATAAATATGCTTTAGAATATTCTTCTATCTTTAGAATATGCTTTAGAATATTTTAGGAATATACTCTAGGATATTATTATTGTATAGCATCTTATAGGAATATTCTATCTTTGTAATGTATATATATAGGGACTTAACCCTCCAATGAAATACACAGAAAATCCTTCTCTCCATCTTTATTATCATTCTAGTTTATATTTCAACAGGGTAATATGATGAATAATGATGATGTATCTTTGTCATACAGATAATGAACAAACGCCATTTCAAAATTTTCAGTACACATCTATTTTTACATGTTTGGCCCTCTTTTACAATTTACCCATCACCCTCAACAGTGAAGCACATCCCTTGATTTCATGATATAGTTTTTAGTTTTCAAGCTAAAAAGGTTACCTGGTAAAAAAAAGCTAAAAAGGTTACTGAGCTAACCCTAAATTGTCTCTTTCCACCTATATTGGGAAACATACATATATTTTTCAATCATTTCATTTACCACAGTGCCGCAAAGGCTCCGACCTATGGTGGGGTAAGGGGGGGTCAGATGTACGCAGTCTTACCCTGTACTAAAGCACAGAGAGACTGTTTCCGGATGACCCATAGTGAAAAACGCATCCAAATTGCATGGACTGACTGCTGCTTCATAACAAAGAAGCGCAGACAGTTTAGAGCCATTTTGCTTTATTCCATCACATTCTCAAGCCAAAAAATAATGAATCTTTGGCTCCATTGCAAATGATGGAAAAATTTTCAATATGGAAAATTATTTTTAAAATTTATAACTAGTCAGCATTAGTTATAAATTCCTTAAGCAGAATAACCACTTGAGGAGTGAGACAATCAAGCGAAAAGTGAGAGACTGATAGTAGCACTTATTGAAGATAAGCTGTGAGAGTCTCAGTTGTAGTGGTTTAGTCATGTGTTGAAGACCGAGTGATGCACTTGTTAACGGATTGAGAGGTGTGGAGAGAAGGGAGGAAGGAGAGGGAGGGGATGATCTAGAAAGATGTGGATTAAAGTGGTTAAGAATGATACCATAATATCTTAGATAAGAGTGACTTTGGAGAGGGCGAAGTTAAGTGAGAGTACAATTGTGGAGGTTTGATCTTATTTGTCTCCAGCTCTCTCTATTTATTGTTTTGAACTCTCATATCATATATCTATTCATGTTAGCCGAACCCAAACTCTTTTGGGATTGGAGACCACGAATGCCATTAACAACCATGAGAACCACTGCAGGAAAGTAGGAAACTACCACCATTGGCAGCAATCTCAGCAAATAGTAGAAACCACCACCACCAATTGCCACTGCCTGCAGCCACTGTCAAAAAGCAACCAACATAACCAACGGCTACTCGGTTCCGACAAGGCGACAACCACTGTCAACATTAAAGTCACCAGCACCGCCATACCGCCATCACCGTCGTCTATTTCGACAACTAACCACATCTACCAGCACTTTCAAACACATCAACTATCAACAAGTCAACAACCACTGCTCGCTAGTATGAAGTATTGAAAGGTATAGGATATAAGTATTGAAAGGTATAGTATATTCGGTGTAAAAGCATGTACACTATGCATGTATGATACAAGTAGAGAACATCAGAAGTGCTAGGCAGGGCCATGCTAACTAGGGAAACACTCAAACGCTGGGCTTGGGGATACAATACATTCAAGACTCCACACAAGCTTGAGCATATAAGCATAAAGCATATTGACACTAGCTTGTTACAAATATATTTTATTCTAGGAACGAAAAGAAACTTAGTAAAGACATGAGCCAATTGATCAACCGAATTAATGTATCTAAGTTACAATGCACCCTGACATGATCTTCTCCCTCATCAAATGAAAATTAAACTTTATATATCAAATACTTTCATTGTCTGTACACCAGGTTCAATTATATAAGATCGCATTTTGCAAGATTCATAGCATGTAGAAAGAAGAGGGTTGTTAAGAAGGGATTGTTTGATTAGATAGGTTTCAGCAGAGGGACTAAAGAGCTTAACTACCCATCATGGTTGCAAGCAACACATGGAACTAACATTATATGGTCGCCAGTGGATAACGATCCGATCTGTAAAAATCACTGGAAAAGATTGCCAGGAAATTTGGTGGTTGATGCCGGAACTCATGACGGCACATGGGATGGGTGGTGATTGGATATATTTAGCATTGTTTGCTGGTGGTTTCTAATCCATTCCCTGATTTTAACTTTATCACACATAATTAAAAAGGAACTCTGTAAGGAATAAATGTATTTAGATTTTGATGATGCTAGGTCAATTAGAATATTGGTGTACCCCTTTAGAAATCTTGTATTAGAATTTTTCTTTGCAAGTATTAGCATAGTCGACTGGCCAGAGTCCTCTTGGTCTTTGTGATCAAGAGCTGCTACCAGAGCTACTCCTCAGAGAAGCACCAGAGTCCGACACCAGAGCTGCCATCAGGACTAGCCATCAGAGTGATATAAGAGAACCTCATCAGACTTGCTGCTACTTAGAAGAACACGAAGGTACCTCCAACGACCGTGAAACTAACGGGAAATACCCTAACGGCTAGAAGACTTTCCCTGAAAAGAAAAAGGAAAGCATTTAATGCTCATTTAATGAGCCTGATACGTTGTGAAGTAATTGCAGATGATTGACCGAGATTCCTGGAGAATATTATACAAAAATAGCAAGCTACCAAACTTGTGAGTCCAACATGTCAACTCCACAGTACGCGCTTTCAATGCAGTTGTCTCCTCCTCCAACGGGAAGACAACTCCAGTATAAAAGATACACTTCAAAGAACTACAGGATAACTTTTGCCCACACCTTCAAAGCTTTCTTGAGATCTTAACATTTTCTTCCTCAAAAGCAAGAAAAGTTTACGTTGGAAAGATATTATACTCCTATCCCTCCTTCCAACTCAGAGCAAAGTTCCACCCCAGTTCTTCAACAACTTCAAGCACTTCATTTACAAATCTTTTGTGACGAAGCAAGTTGGAGAAAAACTCTGTTTTTCTACAGAATATCTTCTGCAAAGAAGGAAGTCTTAAAGTAGCTGGAGTAGTGAAGTGGTGATACTTCAAGGAGACTCAGTGAAACAAGACCAGTCTTAAAGAAAGCAAGGAAGTGCATCCCAGGAGACATCTACACTTGAAGAAGACGTGGAGAGCTTCTTAAGTGCTAGGACTTAAGTGTTGTAATTGGTTTATTACAAACTTAGTGGAACAGTGGACTAGAGGAACAAGTTGTTCCTTGAACCACTATAAAAACCCCGGTTTCATTTATTTTCAGCATTTAATTTCTGCTCCTAGGATTTTAACTGTGAAACTCTTAAGAACTTGAAATCTGTGTTTAGCAGATCTTGGTCTAAGAGTTAATAGAAAGGCATTTGCCTTAGCATTTTCCTGAGGCTACACAGACAGAACTCTTATCCGCTGCCAGGTCCAGTTCTAACATCAGAACTCGACCTTCTTTATCACCAGATTCCGACCTTCTCTGATAAGTCAGTATAGACTATTAGAAAAGTTTGAAAAATCTGAACAATCTATTCACCCCCCCCCCCCCTCTAGACTGTTCCCTACTTAAACGGGACCAACAAACTCCCTCCATCTCAAATGAAGGGTTACAGTTTGACTTTTCAAGTCAAACGTCACGATATTTTACCACTAATTTTCATTCATAGTATTATTTGAAAACATGTTTTCCATCATTTCCAATGGAGCCAAAGACTCAATATTTTTTGGCTTGGAATATGATGAAATAAAGCAAAATGGCTTACTAAACTGTCTGCGCTTCTTTGTTATGAAGCAGCAGTCAGTCCATGCAATTTTCGACACAATTTTCACTATGGGTCATCCGGAAACAGTCGTTCTGTGCTTTAGTACTGGGGTAAGACTGCGTACATCCGACCCCCCTTACCCCACCGAAGGTGTGGAGCTTTTGCGGCACCGGGGTAATGATGATGAATGATGATGGCGATGAAGTATTATTTGAAAACATGAAAGTACTCCAGACCAATTTGTTTTAATATTTTTTATGAAATTTGGAACTATTAAAAAAATTATTGATATAAAATTGCACCGCATATACAATAATGGTCAAACAATACTTGGGTATTGTTTAAAGATGATCCACTCTTCCTATTTTGTATTTAGTTAAGCTTTGACCCCCCTCCCGAATCGTTTTTCTAGCTCCACCACTGGCTATAGGCATCCAAAACTGCTAAAGGGTAACCGTTTTCATCAATACAATTAGTTTATCATAACTGAAAACAAAGCTAAGCACCAATGGTCTAGATAACTCTGTATCTTAACTACTGATCAAACAGATATTAGACGTTACACATCCTACTTATTTTTTCTTTCTAACTCATTTTACTGAATTAAAAAACACAAATCGAACAGAGCTCAAAGGTATATAAAACCATCAGGATAAAATGTATCAGAGGCTATAGCATCTTACCGAATAAGAAGGCAGCCATGAAGGCTTTCGTAGGTGGCCAAGGTTTCCCAATCCATCAATGTTATCTCTAGTTCAAACTAACAGAAATCCGTAAGAAGCAAGAAAATTGTTTTCAGTTTAGGTCAATTCAAGAATGAAGCATCTATCATACCGTAACCAAGCTGGAGGGGGGCAATGCACATGTGTTACCTTCATACAGTTGGTATCAAAAACACCAGACCTGTGAAAGAAGCCAGAAGAGAAGCCTAGTAAAATGCATTAGCATATATCAATTGAGTATATTAAGGATTGCACAGAATGTCAGACATTAGCTAGTGTTCCTCCCAAAATTTTATCTAATGTTCCCATATGAATGAAATAACATTTTTAGATTATATCTACTTCTTTAAGAAAATGTGAGGATACCATTACTTCATAGTTGACAAATTTTATATATTCTGAGACATCACATCCTATGAAAAATTAAATGGGCTCAAGAACAGTGAGTCTACCATCCATACCATACCAATATCTGTTATACTTTTATATTTTGATATTTTGATTTAAATTATTACAGTACATGTCTGAGATTTTAAGTAAATTTAACGGAAAAAATCGAAGACCACAAAGTAAATCTAGGACATTACATGTTTGTTTATCCCAAAAATCAATTAATTGAAAGTCAGAGCTGAAGATCCAAGTTCTGAAGGAGATGAAAAATGGCCTTAGAGAGATCTTTTATGTGATTTTGTGAATTTATATACTTTGTATTTCTTTTCAAACATACCAAGCATCATCAAGATGAAATGCCAATTGATATTGGCAAGATGGATTAATGTCAATGGAGTGTATTTCCTTCATGCGAACATTAGACTGAGCCTGCAATTTAGTGTTAAGATGAAAGTCATTAATAGAAATGGCCATACAAAATAAAGCAAAAAGTCAGCTTTTTTTTTCTTTTTGAAGTTAAAGTACTACTTATATGCACCCAGGATATACTCACTACTCAGAAGTTGTTTTAAAAAACATGTATAGTCTTATTCACAAAAAAGGATCTTATGTATTCATGTGGTCCTCCTGGTCTTCAGCTAAGAACATCCAAACAGCTAAGAGCTAGATACAGAAAGCACAGTGCTTGTATTGATTCTAGAGAGATAAACCAAGCATTCCTGCTCAGCTGGTTGTGAGGTTACCGTGCCTAGTGGGAGGTCTCGAGTTCGAAACGCGCTAGGCGCATAAGGGTTTGAAACTCAATGGAGTGAGTTTCAACCCTGATTACTCCAGGCAATCCTGGGTCTATTCTGGATGCAGCCGAGCACTACAACCAGGCAATCCTGGGTCTGATCTCATCAACACTCTACTTGTGTCATCAAAACAGACCACTGCCAGCCAGCAGGCAGGTCATCCCACTAGCCACCCCAATTCATGGCCAAGCCCAAATCAGGAGACAGGTCATCCTACTACCAGTGACATAAACTCGATGATTTGTGCAATGTAGTAGTAATTAACAATTGTTAGAAAAGTCATTGATACAAAATTTAGTATTTTAGATACTTTTCAAGATCATTGACGTATTTAAAGTGAATAAGTTACAAACATGAGGACATAATATGGTGGTTTAATGGTCACTGGTTTTGAAAGTTATTTAAAATACTAAACCAACATTCATTTTAAAGTTCATATTTGGAACTCTGATACAGTGATACCATACATCAATAATGTGGATAAGTGTTGTTGTGCTTATTGTTATTACTATTGATATTGAACTAATCATTAAATTCATATCAACATCCATTTGCAGTTTTAATAATAATAATAATTATAATTATAACATCATATATTCTTTATTTAAATACTTTTAAATTGAATAAGCTTAAAAAATGGTGAACGTAAAAAAAGGTATTTATTTATTCTTATATTTTAATTTATAATATTTCTATTTCTTTTACATGAAGTTACTATATTATTTAATAAATCAGTTAAGGACAGTTATTCTAACTTTTATCTAGCGTTAGTGAGGTTTCTGATATTTCTTAAACCTGGGAAAGTGCCTCGTTCTGAAGGAGTAAGGAGGTCCAAGTGATATTTCAATAGGTCTCAGAGAACGTTTAAGATACTTTGCCTAATGTGTATTAATGTATAGTAGTGACCTAATCGAGAAAAATAGCATCGAACATAGGGCACCTATTCTGCTGTTTCCTCTTATAATGGTTATTTATGTCTTATCTATAGGGTCTTTCATCCTCTTCAGATGGACATGCTTGATATGCTATACAAACCGTATGATCATATGCAATAAACATCACTATTTTTCTTAAGCTTTTCTCTTGTCCTTGCCACATAATAACCGTGTGGATTGAACAGCTATATATTAGACTGGAAGAATTAAACCAGCAGCTCCACTTTAGCTATATGTCCAACAATCTCCTAAATGAAGGCAGAAGGCATAATTGATCCTATAAGCAGTGCATTACATTATGCAAAAATTGATCAATAGCCTACTAATATTGATCCACCAATTAGAGGAAAGGGTAGATATAAGAGAACAATTGTTAGAACCTGCAATTCTATTCTAACCGATCACAGAATTGATTCAAGAACTCAAGGCAACTTTTATTACTTAGGCAACAAGATAGAGATACAACTCTGATCTTCCCACTCCAGATTACAAGTCAAAACAGCCTCCTCTACCATACCCAGTCGTATGCTATTTATAGTAAGAAAAGATAACAAACGGTAGTTATTAGCTACTAACAAACTTAACTAATAACCGACCTTATTTTCTCCTATAGTACACTTTACCAAAGTATTTACCCCCTCTATTCGAATTATTAAAGTCCCTATCAATTCTTCCCTCCTAAAAATCCAACTTCCCCTCAAGTTGGAAAGTAGGAAATTGTTGTTTGATGTTATGTTCTGTCTCCCATGAATCTTCCAACTCCGGAAGATCTCTCCAATGTATCAAAACTTCCTTTTCTCCGGCTGAATTTCTTCTAACACCCTTCACTTCCTCAGGCCACACCAATAGTTCACAATCCTCAGTCAAACATTTAGGAAGATCTTGGCAGAAGCTTCCAGGTTTCAACTCCTTCTTCAAAAGGGATATATGAAAGACTGGATGGATCCTGCACCCTATAGGATCTCAAAGGGTCCATAGAACCTGGGACTCAATTTTTGATTAATTCTCCTGGCTAGACTCCTCATCTTGTAAGGCTGTATCTTTAAATACACTCTGTCACCAACCTGCAACTTCAACTCTCTTCTATGTCTGTCAGCTTGTTGCTTCATTAAATTTTGAGCCTGAGTTAAATGTTCTTTCAATTCTTTCAACACTTCATTTCTTTCTGCTGTCAATTTTGATACTTCCTCCACAGCTGATAGGCTGACATCTCCCCTGGTAATTACAGGTGGGTCTTGACCAAATGGTGCCTTATAAGGAGTGTCTTGTAAGGATATATGATAATTTGTGTTGTACCATAGTTCTGCCCATGGCAACCATTTAACCCACTGCTTGGGTTTCTTGTCAGTCATGCATCTTAAGTAAGTCTCTAAACAACGGTTGATTACTTCCGTTTGTCCATCACTTTGAGGATGATATGCAGTACTATACTCTAGTGTAGTACCTGCTGCCTTGAATAATTCTGACCAGAATGTGCTCAAGAAGAGGTTGTCTCTATCACTTACTATGGATCTGGGAAATCCATGTATTTCACTACTTCTCTCATAAACAACTCAGCAACTTCCTTAGCATTGTAGGGATGGGATAGAGGTAAAAAATGAGCAAATTTTGATAACCGGTCAACCACTACCAAGATGGTATCTTTTCCAAAAGATTTAGGTAAACCTCCTACAAAATCCATACTGATATCAGTCCAAGTATGAGTAGGTATAGGTAAAGGCTGTAATAAACCTGCAGGTTTTAAAGCCTGGTATTTGTTCCTCTGACATGTGTCACATCCTTGAACAAATCTTTGAACCTCAGATCTCATCCCCACCCAGTAGAATAGATTGGATATCCTTTTCATTGTCCTGAACTGCCCTGAATGTCATCCCAATGCTGATTCATGATACTCTTTTAATATCTTTGCAATTCTGGCAGACCCTTTTGGTATTACCAACCTTCCTTTGAAATATAGCAATCCACCTTTGATCATAAAATTCCTCACCTTGTCTGGTTGAGTTAAAACCTTCTGAATGATACCACCACACCATGAACCTTCTCCAATTCTTGCTCCAGCCCCTTCCACTCTTGACAAGTCACTATGGATAAGGAAAACATAGTCATCTTCCTAGAAAGAGCATCAGCTGCACCATTCTCCATTCCTGGTCTGTACTTGATCACAAAATTATAACCCATCAGCTTAGTGATCCATTTCTGTTGATCCTCTCCCATAATCCTTTGCTCAGTAAGGTATTTTAGGCTCCTTTGGTCTGTTATCACCTCAAACTATCTACCTAAAAGGTAGGGTCTCCAATTTTGGATAGCAAAAACTATTGCCATAAGTTCTTTCTCATAGACGGACTTCATTTGGTGTTTGGCAGCTATTTCTTTACTCATATAGGCTATGGGCCTTCCTGCATCAATACAGCACCCACACCCTTACCGGAAGCATCAGTTTCCACAGTAAAGGTCTTACTGAAATCAGGGGTTCCTAGTACTGGTAGAGTGGTCATGGTCAATTTCAACTCTTCAAATGCGCTTCTAGCCTCTTCATCCCATCTGAATCCATCATTCTTCAATAACTGAGTTAATGGAGCAGCAATTTTGTTGTACCCTTTGACAAATCTCCTATAGTAGCCAGTCAACCCCATAAAACCTCTCAAACCCTTTAAATCTCGTGGTTCCTTCAAACTCTTCATGGCTTCTATTTTGCTTGGATCTGCAGATACCCCATTTTCAGAAATGATATGCCCTAGGTAAGACAACTGTTGTTGACCAAAAGAACACTTCTTCCTATTAGCCACCAGCTTATTCTCCTTCAGTGCTGTGAGGATCTGCTTTAAGTGTTCCTTGTGTTCCTCTAAAGTTTTGTTGTACACTAGTATGTCATCAAAAAATACTAATGCAAACTTCCTTAGGAAAGGTCTTAGAACCTCATTCATTAGAGCTTGAAAGGTAGATGGTGCATTGGTCAACCCAAATGGCATTACCAAATATTCGTAATGCCCTTCATGCGTCCTAAATGCAGTTTTATGTGTATCCCCCAGCTTTCATGCGGATCTGGTGATAACCAGATTTCAAATCTAACTTGGAAAATACTTTAGCCCCATCTAACTCATCAAGTAACTCTTCAATTACGGGAATTGGGAACTTATCAGGCACTGTTATCTTATTTAATGCTCTGTAATCCCCGCAGAAACGCCAACCTCCATTCTTCTTTCTGGCTAATAGAATGGGACTACTGTAGGGGCTATTACTGTTCTTTATTATACCAGAATTGAGCATTTCCTTAACAATTCTTTCTATTTCATTTTTCTGATCATAGGAGTACCTGTATGGTCTTAGATTTGGGATGTTGGAGCCCTCTTTGATATTGATGGAATAGTCACAGGCTCTCTCCGGTGGAAAATCCAATTCAACTTTGAATACTTCTGGAAATTCCTTCAATATCTTCTCCCAGTCTTTGTTCCCAGTTTGTTGCAGTTCTTGCCCTAGCTGCTCTTGTTGTTTTATCTCACAATAGAGCAAATAGCCATCCCTATTTGCTGAATGATCTGTGTCATGGTTTTTAAAGGTACTTCCATTTTATTAAGGTTTATGTCTCCCTTAATACTGCATTCTTGTCCTTTATTCTTCCACCTTAGGATCTGTTCATGGAAATTTACCTCCATATTTCCCAATTTAGTGAGCCAGTCTAATCCCAGAACTACATCAGTTTCTCCTAGTTCCAATATGTAGAAGGTTTCATTGATTTCATTTCCTTGCACCATCAATTTGATTCCCATACATCTGCCTTTGTTGTATATGACTTCACCATTACCTATTTGCACCTTATACCCCTCTATAGGTTTGAAAGGTATGTCCCACTGGTTCACCAATCTCTGGGATATAAAGTTGTGGGTGGCCCCGCTGTCAATCAGTATTTTGACCTCCTTTTCCTCCATAGCCCACTTCAATTTTCCCAGAACCTTGAAGGTTCTCATAGAAGGGATACCCCTTTGCTGAGTACAGATAGTTGCATAGATTTCAGTTCAGGTTGGATCTTATCTTCTCCTTCAGCACAACTGCAATTAGCTTCAGTTTCTAGCTCTTCCTCAGACTGTTCCATCAAAACCAATTGAAAGTTTTTCATCCTGCAAACGTGTCCCCTGCTCCAGTTCTCTCCACACTTGAAGCATAACCCTTTTTTGCTCCTATCCATAAGTTCATTTTGTGATAATTTGGGGCCAAATTTTCTGGAACTAGAGCCTTCACCATTGTCCCCCCTTTTGTTATCATCTGCACTCCTCTCATAAGTATGAGTAATTACAGGATTACTACTACTCTTGATTCCATCCCCAGGTTTCTGAAAATTACTTCACTTGTTACCAAGGCTCTTCCATGATCTTTTTACTTCTTCCTTCTGCTTCCTGGACAGTATTTCTTCATTTTTATCCTCAATCAGCTGTGCCTTATCCATGATTTTCTCCAGATTCTTGGTCTTATACATCTTCAGTTCCGCCTTAATCTCTTTCTTTAACCCATTCAAAAATATGCCTCTCATCACTTTTATGTCCAGATCTTCTTGAGAGGCAATAGCAGTTTCAAACTGTTCTCTGTACTCCTATACATAATTCTTTTGTTTCAGACTCAACAGAGGCCCTAAGGGATTTTGAATTAACTCTGGTTGAAATCTACGAATCAGTGCCTTCCTCAATTTTTCCCAATTCCTTCCCTTAGCTTCTTTCTCCCACCATTGGATCCATCTGAGGGCCTTACCTTCCATTGCGACTACTGCAACCTCACATTTATCTTCCTCTTCAATGTTATTGAGTCGAAAATACCTATCGATTCTGACAAGCCATCCAAACGCGTCTTCTCCATTGAATAAAGGTAGGTCAACCTTCCTATGACTCTGATGGTGATGTCGATGTCGACGCGGAGGAGAAAGCTCAAATTGACCTTCCGATGCATCGGAACTGTCTGAAGATCGCACTGAGTGATGATGCGATGAACGATGTGAAGTGTGAGACGTATGCGACCTGCTTCGCGATCGATTTTCAGGTATTCGCGATCGATTCTCACCACATGTTTCCAATCTTGCTATCGCCGCCTGAAGGTTTGTAACATCTCCATAGTTTGTTGTTGCGATCTTTCCAGCTTATCATCCAATTCATTCATTCTGGCTTCCATCTTCGTTCTTGTCACAACCATCCACAAAGATCGTCAGTCTCTGATACCAATGTTAGAACCTGCAATTCTAGTCTATCAGATCACAGAATTGATTCAAGAACTCCAGGCAACTTTTATTACTTAGGCAACAAGATAGAGATACAACTCTGATCTTCCCACTCCAGATTACAAGTCAAAACAGCCTCCTCTACAATACCCAGTCGTATGCTATTTATAGTAAGAAAAGATAACAACCGGTAGTTATTAGCTACTAACAAACTTAACTAATAACCGACCTTATTTTCTCCTATAGTACACTTTACCAAAGTATTTATCCCCTCTATTCGAATTATTAAAGTCCCTATCAACAATGCAGTTGAACAAAACTGAGCAAGTAACGATGAATCTGTAGATAGGATGTTGAGGGGAGTTGATGTAGGATAGCATAGCACATTAAAGACGGATCAGTGAAAATGAAGCATCGTAGTTTTTACAAGTAAATGAAACCTATTATACGCAAGTTAAGAGCAACCAAGGGGTAGGTATAAAACATTGACGACATGATCTTTCACGAAAACATAATTTTTCTCTTGATCTACTATATAACATCATAGAGCCTTGGCACACCGGTTATGTTGTTGTTGTGAGAGGTCACGGGTTCAGGTCTTGGGATCAACCTCTTGACCTCTTGTCAAAATTGACAAGGGAAGGCTTTCCCCTATAAACCCATGTAGTAGGACCCTTCTCTGGAGTCCGGACCCCCACCTTGCATGAACGCCAATGTGCATCAGGCTGCTCTTTTATCTACTATATAACATCAGTCATGTAGTAGTATCTGAAATCAGATGGAACGCAAGGCAAGATTTAGGTCATGGAAATTTCAACCCACTGTGTAAAGAGTGAAGTTAGAATTTGCCTTTATTGTTGTTTCATCAACCACAACAACAACAACATCCAAGCCTTAATCCCAAAAAATTTTGGGGTCGGCTAACATGAATCGATCTATGATATCGATGCCAAAAAGAGAAGACAGACAAGAAGGAAAAAAGAAAGATAAAACGAATAAGATAAAGATAAATAAATATATGATAACAATAACATAAGAATATAAGAAAGATAAAGATTAAAAGATAAAAGAGCATAAAAAGGCTAGAAGATAAAAATAACATAAGAACCTAAAAAGATGAAGATAAACGATAAAAGAAAAAGAGATAGGAAAGATAGAAAAGAGATCAATCGTCCACACGAATGTGTGCCCTCCACTTTGCCTTCTCCAAAGTCATACTCTCATCTAACCCAAGAAGACGCATATCAGTTTTGATTCCTCTAATCCAAGTTTGTTTGGGTCTTCCCCTCCCTCTCTTCTCTGTCTCTTCTCCCCACCCCTCAAGTCATCTAACAGGTGCATCACTCAATCTTCTACGCACATGCCCAAACCACCGCAAACGAGTCTCATGCATCTTATCTTCTATAGGTGTTACTCCCACCTTTTGTCTGATTATCTCATTCCTCAAGCGGTCTTTTATGATCTTTTCATCAACCACAAAAAGGCAAATTCTAGCAGCAACTGTTGCGCTGTCTGTTAAAGTTGCACTATTTTAGTAATCGAAAGAATGGAAAAAGGGGTGGTAATTTCAAGCACAGATCTCACGAATGCTAGCTAATTTGGAACAGTCTGATTATTTTTTGTAGATGCAGGTTCCAAACTGTCCCTATTTATCAACAATATTCTTGGAGGAACATAACACGATCTCTGCATGCAATTATGCATATTTGTGAAAACTTATTGTACAAGTGATTTTAGCGTAGGGAATTTCCCATTTAAGCACTTACCATGTTTTTTTGAAAAAACACCAATTTGTAGCTTTCATAAATAAGCAATAGTTTTTTCCTCACAAACATATTTTTTGAGTAAAGTACTTTTTTTCCTCTGGATTCTGAAACACACTTATTCCTTGACAAAAGATTCTCAAATGCAGGCATTTATTACGATATTTAAAGCAGATTAAACTTCAAAAATAAGTGAGAGAACAACCATGTGATTAATCTGAGTATTTATTAATCTTCTATATGATATGATCATTCTGATAGACATACCTTCAAAGATTTAATTTTCCCAAACTCTGTTTCCAACTTCACAGACAACAGAGGAGAACAACAATCCTGAACAAGCAAAAATTTTGAACATCATGTAATAGAAAGAATTACAATTTAGGTCCCTCAAGTATTAGGTCATTCTCGCATGTGGTCCTTTTAAATTTAACTTTTCCATACAAAAAAACCATGGGAAGATTTTGATGTATTTCCCGTAGCAAGTGGCTAGATAATAAGCTAGGAGGACAACATCATCATCATCATCATCATCATCACCCCAGTGCCGCAAAGGCTCCCACCTACGGTGAGGTAAGGGGGGGTCGGATGTACGCAACCTTACCCATGTACTAAAGTACAGGGAGGCTGTTTCCAAATGACCCATAGTGAAAATCGCGTCAAAATTATATAGACTGACTGCTACTTCATAACAAAGAAGCGCAGACAGTTTAGTGAGCCATTTTGCTTTATTCCATCATATTCTCAAGCCAAAAATAGTGAGTTTTTGGCTCCATTGCAAATGATGGAACAGTAGGAGGACAACAGGTGGTAGAAAATTGATAGTTTTGCACTAAACGCATAAAAGGTGAAAGCCGGAAGCCACATGTAAGAATAGCCTAATACTTGGTCAACAAGAAGTGAAATTTTTGCTTATGTAAAACACAATGGAACTATCTGCAAAGATAATGCAATCATTCTTTGAAATTATTCTTTAAACATGGTAATGTAATTCAATATTTGGAAATCAGACATGAATAATATTTACATGTGTTGCTGAATGAGGAATGCACTTTACAATGATTGATATAATTGTTATATTGCCCAGTCGTGTCAAATTTAACATTGTTATCATAGCAAAATATATTTAGAGTAAAATGTATCTAACCATCTATATACACTTGAACAAAAACCAATTTTCTAATGTTATCAAATTATATGCATAAAAATATTAATACAGTGTTGTTCTGGAAAGCAGCAGCAGATCTTCCACCGCGTATGTCCCACATGTATATAGACCCATGCTTACTGGCCCCAAACACAACCTATAGATTAGAAGGGCAAAAAATATAATCAAGTAATATGTATTCAAATAAGTAATTTGTATTACACTTTGCCATTATAGTAAGAAAATATTTATCAAGGTTCTGACTCTAAACTGACCTGATTATCGGCATTAAGTTTTATGCTAGTAATGGCATCATTGCAATTGGTTCTGAGCTCATGACATGGAAAATGACTCATTCTTCTATCCCATACATTCACCATACCAGAGAAATCAGAAGCAAACAGCCTGACAATAAACATCGTTTTGTAAAAGATCCAAGAAACATAAGGTGAAATACAATGAACTTTGCTCAAGTTCAGCAAATAAAGACACAATATACACTTGTTTTTAATATGGGATGTCTCTCACTTTCAAGTTTCTTCTTAAGGCCTGTTGGGGTCAAGTTTGAATTTATATGTGAACAGGAGTCTTGGTGCACCGGTTTAGGTGTAACCGTGTAACCAGTACTGCTGTGTGACCTTAAGTCAGAGGTTCATGTCCTAGAAGTAACTGTTAAGGACCTTGGTACAAGACCTAGTCCAAGGCCGGTGAGGATTGAGAGAGGAATGTGAGGCTATGGTGTCTGGAATAAAAAACCCTAACTTCCTGCCCTGGGCAAGGAAGGTGATCACTGGTTCCACCAAAAGATCAAAAGATTAAATATTCCAAAAGCCAATAATTTATTCCAGGAATAAGCCTTATATAGGCAAAAGATAGTTTCCTAAAACAAAAATAGGAAACAGCCTTTAACTACTGTAATAAAGGAATAAGAAGTTGACTAAAATCTGGAAAGCTAATTAATAGGAAACAACTGAAATAAAGAAAGCTAATTAAATAGATCTGCCAGAATGATTTCTAGATTAATTAATTAGTCTCCTTTCTGCGACGTTGATATACACGGCCAAAACGGCCTGTATCATCACTTCCCCCGTTAGCAACGAGCTTGTCCTCAAGCTCGAAATCTGGAAAAGCTTCCCGAAACGCAGCATAATTTTCCCAGGTGGCTTCTGCTTCCAGTTTGCCAGCCCAATGTACCAAGAGCTCATGCTGGCCATTGTTGAGTCGAATCTTCAACACTGTCAAGGGACGAACAAGAAGTGGCTCAGTCTCTATTGGTGGTAGATCACCCATCTGTGATGGTGTCGGTCCTGAGTGAGGCTTCAAGAGAGAGACATGAAAAACATCATGAATGCGGGTACCCTGTGGCAAGACGAGGCGATAGGCAGCTGCCCCAATGGCTTCAGACACTTGAAAGGGGCCGAAAAACTTGGGTAATAGTTTGTGGTGACCGCGGCTAATAGTTAGTTGACGATAAGGATGAATACGCAACCAAACCCAATCCCCGGGAGAAAATGTGACTTCACGATGACCTTTATCGTATTGGAGTTTCATTCGCTGTTGAGCCTGGGATAAGCAGCTTTTGGCAGCGACTAGGATGGCATCACGGTCGAGCAGTTCACGGTCAATGCTGTCCAGTTTGGCAGAACCTGGTGTATAGGACAACTTCGGTGGGTCTCTGCCGTAGACGATCCTGAAGGGAGTATCACCGAGGGAGGAATGGTATGAAGTATTGTAGCAGTATTCAACCCATGGCAGCCAGCGAAGCCAATCTCGAGGTCGGTCCCCAGTTAGGCAGCGAAGATACATTTCGAGAGTGCGATTGACCACCTCTGTCTGGCCATCTGTTTGCGGATGATAAGCAGATGAGAATGCTAATTTAGTACCACTAAGGCGGAACAATTCTCTCCAAAATGTACTAACAAATACCTTGTCACGATCTGAGACTATGGATTCTGGCAAGCCATGAAGGCGAAATATTTCTGTGAAAAATATTGCAGCAACCGACACTGCAGTGAAAGGGTGACTGAGAGCAACAAAGTGAGCTGCTTTTGAAAGGCGATCTACAACCACCAAAACAACTGACTTACCACGCACTTTCGGTAAGCCTTCGATGAAGTCCATAGAGATGTCAACCCAGATATGAGTAGGAATTGGTAGTGGCTGCAGTAAGCCTGCTGGTTGCGTATTGAGCCATTTGTTTTTTTGACATACTTGACAATCTCGAATATAAACAGTCACATCATGTTTCATCCCCTTCCAGTAAAACTCACGACGGATGCGGTTTAGGGTTTTTTCAACTCCATGCGCCATACAATGAAATATGGAAATTAAGGTAGGAATGATGTCAAAAGAGGGCAACAAATATACTTTATAATGAAAAAACAGCAGGCCTTCACGATATTCCCATTCAGAACCAAGGTTACCGGATTCGAGTTGTTGGCGAAGCTCTAGGATCTCATAAGACCCTGCTTGAGCCCTTCGGATATCGTCCAATAAAGATGTATATGGAATGGAAAGGGCTGCAAGGACTAGGTTGTCTTCATGGCAGCGAGACAAAGCATCGGCTGCAATATTGAGCTTGCCTGGTTTGTATTCAACTTTGAAGTCATAACCCATAAGCTTGCTCAACCAATGTTGTTGAGGAGAGGTGGTGAGGCACTGTTCCAGAAGATGCTTAAGGCTGGAATGGTCTGTGCACACTAGGAACTCACGACCCCAGAGATATGGTCGCCAATGTGTGACAACCTTAGCTAATCCAATAAGTTCGCGCTCATAGGCTGCCAATTTAACGTGTCTATCAGCAATCTTACGACTGAAATACGCTATCGGGTGCCCTTCTTGTTGTAAAACTGCTCCAAATCCGCTCCCAGATGCATCACATTCTACAACAAAAGGCTTTTCAAAGTTAGGTAATTGAAGAACAGGGGCACTGGAGAGACACTGCTTGAGATGGTTAAAAGCTGATTCGGCTTCAGAATTCCAGTGAAAGGAGTTCTTCCGGAGGAGCTGAGTAAGCGGTGTGGTAATGGTTCCGTAATTCTTAATAAATTTGCGGTAGTATCCCGCAAGTCCGAAGAAACCGCGTAGAGCAGTTAGTGTCCCGGGTGTGGGCCAATCACAAATAGCCGTGACCTTGGTCTGATTCTGGGTGTCATGGACCGAGGGTGGAATGGTATGAAGTATTGTAGCAGTATTCAACCCATGGCAGCCAGCGAACCCAATCTCGAGGTCGGTCCCCAGTTAGGCAGCGAAGATACATTTCGAGAGTGCGATTGACCACCTCTGTCTGGCCATCTGTTTGCGGATGATAAGCAGATGAGAATGCTAATTTAGTACCACTAAGGCGGAACAATTCTCTCCAAAATGTACTAACAAATACCTTGTCACGATCTGAGACTATGGATTCTGGCAAGCCATGAAGGCGAAATATTTCTGTGAAAAATATTGCAGCAACCGACACTGCAGTGAAAGGGTGACTGAGAGCAACAAAGTGAGCTGCTTTTGAAAGGCGATCTACAACCACCAAAACAACTGACTTACCACGCACTTTCGGTAAGCCTTCGATGAAGTCCATAGAGATGTCAACCCAGATATGAGTAGGAATTGGTAGTGGCTGCAGTAAGCCTGCTGGTTGCGTATTGAGCCATTTGTTTTTTTGACATACTTGACAATCTCGAATATAAACAGTCACATCATGTTTCATCCCCTTCCAGTAAAACTCACGACGGATGCGGTTTAGGGTTTTTTCAACTCCATGCGCCATACAATGAAATATGGAAATTAAGGTAGGAATGATGTCAAAAGAGGGCAACAAATATACTTTATAATGAAAAAACAGCAGGCCTTCACGATATTCCCATTCAGAACCAAGGTTACCGGATTCGAGTTGTTGGCGAAGCTCTAGGATCTCATAAGACCCTGCTTGAGCCCTTCGGATATCGTCCAATAAAGATGTATATGGAATGGAAAGGGCTGCAAGGACTAGGTTGTCTTCATGGCAGCGAGACAAAGCATCGGCTGCAATATTGAGCTTGCCTGGTTTGTATTCAACTTTGAAGTCATAACCCATAAGCTTGCTCAACCAATGTTGTTGAGGAGAGGTGGTGAGGCACTGTTCCAGAAGATGCTTAAGGCTGGAATGGTCTGTGCACACTAGGAACTCACGACCCCAGAGATATGGTCGCCAATGTGTGACAACCTTAGCTAATCCAATAAGTTCGCGCTCATAGGCTGCCAATTTAACGTGTCTATCAGCAATCTTACGACTGAAATACGCTATCGGGTGCCCTTCTTGTTGTAAAACTGCTCCAAATCCGCTCCCAGATGCATCACATTCTACAACAAAAGGCTTTTCAAAGTTAGGTAATTGAAGAACAGGGGCACTGGAGAGACACTGCTTGAGATGGTTAAAAGCTGATTCGGCTTCAGAATTCCAGTGAAAGGAGTTCTTCCGGAGGAGCTGAGTAAGCGGTGTGGTAATGGTTCCGTAATTCTTAATAAATTTGCGGTAGTATCCCGCAAGTCCGAAGAAACCGCGTAGAGCAGTTAGTGTCCCGGGTGTGGGCCAATCACAAATAGCCGTGACCTTGGTCTGATTCTGGGTGTCATGGACCGAGGGTGGAATGGTATGAAGTATTGTAGCAGTATTCAACCCATGGCAGCCAGCGAACCCAATCTCGAGGTCGGTCCCCAGTTAGGCAGCGAAGATACATTTCGAGAGTGCGATTGACCACCTCTGTCTGGCCATCTGTTTGCGGATGATAAGCAGATGAGAATGCTAATTTAGTACCACTAAGGCGGAACAATTCTCTCCAAAATGTACTAACAAATACCTTGTCACGATCTGAGACTATGGATTCTGGCAAGCCATGAAGGCGAAATATTTCTGTGAAAAATATTGCAGCAACCGACACTGCAGTGAAAGGGTGACTGAGAGCAACAAAGTGAGCTGCTTTTGAAAGGCGATCTACAACCACCAAAACAACTGACTTACCACGCACTTTCGGTAAGCCTTCGATGAAGTCCATAGAGATGTCAACCCAGATATGAGTAGGAATTGGTAGTGGCTGCAGTAAGCCTGCTGGTTGCGTATTGAGCCATTTGTTTTTTTGACATACTTGACAATCTCGAATATAAACAGTCACATCATGTTTCATCCCCTTCCAGTAAAACTCACGACGGATGCGGTTTAGGGTTTTTTCAACTCCATGCGCCATACAATGAAATATGGAAATTAAGGTAGGAATGATGTCAAAAGAGGGCAACAAATATACTTTATAATGAAAAAACAGCAGGCCTTCACGATATTCCCATTCAGAACCAAGGTTACCGGATTCGAGTTGTTGGCGAAGCTCTAGGATCTCATAAGACCCTGCTTGAGCCCTTCGGATATCGTCCAATAAAGATGTATATGGAATGGAAAGGGCTGCAAGGACTAGGTTGTCTTCATGGCAGCGAGACAAAGCATCGGCTGCAATATTGAGCTTGCCTGGTTTGTATTCAACTTTGAAGTCATAACCCATAAGCTTGCTCAACCAATGTTGTTGAGGAGAGGTGGTGAGGCACTGTTCCAGAAGATGCTTAAGGCTGGAATGGTCTGTGCACACTAGGAACTCACGACCCCAGAGATATGGTCGCCAATGTGTGACAACCTTAGCTAATCCAATAAGTTCGCGCTCATAGGCTGCCAATTTAACGTGTCTATCAGCAATCTTACGACTGAAATACGCTATCGGGTGCCCTTCTTGTTGTAAAACTGCTCCAAATCCGCTCCCAGATGCATCACATTCTACAACAAAAGGCTTTTCAAAGTTAGGTAATTGAAGAACAGGGGCACTGGAGAGACACTGCTTGAGATGGTTAAAAGCTGATTCGGCTTCAGAATTCCAGTGAAAGGAGTTCTTCCGGAGGAGCTGAGTAAGCGGTGTGGTAATGGTTCCGTAATTCTTAATAAATTTGCGGTAGTATCCCGCAAGTCCGAAGAAACCGCGTAGAGCAGTTAGTGTCCCGGGTGTGGGCCAATCACAAATAGCCGTGACCTTGGTCTGATTCTGGGTGTCATGGGCCAATCACCCAGAATCTCGTCCCCTTCATCATCCAGGATTTCTAATGCAAAAAGCTGCTTGCAACGGTGACCACGAACGTATTGCTCATCGCAATGATAACACAGACCTTTGGCTTGACGACTGGCTGCCTCAGCTCTGGAAATCCGACGACGCCAAGGAGGAGTCTGCGGTGTGCGCTCGACATTCTGCCTTGGATCAGGAGGAATGAGACTGGATTGAGGTGCTGCAGCAACTGGAATCAGTCTTGGTGGAGGTCGGGAGACTGAAGGTAGTGACACAGTTTGTTGTTTGAGTTCAATTTGTCGAGCCAAGCTCATTGCAATGTCTAAGCTTCCTGGAGCTTGAAACTCCAAGTCCAAACGAATTTCCTTACGAAGTCCTGCCATGAATGCATTGACCTCAAATTGACTGGGTAGCCCTTCAACACGTGCCAATAGTTGCTGGAACAAGCTGATGTATTCTTCCACGGTTCCGGTTTGTTTGATTTGAAAAAGATCTCCAGATGGGTTGGAGCTTAATGGAGGGCCAAAACGAAGAAGACAATTCTCTGAAAACGTCTTCCAGGAGGTGCCTGCTTGGAGTTTATCAGCCCAAAGTTGAGCATCTCCCACCATGTGGAAGGTAGCCAAACCTACGCGAGCAATAGGTGCAGTTTGTTGGTGTGCGAAGAACCGCTCACAGCGTTTCAACCAACTGAGAGGGTCGCCTGTGCCGTCAAAGGATGGAAACTCGATTTTGGAATAACGGGGAACCATACTGGAATCACAACGGTCGCGATTCTGGGTGTCATGGAGCGAGCTTGAACTATTCTGGTGGCTGGTGTCATCGTGTGAGCTTGTAGATCTGCTGCTCAATGCTGTGAGTAGTGCAGAAAAATAATTCATCATATCGGTAATCTTTGCCTCGAGAGTCCCTTGTCTCTGGTTGATGTCTGCCATGAAGCTTTTGAAGGTTTCAACATTAAGAGTTTCGTTGCCCATCGTCCTGGATGCTGATACCAAATTGTTAAGGACCTTGGTACAAGACCTAGTCCAAGGCCGGTGAGGATTGAGAGAGGAATGCGAAGCTATGGTGTCTGGAATAAAAAACCCTAACTTCCTGCCCTGGGCAAGGAAGGTGATCACTGGTTCCACCAAAAGATCAAAAGATTAAATATTCCAAAAGCCAATAATTTATTCCAGGAATAAGCCTTATATAGGCAAAAGATAGTTTCCTAAAACAGAAATAGGAAACAGCCTTTAACTACTGTAATAAAGGAATAAGAAGTTGACTAAAATCTGGAAAGCTAATTAATAGGAAACAACTGAAATAAAGAAAGCTAATTAAATAGATCTGCCACAATGATTTCTAGATTAATTAATTAGTCTCCTTTCTGCGACGTTGATATACACGGCCAAAACGGCCTGTATCAGTAACATCTTCCACAAATGCAAGGTAAAGTCTGCCTATATCACACCCTTATGGTGGGACAAGCCTCGCTGTACGGAGACGCATGTACACCTGGCTGCCCACTTTACTTTCTGCCATTTTAGATGATTATAAGTTAAAGCGCTTATAAGTTGATTGAGTTAATAGTACATATATCTAATGTCAATTTTATAAGCGCCTTGAATCAGCAGTACGCGACTACGCGTACACACTATGTCATAACTCACAAGGCATTGATTACTTAGAGGAATAGGTTCCACTCAACTGTCTAGCTAGAAACTTGTTCATGATATAAGCTGATAAAATGTTGAAATAAGATGTACTGACATGCACATTCCAATGAATGAAATATATGCTAGCAGATGAAAATAGATTCTAAATGCCTCTTACAACTCTGATCATTTGGTTGTTCAGAAATTCAGCCAACACTGAAAAATCTTTACAAACAAGCCCAAACTTCATGCCATAATCAAATATCATAGAAAAGGCTCTTGCAAAAGAGATATATTGAAGATGTGACACAGTTGTCCAACGGTGGATAATTAATATTTCCTCTGTCCCTCTAAGATTGGGACATAAGGGAGTTGTGTGTTTGTAGGGTTGAATCTTATAAGTCAACCTGATAGGAGATATAGCCCAAAATCTTAATATAGCATTTTATTCATTCATATTTTACCAGTGTGGGAAATAGTATTTTTGTGTCTATCTCTCTCATGCCACATATATGCATCATGCACGTTGTTGCATTGGGGATGCTCTAATCTTGTTGGGGAATACCTTCGGATATTTCATGTTCCTTTCTTTCTAGTTCTGCATGTTTGTTTCTTCATTTTAATTTCAGTTTTATAAAACATCTCTCTAAATTATTTATCAGCTTGTCTCTTTACTCTCTAACAGTTGAAACTGCTGTTAACCACCTCCACTATGGCAACCACAGAAACTGCAGCCACTGCCATTTTCAAATTAAATGGAGAAAAGAATTCAACGCCCCCTGGGTAATCTGTTTTCCCTACATTCAGTGGGAGGCCTTCTCTGCTTAAAAAAGATATAAATGCCATCAGGAACTTTAGATTGTGTTACCATCTATTCCTTTCTAATCTTTTAGGCACTGCTCTAAAAAACACTCCGGATCCTAGCTCTGCTTAAGAGCCTGCTTAGGCGTTAGGACTCTCTTGACCACCTCGTCTTTTTTCAGCCTATGCCCTGACTAAGACACAACTAAGCTCGCAAAGGCGGTGGGCACCAGTCTACTACCTAGAGGGAGCCTATAGCTTTTTGGAACACCCTATAAATGATTGTTCCATAAGACTCTTATCACTCAATCAACATACTCAAGGTTTGAAATATCTTGCCAACCTTGAATTGTTATTTGAAGAAAAAGCTATATCTGATAAACCTTTCCGGGTCGTGTAACCATTGATGTTGATTGTAGGCCTCTTTTTAAGTACCTGCACAGACCATAAAAACATTAGTAACACTACCAAAAAATTATCAAGTTACTGGAATTTCATGTAAACTTAAACAAAACAGCCTAGATCTTAGTGGAAGTGTAAATTTGAAGTTCTATACTACAGAATAAAGTATTAAATTATGCTGAAGAAATACACCATTTAAATATGTGAGTCTAATATTTACGTGTTATATATGTCATAACCAAAGTTTATCTTAGTTTTGTTTTAATGGCACTATGAAGTAACATAACTTCCCATACCAAGACCAAAGCATAGACCTGCTACTCCCTTCAGAGAAAAGTATGGTGCAGTCGTGCAGAGGGAGAAATAGTTGGACTATATATTTCATAATCAGAAGAAAGGGCTTAGTACTTCTGAACTATAATAGTTTAGATGAGATGTCATAAAATAAGAAGAATACATGTAACTTACATCCATTGGTTCAGAAGATATGTACCCAATGTCATATATATGTACTTCAGAACTCTTTAGAGATGTACAGGCAACCTGAATTTAGGGAATTATATGTCATCATTATAAAAATCATCATCAATTTCAAGGGTAATAATTGACATTTTAGATTTGCAGCTGAAACACTCATGACTTACTTTAGAAAAAAAAAAATATCTAATATCAGATCATTTCTTTGAGCAGCATAAAAATAATTTACAGACATTGGACTGTTGCATCAATGGTACAGATTAATCAAGCTAAGATGTTCAAAAACTTTATTATAAAGCTATAGTAGGAAACCAGAAGCTTTAAAAAGCATGAAGTATGCGTTCAAAGAAGCCAAACCTCATTTTGATTGCATATATTCCATCTAACTACATCAAGTTGATTAAGTGTAGATATGTGGAGCAACAGTTTTCCTTCATCTTCTTTAAAACCTAAAGGAAATACTTTCCCTGGTCCAGTAGATAAGAGAATCAATAATCAGCATGAAGAGTGACAGAGTCGCATTGGCATGAAGTTCAAAGTTTATATTAAATAACATGTGAGAACATCAGCCCAAAAATGGTAAGGAGTGTGAGCATGAAGTAGAAGAGTTCACGTTGTAACAGCTAAGTGTTGATTCTTCCGATCTGTTACGGTGTTACCCCATTCTATTGAGGTATAAAGAGAGACATGTGGGAGTTGAGGTATCGACATGAACTATAATAGAACAATTAGGTGCCATCGGTGCAATGATAGAGAATTGCAGATCAAAATAAAATACAATTCTGACTACTGGAGTTGTTGGAGTTCATGCTGGTTAACAATGGTCCATGATACATGCCAATCACTAATCAGAACCAATCAGCTAGATTAGCTCATTCATTTCCTATTTTTATAAATCCCAGAACTAATACTAAATTGGACTCCTTGATATGTACCAAATTACCATGGCTGGGCACCAGAAAAAAGTTTCACCCTTAACAGTTTTTTAAATAAGGAATGACTGGAAAATTGAAGGAAAGTAGAGGAAATAGGCAAATGAAATATTAATGCGGACCTTAGAATTTTGTGAAACTTATATGACAATTCTCTTACCTTCGTAAAATAGATCTTCAAAATCGTGCACCGTTAAGCAACCTGATTTTGTTACTGATGCCAGATAAACCCCCTGCAGACAATAGTTATTAAGTCTTTGAACAAAGGATCTAGACTTCAAAGCAAAATCAGATCCCTAGAAATATGAGCCAAACTTGTGATCATATAACCTCATACATAGCCAACATCAACCAATGCAGAAGAAAAAAAAAACAGAAATGCATGTGTGCTTAGCCACTTGCTATGATCACTTTGAAAAGAAAAAAGAAGACAGAAGAATTTCTATTTTTTATCCCATCATAAATATAAAATTAAATATAATAGATATGTCATTATGTGTGTGTGTGCATATATATTTATATACATAACCTATATATATATATATATATATATATAACATACTACACATATGATATATGCTTATAAAACATTGATCAAGTCATCAAACCATAGTCTAGATTCACATAAATCAATGATTACCTTTCGATCAAATTCTAATGCAGATATGCCCTCACTGTCACAAAAAATAAAATTAAAAAATGTAAATAGATAGTGAAGGGGAAGCAAAAAAAAACAGGACAGACAGGATGCATCTCATATAAGCAATTTAAAACAGATGTTAAATCAGTTATATTTTTTAATGGAGCATTGATGTGTGACACAAGATGTAGCCATGTGGGGCATGCAGAAAACAGAATACATGTACATGATTATGAAAACTTGTATAAAGCATAATAAATAACTATGGCAAATCTGTGTAAAGAACATTAGAAAATTAACAAATTCGGAGACCTGATGCAATAACGGTAAAGTGGCAGGATCAAGTTGTACAAGAAGAGCAATGGGAAATTTTAAAAGAGCGACTGTTGGAAAGAGCAATAATCAATAATAGGATGAAGTTCCCTGAAGAATAATGAGACCTTATTCGATGCCATGTCTCCTAGATGAAGACCTTTGTTTAAACTTTAAAGTCTATTTACTGTAGCTAAAGTAAGAATCATAAGTATGCAATTGACTGTCCGTATTTTTCTACTCCATTCATTGAACTATGCTCGACAGCTTGGGTACTTGATTGGTTTTTATTCTCATCTTGATTTCTTTCTTCTTGTTGGAGTAAAAATCAAGCAGTTTGGGTCTGTATCAGGCTATCAGCCAACACGTGAAGCATCAAGGCAGACACATGCAGAACCCAGAAAAAAGACTTCAAATCTCCAGAAAAGGAGTAATTTAATAAAAACAAAGGGTGCACCGTTTGAAAGATTCAGTACCAAAAGACAGGGGCTAAGTGCCTAAGTGCAAAAAAATGATGACTTTTCTCAAAAGAAAAGGGGATAAGATAAAAAAATCATGTTGAGTAAGTGTTGCTTTTAGTTCCTAATAAATGCAGAGCCTAGCAATCAAGTACAATTTAAAAGTCAGAAGAAAAAACATAACTTGCACCGTTGCACGATGAGATCGAATAATCAATTTTGAATCCTGCTGTTATATTTATGTAGCCAATACAGGTTATGTGTCATTACTTTTAGACTTTACAAATCATGAATCCATATTAAACCCAGAGGGGAACACACTTCAGATATGTACACCAAAAAATAGAAAGGTGGAAATTAAAAACAGCAAAATACCTGCCAATTAGATTGTGGTTATAGGTACCACCTTGAAACCAGCTCATCTGTTGTATATTAAATAAAGAACAAATTTAAAAGAGCATTTTATGAAAGCAACTTCTCAATTGTACAGCTACTACTATCTTGCACTCGTGCCTAGAGTGCTAGATAAAAAATTCCAAATTAATTTCAAAGAGTGATCCCATCTTTCTACATCCTAATCTGAAATCCATGTCTAGCAGCATAGCAATACACAAAGCTAGACCAACCAAACCAACAGCTAAAGGAGCAATGCAGAGTAAAAAAGTAAAGTGTACATGTGTTGGACATGGCACTTCATTGTTGTGATATGTGTGAGGGAATCCCGCCACCTTTAAACAAGAAAAATGGTGAACGGTCAGTAATTAAAATAAATTAAATTTTCAATTAATTCCAATAACTGACCATAGAATAGGATTGCGCAATTAGAGCCGAAGCAAGGTGGAGGTATTTCCTATTGGTTCTTCCATTCAATTCAAACATAACTTTCTGCCATGGCTGCCTAATTTGCACATTAAAGAAAAAGAAGCTCGCTTTGAGTAATGATAAGATGAGATAACTAAATTGTCTTTCTTGCATTAAAAAAAAAAATAAAAGCACCTTCGAGGCGCTTTAGGGTTTTGCTGAGCAGGAGCTACTGGGACCAAATATTTCTCCATGAAGACGTGCACTGACGGGGAAGAGGAGTAGAAAACGGAATACCACAAAATCTGAGCTCACATATTGTGGGAGGCTTTTCCCGCCATCAGAAGTCCAATCAGCAAAGCGCGCCCGATCTTTTTGACAGATATGTCTTGTTTGGCAATTAGGGATTAGTTCATTAGCCCGATTTATGTTTATGGTTGGGAAAATTGTCAAATAGGTCCTCGAACTTTAATGAAAAGGTCAATCAAGTCCTTCTATATGAGGTTTTGCCCGGCCGTCGCGATTTGGGGCAGTTCCCGGTAGATTTTTTTGGTGAAATTTTTTGAGCATCTTATTCACCAAGTCTAGTTTACTCATACCAAATTTAAGCTAAAAATTGAATCGCGAACACATTCAAATTAATTCTTGAAGATAATTGCGCATTTTTGCGTTCTCGAATTAATTTGAATGCATTCTCGATTAAATTTTTAGCTGAAATTTGGTATGAGTAAACTAGATTTGATGAATAAGATGTTCACAATATTTCATCAAAAAATTCTACCGGGCCCCAAATCACGAAGATCGGACAAAGTCTTCTATAGAAAGACTTAATTAACTTTTTTATGAAAGTTCGAGCACCTATTTCACAGTTTTCTCTTTATTGTATTTTTTCTAATATTTGTATCACAATTAATAAAAGGTGAGGTTTTTCTCGTTTCGTTTGGTTATTATTATATTTTTTCTTAATTAATTATTTTTCAATTTAAGTATTTTTAGGTTCAAATTAATTGTGTTGTCTTCTTTCTTGTTTTGTGGATGAATGGAACTTTTAAGAGACATCTTTCTTCTAGAGTCGTCTAGATGAGAGTTTTTTCCCAGAATAATGCTAATTAAATAAATAAATTCCAAAATATTGTCGGGTTAAGAATAATTCCCAAAAGTACTGCTGAGGTTAACCACGGTTAAGAAAGTCGTCACTCCAAATGGCCGCTCTTATGTATACATGTTGCTTCACAGTTAGTAATCCTGCTACTGCACAAGTAAACCGGCTACTGCACAACTTTACAAACCTGTCATTGTTAATAACGCAGTTAATAACACAAGTTAACTTAGCTACTGCACAGTTACCAACAAAATCTGCTCATCATAGTCCATTCTCTTCAAACAAACAACCAAACATATGATTTTTTAAAACAAAATACATATGAAACACAAAACGAACCAGTGAAACTACATTGCATCACAAAACGTGAAATAAGACATAAAAGTTATAATAAATCTGGTGTTTCACAAAATGATTCGGTCTGTCAGTGCATGTTAAAACTTCACACAATAATATAAATACAAAGATCATAAGTCAACGTGATCATCATCATCATGAAGGTCACGTGGTTGTGGCTGTGCTCGGGGGCGCTTGCGCTGGTTACGAGGCTGAAGAACAACTCCATCATGTCAGACTGCCTGAGAATACCTTGCTGAGGATGTAGATGCGGTGGAATGTTAAGAGGTGGCCATATATCCATAATCCACTTGGCCCAATACATCAGCGCACAGTGCAACAATGCACAAACAAACATCATGGTATCCATGTACATCTGTCGCGTCATCAAGTACAGCAGTCGCTCTGTCATGGATGCTACGCAAAGCTCGTGTCTATAATGCAAACATGGTTATTAGTGAAAAACACATGAATCAATAAATAAAGCTATCTTGTTGACTATATTATTTACCGTCATATGAAGAACGACTGAGCTGGGCTGGTAATGATTAGTGGGTAAACGAAAACTGGGAGAGATGAACACCCATGTGATGGTGTAATACCATCTCATGTACCCTACAGAAGCTGTGGGGACTAATGATGGGGTCCCGTCCACTATATACGACGCTCTCTCATTCCACACAGTGATATACTGAATATGGCGCATCCCCCAATCTTCAGCGTGCTTCCCCCATCTATCAATCTTGTGCAAGTCCACAGATGTATCACAAGGTCCGGGAGTAACCTGCTGCAACCTGAACTGTCATAGTACGCGATCGGGAAAGTGATGCTCCACTACATCAAAACATATCAGGGGCACACGTGCTCGCCATATCTCAGTGTGCTCTTGGGCAACAGGAGGCAACAGTCCTAGAATCTCATCAGTGTACGGCATCCACATCATTTATAATATAAAATAATGTCACACCATGGTTTATAAAATCGTAAAACAAAGTACTTACATTTAATGATATAAATGATATACCTGATCATCACACATGTGATCTAAAGCATCTCAATAGTATCCTAATCCAGCAGCGGATGACGTGCGCGTGACATGAGCAAATAGCCATCTGACACACAGTAATGTACGAGAATATAAAAGGGATTCATGTACGTATATGAGGACCAGCATAACAGACAACTTTGAACGTCTCTAGCTTCTCATGTTTCTTAGTAGCCTGGATCCACCAAGTGCAGCCACATTCTTTTTCCCTCTTACACTCTGCCATCCATTTGTGCTTGTCAAACTCTACAACCGAGAAAAATTGGTTCCTCTTTGCAGAGTACACTCTAACCATGTTGATCCGTTGTTTCTTATGATCAAACTCTTGTCCAACCTCGAATTCACCATCTGCAAAGAAGCGACTAGAAGTTGAACAACCCTTCCATGACTCATCAAATCCCGCAGGGAGCTCATAGACTTTAGTGTAGTGGTTGGATGTAGCATTGCCACTTACGAGATCACCACCATCTTCATCTGAATCTGTTAGTGTGTCATGGTTCACATTTTCATCTGCATCGTCGCCAGTGCACTGTGAATTCAGAAATGTTGGATCACTATTCACGTATCTTCCATTCTCCTGTGTAACCATATTCATCACAACTGGAACACTTGTGGATGGGCAAGACAATGACAGGTTGCCAGGTTATATGGGCAACACGCCACTTCTTCAACATATATCTCCATGGTATGCGTATCAAGATTCTCGAATACAGTCCACATTCCTGTAACGGCTTCGTCGTCAGCAAGAGGCATCAACATGTATGATCCACCATGCATGGGATATTTAACTTTCAAATCCAACTTGTTCATACGATTGATGGATGTGGCAGTATAAATTTTATTCGTTATTTCAGCCAAATCCACCCCACAGGAAAACAACAGTTATCTTCCGAATTCCCCCTTCATATATAATGAATTCCGTTTGACTCCTCGATAATATTTCTTCCCCATTTATAAACAGGGGAGAAGTTCTCGCTCCCCGAATTATTTGGTTCATGTCTCAGTTCACAAATTTTGATCAGCCAAATTTTATTTAAACAGTCTAGCCGATTCAGAGATATTGCGATTTCTTTAGAAAAAAACAGATCAAGCTCCTACGTGAGAATTGCAAAATACAAGGGGAGCTCCATTATGATTCCCATGGGACCTCAAAAATCTAGTATGCTGCAATTCATCAAAATTTTCTCTAATTTTGTAGGTATACAAAAAACTGTGCAGGATGACTCCATCTTTCAATTTAGGAGCACAATATAATCAGAGGACCCTACATCTATCTCCAAACTGGTCTTAAATTATCAGATTCAGGGTGAGTCCACCAACAATCAAAATGCCTTATCTTCAGAGAAACAGCCTCAACTGCCAATGATTCAGGCTTATTCAGATGCCTCTGACAGTTTTGATTATTCAGATGTCTCTTTCTACAAAGATAACTTTATAGGACATGCAACCGAAAGCGATCGTCCTCCTCCTATTTCATACCCTGAAGAAATTGGGAAATCCAAATTCAACAGTGCAATTTGCTGCAAAGAAAATGTTGTGACTTCTGAAAATTGTCTGCCAACAGACAATCTAAACACGCAACTGAAGATCTACAGGAAGTCTAAAAAAAAGGCGCCACAATATGAGGACTAGGTCACAGTCCAGAGATTTTCCTTGGGAGTAGCTTTTATTTTTATTTCTTTTCTTTTTTATGTACTTTTTTTGTACTTCCTTTCTCGCTTTGTATGTTTTCCTTTATTCAATAAAATTCACTTTTCACAAAAAAAAAATGGAGAAATTTCTAGACATATTCTACGAAAAAAACATTCTAAAAAAGTATGACGTATGCCGCTATTTGAAAATTCAACTACAATGACTATAATTCAAACGAAATGTATTAGATCGTAGATACATATTACGATTTCATACCATTAAATTGGGACTAATATTACTTAATCGGTGACAAAAAACAGAGCAATGGAAAAAGCAACAAATTAACATATGATTAATTAAACAAGTAAAAAACAACAATTTCAAACAAATCAACATCAACTTTGAGCAATAACTAAAAAAAACTAGCTTTAGCAAAAATGGTGAAAGTTGGTATAATTCAAAATTTACAAATTATATAAATTCAATCATAATAACAAGATTAAGAACTTATATATTTCACAACATCAAATAGAAAGAAAATAATTGAAAGAAACACTAATTTCGAACAACAAATTAAAAAAACCTAGGCTTAACAAAAATGGTGAAATACATCGATTCAAACGGTAGAAAGTCACTAGAATGGAGTACAAATGACCTCGGGTACACCACAACTCTTTTCCCTTTGATTTGAGCTTCGTTTGGACGAGTTCTGACTGGAATCGGGGCACTGTCATTCTGTTGCAGAGGAGGGGTAGCTTCGTTCGTCGGCTGTGAAGAAAGAGGGATATATTCTGAGAATTAATGAGCCCCCCCTCCGAGTGGCGGCTTTTGTGAAGATAGATGAAGAACCTCCACTTGAAGTGGCGGCTTTCCTTAACCCTGGTTAACCCAGCAGTATTTTGGGAATTATTCTTAACCCAGCAATATTTTGGGAATTATTTATTCAATTAGCATTATTCCGGGAAAAATTTTCTAGGTGATGCAATTTATTTTCCTTTTAAAATAATAATGTTTGTATTAAAATATCAATGACTCGTTTAATAAAACGGTTATTCGTAGTTATAACTATTACTCGTTGGGGTGGTTTTGATTTGGATATAAATTATTTGGTTAGTAATGGGGCAGTTACGTGGCAGGTACGATTATATGTGTAACTCTCCTCGATCCTTCCCGTTGCTGTCTCTAAATGCTGGTTTCAACATTTGCCGTAGAAAGAGAGTTTAGCTAAACCAGCTACACTTTGACCGAATATAGAATGAGGTTGAGCGCTTCATCTCTTGAGAGTTGAGACGCCCATTTACTTCCATAGTTCCATGATTGATTGAAGGTCAACCGACATCCGTAGAACACTAGAAGTGAACATAACACCATACCATCATTTCATGGAAGAAACGACAACCGACATCGAATGCGGCTCAAACAATTAGTTCATGTATTTAAATTTTAAAGTTAGAAGTTAGAACTATTCTTAATTGCAATTTGTAAATGTGTTAATAGTACTTCAAGTCAAATTGACTCAAATGTAGTGTTCTAATAAATATATACATTCGCTTTTCAATGTGTAAATTCATTTTTTTTATAAATAAACCGAGACAGGACCAAAACCTGGTACCTTACTCATTCGGGTCAGTTTCGGTCTCATATTTGGGGAATCGGGACTGGAACCGGGACCAGACCAGGCCCACCCCGACCACCTCAGAGCATAAATCTCATCAACACACTCCTGATCGTGATATCCCTTAAGTGTTATACACCAGGTAAAAAACAATCCAAATAACCAAATGACCTCTGCCAGCTCTGCACCACAGATGAAATTCTATGACTAGTTGATCTGTTGACGAACATACAAAGTACAGGGATAGCTGTATTAGATTTAGAAACTTTTGGACACCAGGACTATGGGATGCTAGGATTACTAATAACTCGAGACATCAAAAGCTTAAGCTAGTATACTTCGTAAAAAATATTACCAGCAGAACAAAAAGTAGCAGTCTGAAATTTCAGAAATATCAGTCATAATACACATCAATCTGTAATGCACTTGACCATTACAAAAAAACCAACAAAATTGAAAAAACTAAATTGTTGCATTAGAGCCTCCATGATATAACAAACAAAATAAAACAACATACTAAGTATGATATTCCAAGACTAATTTAAAACAGAGATGTTCCCTTCCCCTTCTTGTCACCACCGATCTCAAAATGCTTGCACCTCTGCAAAACAGTCAACGATTGATCTCATTTTCTGGAAAAAAAACATTAATAATAATAGGATAAACACGAAAAGTAGAAAACAACCAACCTTGATTGCGTGCTGAGAGACATGCTTGCATCCCTGACATTGCAGCCTCAAGACAATCTTCTTTGTGGTCTTGGCCTATTTTTGTGTGCAAAATGAACAAAAATACATAATGTTAAATGTCAAATGTCAATTGCTATTAAATTCCAGATTGAATTCAAACATCACAACAAAGAAATATCTTCATTGAAGAAATTCCAAATTGAATTTACACATCACAAGTTCACAACAAAGAAATATCTCCAGAAAATAAATACAAATCAACTGAAACAGATTATATACAACCATCGCCGGATTTGTTGAAAAAAATAAACTGAAAGTATAAGCTTATGACCTTTTTGTGGAAGACTGGTTTGGTCTGTCCACCATAACCAGATTGTTTACGATCATAACGACGCTTCCCCTGAGCCGCAAGACTATCCTTTCCTTTTTTGTACTGAGTAACCTTATGCAAAGTGTGCTTCTTGCATTCCTTGGACTTGCAAAATGTCTTTTTGGTCTTTGGAACGTTCACCTTCAAGAGAAGTAAAACAACTTTTAGTAATTAAGCTTTGATAACATCATCGCCTCAATCCCAATTCCCAAGTACTAATGAATAGATAGAGATAAAAATTACAGTTTAGTGTTAGTTAGTGATCTAAATGAGTAAACTCTAAAACAACGAACCAAAAAAGTACCAAAGTTTACTTGAGGGATACTGGGATAATGATATGAAAGTTTAAAGATGTCAATCATCATAAATGATCTCTACTAGCAAGTAAATATCCTGATATGGTGAGGAGCTGTGACATCATAGTTAGTCGTTTTCCAAAACAACATTATGTAATATATCAATATGCAAATTGTGGAACATCACCCGCAAGTGAACAGACTAGCCAGTTAATTCATAACTATAATCAACTTGAAAGCTTGGAAATATCCCTTGCACATATTTCATGAATACCCACCCAACTCGAAAGAAATAAGAACTTGAAGTTCTACCATGCATTTGAAATATGGTAACTTGAATTCGTTTAGAACAAAATAAATATGTTTTGATTGTACTGTTTTATAAGTTTTTTACTTTTGTACTCCCTATGCACTTAAACTTGTCCAATTCCAAAGCTTATAGTACAATCTTATATGCACTTCAATATATTGAATCCAGCGCAAGAAATACCAGTCAATGAATGAAATCGAAAATGTAGAAACTATATAAAAGAGCATAAGAAGTAGATTCCCCGTCCAGAAATAAACAATCGAACCATGACATCGAGACCATACACAAATAAAAGTCAAAACGTTTTGACCAGAAGACCGACGAATTGAGCAGAACAGTATACACAATTACACCTTCATTAAAATCTAAGATATGATGAACGATTTTACCATGGCGGCAGGAGCTCGAGCCGAGAGCTTGGTGTTGGTAGCTAAACGCCGCACTGCACCGATTGGGTGGTTGGGAGTGGGACTTATGGGAGAGTGGGCGAGTGGGCGAGCCCAAGCCTAATTAGTAAGTCATATGGGCCATTTGGAACATGGTAACCTTTATTGAGCCCAGTAAGGTTAACCCCCAATAGTCAATACACGATTTATAAAACACTAATTAGATTATTATAGGGCATCTTTTCGTTTTTATTTTTTTCCCTGAATAATTATGAAATAAAAAATACATATTTCGATGTAAAAATAAATAAATGTCATTAACTTTTTTAACATTTTTTGTTAACAAAAAATGAACTTAGTTCAAGTAAAGTTCGATTATAAAATATTCAGTTATTTGTGAAGACTCTATGAATTAAAAATTTGTGTTTCATGACTTCATCTTTGTTTAGACTAAAAAAACTTCAACAGTTAAAACCTAAAAGTGTTGTTTCGTTATATATAACATATTGGTGTTACATGAAAGATCATAAATTTTTATGAATTTTGATATATTTTTCGAAATATTGAAGAACAAATAAAAAAGTTTATACAATGTTTAAAAATTGGGATATTATCTATCTACCTATCTTATAAGCATGAATATTGTTAGGGGTATAATAGTAATGGAAAAAATGTTCGTGTCTATCCGTGTATTAGTTGATTGTACTCTACGCATAATTACTCCAAGCTTCTACTAGATATATGGCAAATCTGGGGCCACGGAGGTCAGCTTTGCCGTTAAGCCCGACTATGTATTCTGCCAATTCACACTGTTGGGACTAATAAATACTACGTACTACGGAGTATTAGACCTTCCTTTGTGTTCGCCACTCGACTATGCCTCTTCTTTTCCGTTCACAGCGCCCTGTGCCGAACCATGGATATCAACATTCATCTACCGCTCGCCTATCAACATTTAGCACTTGGTGTTCAACCAATTTTGGATTTCTTCATGTAAGTTCTCTATTCTCCTCTAATTCATTATATGTTCCGCTGATATTCAATTGCAGTTCATTACTAAATTTCCATCGTTTATTCCTTTTAGCATCGTGTTGCTTCTTCTATCTCTGCATCCCCCCGATTTGGATTCCTATGTGCTTTGGCATTCCTTCTTCTGTTTTTTTGACATCATACCGCTTATGTCATGTGTTCATCTCTTTGTATCAGAGAAAACACTGATTTTGTAACACCCTCTACCCGGCCCGGAAGGCTCGGGCAAGGGAGCGCTACCCGCAGTGCCAAAGCACCAAAGCGCAAACTAACTTTTCATTATCTTTTTGACTATTCTAGAAATACTTATATTTTTTTTTAAAGATTGCTAATGATAGTAACTGTAAGGAAATATTAATTTCATAAACATTCATAATTGTGGAAGCATCCATATTTTATACATAACACTAAAAAAGTTAAGTGTTTGCTATTACATTCTACTGGAATGCTGACTACATATGACTATATGAGTGATGCAGATTAGAAATAAAATATCACTAAATGCAAGTGTGACTCTGAGCTTATTGGCAGGTTGCTCCCAAATGCTTTTCTCCTTGAACATTGGCTCGTATCAGCTATGTACCTACGCGAAGGACAAAATCAACGCGCTAAGCAAATCTTGCTTAGTGGTGTTCATTCTTTCTCCATAATCTCAATATAAAATATCACATAATAAATCAACAAAAAAATGACATTTCAAATGTAAATCATACATATGGAAATGTATACTTAGACAGAATTAGGGCTGAGCAAGAACCGACCCGACCCGACAAAACCGAATTTTTTTCGGATATTATCCGATTGGGTACGGATATCCGACCCGCCAAACCGAACCCGAAATTTGGGCCAGCCTTTGGGCGGTTAAAGGGCTGCGGGTAGGGTTTATAAAACCCAGACCCGATCCGCCCGAAAACCCGAAACCCCAAAACGACGTCGTTTTGTATTTTATATATATACACACTTATACTTCTGACTTCGGCCAAACCCTATCCGCCTCTTTCTTCGATCTGTCTTCTACTCTTCGCTCTATCCTCTCTCTTCTCATCCTCTATGACTGTGGCTCTGTGAGTTCTGCCTTCAGTTCTCTAGACCTTACTCAGTTACTCTCCTTTGTCCTCTCTCAGCCTCTCGTACTTTGATTTACTTTGGTATTTTGGTGGAAGCTCTGAGTGTGTCCCGTGTCCGCACACAGAAAGACTGAAACCCTAATCGCCTAATCGGTGCAAATCGTTCTTCGCTCGTTCGAAACCTATTTGGTGGAAGTTCTTAACCTTACTCCCTAAGTCCTAATTCTAGTCTCTGAGGTATTTATATCTACGGTTTTGTTGTGAATTTGTTATGTATTTATGTGTTGATAAATTGATAGTATGAGTGTATGATGATGTTGATAATGTAATTCATGCTTAATACCCTTATACATTTGACGAGTGATAATGAATCTATGATGATGTTGATGTTGATGTGTTAATGCTGAATAATATATGAATGTATGCTCAGTTTCTCCTCACTGACTAAGTGTTAAAAAATGATTTTCTGAGTACTAAACTATGCATATTTGAAATGTGAACTCTGACTCTGTGAGAGTCTGAGTATTAAGAATTCTTAAACCTGTATGCCTAATGTTTGAATGATGATGGAGCCTGAGTTTTCATTTGAATTATTAAAGTTGTATAATTGTATGCCAATATCATTTATTATTATGCGTATGTGAATGATGATGGACTGAGGGTTGTCTTAAATTCTGAAACCTGTATGCCTAATGTTTGATTATGCATATCACTATATCAACATATGTGATAATGTGAATGATGATGTAATGAGGCTTGTTCTTAATTCTTAAAACTGTTTGCCTAAGGTATGAGTATGCATATGTGAATGATGATGAATGATGGAGCCTGAGGGTTGTTCTGAATTCTATAAGTTGTATGCCTAATGTTTGATTGTGCATATCAGCATATGTGAATGATGATGAACTGAGGCTTGTTCTGAATTTTTAAAATTGTTTGCCTAATGTATGATTAATTCATTATGCATATGTGAATGATGATGAATGATGGAGCCTGAGGGTTGTTCTGAATTCTTAAAGCTGTATGCCTAATGTCCGATTAGGCATATGTGAATGATGATGGACTGAGGGTTGTTCTGAATTCTTAAAGCTGTATGCCTAATGTTTGATTATGCATATGTGAATGATGATGAATGATGGCTTGTTCTGAATTCTTAAAGTTGTATACTTGCATGCCTAATATTTGATTATGCATATGTCAATACTGATGGAGCCTCAATGCCTTATGTTGCAATATGCATATGAGAAAGGTATATGAGCTATGTTTATATGTGCATACATGAATGATGATGGAGGCATGGAGCCTCAGGCTTAGCCCTGTTGTGTATTCTGAAAGGTAAAGTGTGGAAGGTAAACAGTTGAAGCCTCTATTATTTCTTGCATATAAAAGAAGCTACCTTTGTGACTCTTACACTCAAAGGAGTAGTAAGAGTCTATTGGTTCTTCTAAGTCTGTAGGGAAGAATTAAGCCTACTGCTTAACTTCTTCTGTAAATCAGCAAGCTGATTGTTCCAGACTATATGTTTATGAACTTAAAGAATAAAATTTGACTCTCATCCATCTGTGTTGAAAAAATTGTGAAAGCTTAAGGGTGGAAGCCTAATCTACCTGACTACCTATGTGTGTGCTTAATTACTTATTTACTTATATAGATGGATGGTCAAGATTGTGTTTCCATGCATGTATCTGGTGAACCTCCTCTAAGCCAAGAACCTGCAGTGGAAGCTCCCATTGTAGACAATGCTGATACTACTCAACAGACTGATATACCTGTTGGTTCTGGCCAAAAGAGGAAACAGGTTGAATCCAGGTCCAAGATATGGGAACACTTTGTAAAGATTTTTGATGAAAAAGGAGTTCTTGTTAAAGGGAAATGCATATATTGTGCAAGAGTATATTGTTGTCATTCAAAAAAACATGGCACCTCATCTATAAGAAACCACATCCTTAGTTGTCTGAAGAACACTCATTCTAAGGACACTAGGCAAGCCCTTTTAACCTACCAACCAATCACTGCTGCTATTCCTACTGAAGAACCTACTGGGGTTTTAGGAACCTGGGTGTTTGACCAAACTGCAATTAGAAGAGCTCTGGCAGAAATGCATATAATTGATGAGCTTCCTTTTAGGTTTGTTGACAGGCAGGGTTTTAGAAAGTTTATGTCCATAGCTTGCCCTAGATTTAAAATCCCTTCTAGGTAGAAAGTTTACCAAATCTACTTAGTTGAGAAGCTTAATTTGAAAAGGCTATTTAGGGAGACAACACAAAGGGTAAGTATTATTACTGACACATGGACCTCTGTACAGAGGATCAACTACATGTGTATTACTGCTCATTACATAGACCATCAGTGGAAGCTTCAAAAAAAGATCATTTCCTTTGTCCAAGTTACTTCTCACAAAGGGGAGTACATTGCTAAGGCTCTTGAGAACTGCCTTTTAGAGTGGGGGCTGAAAAATATATTTACAGTTACTGTGGATAATGCAAGCAGTAATGATACAGCTGTAGGCTTCTTCAAGAAAAAACTATTATCTTGGGGTGCCTCTTCTGTTAAGGTCCAGTATCTTCACATGAGATGTATTGCCCACATTCTAAACTTGGCAGTTCAAGATGGTTTAAAGCAAGCTGACACTTCTCTATCTAGGGTTAGGGAAGCAGTTAAGTATGTTAGGAATTCTCCTGCTAGGCTTCAAAAGTTTAAGGACATATCTGACTTAATTGGGGTGGAAGCTAAATGTGGACTACACCTTGATGTTCCAACTAGGTGGAATTCCACATACCCAATGCTAAAGTCAGCTTTATGTAATGAAAAAGTTTTTGAAGCCTATGAGGAGAATGTAAGTAGTTATTCAGTTGATTTGGGTCTTGATACTCCATATACTATGGATTGGATTTCTTGTGAGTCTATGGTCACAGTTCTTCAAAATTTCTATGAGATGACACTCAGGATTTCAGGCTCTCTCTATGTTACATCTAATACTTTCTTCTCAGAAGCGTCTGATCTGTTTCTAGTCCTTCAGGACTTGATGAAGTCAGATAGACCTTCTACAAGTAGCATGGGAAGTACTATGAAATCCAAACTAGATAAGTATTGGGGAGATCCTGAAAAGATGAACTTTCTGATATTCTTTGCAAATGTTCTAGACCCTAGGGACAAGTTTGAATACCTGCCCTTTCAGTTGAATGCTCTGTATACTGAAAAAAAGGGTGAGAAGTTTTTTGAAAGTATTAAAGTAGCTCTGACTGAGTTATTTTCAGATTATGTGAGTAATTACACAGATTGTGTTGGTGGAAGCTCTGAATCAAGATCAACTCCTGCTGGTTTAGTGATTTGTGAGGAAGAGTCTGCAAGACCAGTCTCTAAATTCAAAGCACAACTTAAAAAACAGAAACTAGAGAGTGGCCAGTTGGGCTTGAAAAAAACTGAGTTGGAAATTTATTTGAGTGAGGCTATTCTTGAGGAAGATAAAGACTTTGATATATTAAGATGGTGGAAATTAAATAGTCAAAGATTCCCTATACTCTCAAGAATGGCTAGAGATATTCTAGCTGTTCCCATCTCCACAGTTGCTTCTGAATCCACTTTCAGTACTAGTGGCCGGGTTTTAGATTGCTTTAGAAGTTCATTGACTCCTAAAATAGTGGAAGCTTTGATTTGTTGTCAAGATTGGTTGAGAAAGCAAAACCAACCTCTGTCAATTGAAGAAAATATTGATGAACTTGAGAGGCTAGAAACAGGTTATTTTATTTTTACATGTGCTTAATGTTTATATATTTTTAGGATGCCTTAACAAATCTGTTTGTTTTTGCAGATTTAATAAATGGGACATGTGCTGCTTCTGAAAATGCCTCTGGATCTTCTGTGGATCCTTCACAAGTCAATTTAATGGTTTACTTAATTATTATAAGTTTATAAGATTATGCAGTATCTGGTGCTATTCAGTTTCTGAAAATTTTGGTTATGATGAAAGCTTCCACCATATACTGAAATAAGATTGGGTTGGTATTAGATGTAGTAGTGGTAATTTGGATTTGGCCTCCATTGTATCTTTACATAATGAGAATATGAGATGGCTTGAAACCTACCACTATCTACATTGGATGCCCTCAATCTGGTTTGAATGGACAAGAAGCAATCTGAACCTATATTTAATAACTTTGTGAATTGTAATTATGGACTTATGGTCTTATGGAAGTGTAAGTGTTGGATGTCTTGTATTCCAGTTCCCAGGTTGCCCACAACCCCTATTCACTTTCTGGCTTTCTGCTGCTATTTAGTTTCACACCCTTTTTTTTCTAGTACAACTGAACAAGTGCTTCTTCATTTAAATTTGTCTTTGTGATATAAATATTTTCCATAAGTGGTTCTTCCCATTTTGGTTATGATGAAAGCTTCCACCATATACTGAAATAAGATTGGGTTGGTATTAGATGTAGTAGTGGTAATTTGGATTTGGCCTCAATTGTATCTTAGATAATGAGAATATGAGATGGCTTGAAACCCACCACATCTACTTTGGATGCCCCCAATCTGGTTTGAATAGACAAGAGGCAATCTGAACCTATATTTAATAAATTTATGGATTGTGATGATGGCTATGTGCCTATGTAGTGCTATTCAGTTTCTGACTCTTTGTTTATATGTGCAGGATGATTATTGAGGACTGAGGACTGAGGAGAATTGAAAACTGGAAAGTAGTCATACTTTATAGTTTTTGCTTTGTAAACACTTATGCAGCTTTATGCTATGGTTTGTAAACTTTGGTGTTAACCTTGTAGTTTTTGCTAAGTACTCTATTAACTTTTTCTGGGCTTGGTTTGTAATTTAAGTATCAAGTATGAAGTATGTAGCCAGTAAACAATAGACAATTAGACATGTAGTTTGTAATTGTGCATTTGTAGCTTTGTGCAACTCAATCGGTTGGGTTCCAGATCACTACCAACTTTTATTTTGTAAAAGAAAATTGTAATTCTGTACTGTACAGTTTGTAAATTTGCGAAGTTTTTGCGTTTTAAATATAACCGAAGTAACCGATATCCGATCCGATATCCGAAAAAACCCGAAATAGTAATATCCGAAAAACCTGTAACACTTGAGATTTAATATAAACGGATTAATAGTACTACTCATACCAACAAGATGCATCTCCTTTTAAGGGAGCTCCTCCGCTAAGAACTCCAAAGTTAAGCGTGCTTGCACGGGAGTAGTCTTGGGATGGGTGACCCCCTGGGAAGTTTCTCAGGGCGCGCATGAGTGAGGACAAAGTGCGCGGAAAAGGCTAGTGGCGGTTTGTGAGGTCAGTACTATTGGTCCGGAGTAACTACCTCGGGTCCGGAGGGGCCGGGGTGTTACAAAACCCGAAACCGAAACTCACCGGGTTGGGTTCAAATTATACCTCATAAAACCCGAACGGGTTTGGGGTCCTCACACCCGACCCGCCCGAACCCGACCCGTGCTCTCCCCTAGACAGAATGATTTTACCCGTTTATAATTCTCAGAAAAATCCTTTTTGTTCAAACTAGCTAGCTATTTCAATTTATTCCCTTTTGTCCAAATTAGTTACTTTATGTATTTCAAAATGTACAATATTGTGATTAGGACTCTACTCTTTAGTTGGGCTGTTAATAACCCATAATTCTCTCTATAGTTTATAAGGGAATATTCATAGCATATTTTTCTTTTAGCTTAAATCCATAACTTAATTCAGCATTTGTTTATCTCGTTGTCTCCCAAATTCAATATTAATTGGCTTAATTCATCAGAATAAATGATTTTATGGACAAAATATAATCCTTCAATTGAAGATAAATGTTACATGCTCTTATCGCCGTCTTTCAATTTCATATTCATATTATGCTTTCATTTTCTAAATTTCTATGTGTACACTTTTCATCAATTCTTTCGGCCTCCATTTTCACATCACCGTATCATAATCGAATTCAATATTCCATTTCACATTCCTCTCGTCTCACTTTAATTTCATTTGCTCAATTCTCATCTTTTGCTCAGTTTCATTTTTCATCATATTTTCCCGTTTTCACACTTTTATCTTTTTATCACATTTCTGGAATTCTACTCCTTAGTTTAATGGACTGGATAAACGGGGTGTTCTCATCTTTGGTACTGTCCACTCGGTGGCTACGGACCATCAGAGAACTATTTTGGCACGGACCACTCGGTGGCTCTGGCCGGGGTTCGTTTGGGTACTGTCCACTCGGTGGCTACGGACCGTAAACGAACATATTTGGGTACTGTCCACTCGGTGGCTACGGACCCGTATATAACACTACAAAAAACCACACGATTTGCGACAAAAACAGCAACGGAAAAAATGAAAATACAGACGGATCTTATAATCAGAGACGGTGTAGAGACGGAAATTATCCGTCGAAATACGGTGGTTGCGAAGTCTAGCTACGGAAATCAGCGACGGTTTTAAAAAATCAATGACGGCTTTGCAGCCACTTTATCCGTAGCTAATACAGACGGATATATCCGTCGCTCTAGGGCTATATTCCTTTTCATTTACCGACGGAAATAACCGTCTCAATTGAATTTAATTTTAAAAAAAATTAACGGTTTCATTTACGGGCTGTGAAAAAATAAATCACGCCTGTTCCAGCTCTCTAATATACACACTAGAACAAATTTACCACTCATCCAGATCTATTCAGTTTATAAACATTAAAACATGCATATACCAAGTAATACAAAGTACATATAATTGCTACAACTACTATGGCTTCTTCAGTACAAGAAAGTTTTATACTGAGTTCATTAGTTCATATAATATCTACGAGTAAAGATTGCTCTGTTTTTATATTACAAAGCAGATTAATACTGAGATCATACAATATCCACGACTAAAGATTACTCTGTTTTTGTAAGTATTACAAAGCAGTTTCATAGTACTACATATATTACCAAAAAAGAAAGTTAGAACGTAATGTTCTTACATACATTTCTAATTAAACAACAAATCCTCCCTACTCATAAAAAACAGAACATAGCAATATTTCAGGTTCTTAACAGAAACCGAAACTAGTGGATTTGTATGGTTTAGGCTAGATATATAGATTAAGTTGAGAGCTTAGAGAAGTAATGGAATTTATATTAGTAGCATTTTACAAATACAGATGCAGGTTAGTTGAAGATTATTAAAAAACTTAATAATAATAATAATAATATCATACATACAAATACAGAATACTAGATCTGGTAAATGTAAATGCATATACCCAGATATGCGGTCTCCAGTCCGAGGTAGACGCGCCCGCAGAGGGGTCGTTGAGGACGAGCATTTGAGGGTGTTCGGCGGTCGAAGCTAGGTGCGGCGGCAAAGACGTCGTTGAGGATTCAAGGGTTTGTGCGTGAAGATGTTTTTGAGTGGTTCGTATGAGGGATGATGAGTATGTGGTTTTGTTGATAACTAACCATGCAGGTGGAACATGGGACAGAACCGACTACAGAGAGTTCTAATATGAACTCTGGACAGAATAGTTCCACGAAACACTCGGTCCCATAATTAGTTATGTGTCTGCATGTGCATGTCTTTCAACGTATGATATTTTTACATGCATTAATACCTTTCCAATATTGATTGGATATTTTGTGGGATGTATTGTTACATATGCTTTATGGAAAGTAATCATGAAAGTGGCATAATTTAAATATCTTTTCATAAATGATTGGTCTCCCACTTAAGTGAGTTAACCTAAATAACTTAATATTTAAAGGAAAGAATCTTTACTACCTTTATAGAAGTTGAACGTAACATGCTTAAATTTGTTAAGTAAATACTTCTTTGACATACGATTTTGAAAAGTCATCCCTAGTTAAAATATTAAATGAATATTTTATGGGAAAGTATCTTGGCTTGCTATACATGATTGCATGTCTCATAATTGAATATATTTTTGGGACTTGGCCGTTGCATGCTTATATTGGTTAAGAAAATATTTTATTTGAGAATAATTTATACCAATTTGAATAGGGATCCTTGTTTGAAATATAATCCACATGATTCGTTGCATGCTCATATTAAGAGAATAAATCATTTCCATGTTAATTGCTATTAAATGGTTGATCACATAATATATTCTATTCCTTTTTTACTTGCTCATGATATGCACGTATCCTCCTGCTCCCACATATTTATGGTTGACCAAGGACCATCATAATGAAGAGCTAGAAGATCCTTAAATAAAAGGAAAGTATTTCAAATAATATCAAGGCAAGTTCCTCAAACATCTAAGGAAAGAAGAGTCTCAACGGATCCATTCCTAGCAGTCTATATAATCGAGATCAAAAAGAAGAAAAGGGTGTGCCTGACCGAGACAAAATCTGAAGAGACATATTCACAAAAATATCAAAGTCCAAGGCGTCTGAAACTGCTCACTCGGAGTTCTAGATATAGTTTCTTATTTCCCTTCTTCACATTGTAATGGGGTTTTGAGGATTGGCTAAGAGCAGCCTCCTCGGGTTGATTTGTGTGAGTGAGAGCTTTGTTGTAAAGCTGAGAGGCTCTCTACCCGCAAGGTAGAGAAGCGTAACTCTTCCTAGAGAGGATAGAGTTGGGGTGGCTCAAGGGTAGACTAGGAGAGTTTCCCTTGTAATCATTCAAAGGCTTTTTAGTGGAGTTGTTAAAATTCCTCCGAGGGAGGTCGAGGTTTTTTAATCCCTTTGAGCCAAGGGATTTTTCCTCGTTAAATTCTTGTGCACTTTACTATATCGCAATTCCCTATACCCCGCACTAGAACTTGGCGAAAAACTGTCACGGTTCCACACACACAATTCACCCCCCCTCTTGTGTTTGTAACCGTTTCATCAATTGGTATCAGAGCTGGTCTTCACCACATAGAGGTTAATACCTTGGGAAGAGATCCGGCAAAATGAATACGGTTGACCAATTGGAAGAATGTTACTCGACTCAACGACCACCATTGTTCAATGGCAAATACTATCAATTCTGGAAGAGTCAGATGGAGAACTTTATCAAAGCCGATAATTATCAGGTATGGAATGTGATAGAAGGTGGGGACAATGTCATCACAAAGCTAAACAGCGAAGATAATGTTGTTCCTAAACCCAAAGCTGAATTTACTACTGATGATTATCAAAAACTCGAGCATAATGCCCAAGCTCTAAAATACTTGATTTGCGGTCTTGGTCCTGTCGAACACAACCGGGTTCTAGGGTGCAAGACTGCAAAGCAAATGTGGGATTTGCTCGAGGTTACTCATGAAGGTACCTCACGTGTGAAAAAATCTAAAATTGACATATTTATGCGTAATTACGAGTTATTCGTAATGAAGCCTAAAGAGTCAATTAAGGATATGATTACACGTTTTACTAATATCATCAATGAGCTTTCATCCCTTGGAAAAGAAATTAGTGTGGAAGATCAAGTGAGAAAAATCTTGAGAAGCTTGCCCTCCGTATGGAAGCCTAAGACCACGACCATTGAGGAAGCAAAAGACCTATCCACCATGACGCTTGAAGACTTGACTGGATCACTCTTGACATATGAGTTATGGCTTCAAGAAGAGCAAGACGCCGAGAATGTAAGGCGAGAGAGAGGAATAGCTCTAAAAGCTCGAGAAGAGGAGGAAGAATCCGAAAGTGAATCGGATGATGAGATGAGCATGTTTGCAAAACAATTCGGGAAGATGTACCGACAGTTCAAGAACAACCGGAACAAACAAGGTAAAAAGAACACTCAATCTTTTAATAACCAAGGCTGTTTTGTTTGTGGTTCCTTTGAGCACAGGGCTAAAGACTGTTCACAAAAGAAAAATGACCGGACCTGCGACAAGAACAAGTCCAGTTCCAACCGGAGGTTCAGCGAGGACAAAGGATTTAATAGAGATCTCAAGAAGGCAATGATGGCAGCCTGGGGAGACTCATCAGATGAAGAAGAAGAAGAAGAAGAGAGTGATAAGAACCCAAACCATGCGGGTCTATGTTTTATGGCACACTCCGACGAGGAATCCGACCAAGAGAGCTTCGAGGTAAACTTTGAAAATTTTCTATCTAAGTTTGACTCTCTATCCAAAACCAAAGCTCGGAAAATTTTCAAAAGATTGACTATTGAGCTTAATCAAAACCTTTCTGAAAATGATCATCTTAAGTCACAAATCACTGAGCTTGAGTCTAAACTCGAGGAAGCCACGAGAGTCAAGATAAGGCTTGAAACAAAAGTGGGAGAGTTAATAGATGAAAGGCTTAAGTACAGTGAAGTGGTTTTAGAACAAGATCAAATCATTTGCTCTCTTAAGCTCGATAGTATGAACAAACAAGTTAATCATGATGAAAAACTTCTTTCAAAAATTCCGAGCGTTGGTACTTTGATTGATCATCTTCATCATCTTGTAGCCGAGTGTACAGATTTTAAAAATAGACCGGAATACCAATCATATAGTGCTAAGAACAAAACTAGGTCTAGACCTTATTCTGGAACTGGTCCCCCTCGGCACAATAAGAAGGAAAACGAGACTGCTGGTCTCGGTTATATTCCAAGGAACACTCAACCTAATAAGAAACCTGGTTTTCAGAACCGATCCTTTAATGGAAATAGAACCAGAGGACAACCCAGTTCTAGACCATATCAACAGCCACCTAGAACTGGACCAAACTGGTTCGATAGACTGGTTCAGAGGCACAAAAACGGTTATGGACAAACGCAAAACCGAACTTTTCATAAGAGAACAAGAGGCTTTTATGGTAAATGGAAACCTAAATACGTTGATACCTATGACAACCGAGTTTGCATGCATTGTGGCAAAATCGGTCATTTTCGGTATCAATGTCACTCTCGACAAAAGACCTTAGATAGATGCTATGATTATGTCAGATATTCCTCAAACAAATACAAAATGGAACCCAAGCAGGTCTGGGTTCCACGCGCTAACCCTTAAACCTGGAACAACGCCGAGTGAGGGGGAACAATCACTGGTCCCTTGACAGTGGTTGTTCTAAGCACATGACGGGAGACAAATCTTTATTCCTCTCACTACGGCCATTTAACGGTGGAAAGGTGACATTTGGAGACAACGGCAAAGGAGAGATTATAGCCGTGGGCAAAGTTGGAAAATCACCTAACCATGCAATTGATAACGTATTTTTGGTCAAGGGTTTAAAATTTAATTTGTTAAGTATTTCTCAATTTTGTGACCGAGGTAACAGTGTTGTTTTAATCATAATGTGTGTCGCATTATTAACAACGAATCTCAGCAAGTTATACTCGAAGACAAGAGACTAGAAAATACCTATAAAGTTGATCTTGATTTATTGCCAAATATAAGTATAACTTGCCTAAGCATTATTGATGATGATCCCCTACTATGGCATAAGAGACTTGGACACACTAGTTTTTCTTTAATGAATAAACTTAAAACTAATGATTTGGTAGTTGGGCTACCTAACGTAAAATACTCACTTGATCACATTTGCTCCGCTTGTGCCACCGGAAAACAATCACGATCATCTTTTAAAACAAAGAATTTTGTGAGCACAAGCAAGCCCATAGAACTAATTCACATGGATTTGTGTGGTCCAATGTCAGTCCGAAGCAGGGGAAATAAAGAGTATGTTCTGGTTATAGTTGATGACTTTTCAAGGTAAACATGGACTATCTTTCTTGCAAGCAAGAAAGATACTTTTAATGAGTTTGTTATTTTTGTAAGGAAAGTTGAGCACCAAACAAGGCTACAATTAATCAAGATCCGATCGGATCATGGAACGGAGTTTGACAATTCACTCTTTGATGCATTCTGCAAGGAACGAGGGATAGACCACAACTTCTCGGCCCCTAGAACTCCTCAACAAGCAACATGATTTGTATATTCTGATGATAAGAGCATGTAACATTTATCTTCAAATGAAGGATTATATTTTGTCCATAAAATCATTTATTCTGATGAATTAAGCCAATTAATACGATGAATTAAGCCAATTAATACGATGAGAGGTGGCTACGGACCATCAGAGAACTATTTTGGCACGGACCACTCGGTGGCTCTGGCTGGGGTTCGTTTGGGTACTGTCCACTCGGTCGCTACGGACCGTAAACGAACATATTTGGGTGCTGTCCACTCGGTGGCTACGGACCCGTATAGGAGCGTGTGTGTATCAAATATCAAGATTTGGGTGCTGTCCACTCAGTGGCTATGGACCCGAAATCATTGATCAAATTATACGGCCGTGTTTTATCCCTATTGGCATGCCAACCTATCCAAATCCAGAAACAAGGTTTCACATTCCAAGGACATCAACAAAGAAGATACGACCCATTCATGTCAACAAAACCCCTTCGCAAGCAAGAGATCTCATTTCGGAGTTGGCCGAGAACGCTAGACACTACAACGGGCGGTCCTCAACTCGTAGAGTTGCTGCTGCGGAATCGACATCATCATTGGAGAGTCAAGTTGCCGGCTTGACTTCTTTGGTTAAGGATTTCCTCTTAAAATCCAAGACCCAAGAAGTCAAGGTCTGCGGCATTTGTACACAACAAGGACATCCCACGGACTCATGTCCAACTCTTCAAGAGGACACCACAGAGCAAGTCAACGCCTTGGGTTTCCAAGGACATCAACAAAGAAGATACGACCCATTCTCAAACTCCTACAACCCCGGATTGAGGGATCATCCAAACTTGAGGTATGGAAACCATCAACAATCCAACCCACCTTCTCAATCTAACATGTCCACGGAGGACATGATTCGAGCTCTTGCTACGAACATGGGCACATTGCAACAAAATGTTTTACAATTCCAACAAGAAACAAAGTCGAGCATTCAAAATTTGGAAACTCAAGTTAGCCAAATTTCGAATGCTGTAAGCCGACTTGAGGCAAAAGACTCGGGTAAACTCCCATCTCAAACGGAGCAAAACCCGAGACAACAATGTAATGCAATCATGTTGAGGAGCGGGACCACATTGAAGGAGGTAAATACTGAAGAAAAGGAAGTTGATCTTGGAGAAGCTTTTCAACCGGATGAAGAGGAACCCACTAAAACTAAATTCCCTCCACTGTCATCTTATGAGCAACTCCCTCCATTCCCTGAGGCGCTGAAGGACACAAGGAAAGTGGAGAATGATCGGGACATCTACGAGACCTTCGTCAATTGTGAGGTAAATATCCCACTCTTTAAACTGATCAAAAGTGTTCCCCGTTATGCAAAGTTTTTAAAAGAAATATGCACGATAAAAAGAAAAAATAAATTGAAAGGGAAACAAGAGGTCAAGGTTAGTGAACATGTCTCAGCAATTTTTCGGAGGAAACTCTCGGAAAAATGCAACGACCCAGGCATGTTCACTATCCCATGCAAAATAGGGGACACTTTATTTCCTAGGGCCTTATTAGATTTAGGGGCTTCAATCAATGTTATTCCATATTCATTATACGAGTCCCTAAAACTTGGCCCTATGCATGAAACCGGGGTAATAATCCAATTGGCGGATCGGTCTAGCATATACCCAAAGGGCGTCGTAGAGGACGTGCTAGTAAAAGTTAAAAATTTGGTTTTCCCCGTCGACTTCTATATTCTTGAAATGGAAGCCGATCACCAAGCTACACCCATCCTTTTGGGAAGACCCTTTTTAAAAACCGCAAAAACAAACATTGACGTGTCTAGTGGTTCATTAACTTTAGAGTCCAATGACCAAAAAGTAGAGTTGAATATCTTTGACTCTACGAAAAAACAAATTAAAGATCAATCCCTTTGTTCTTTAAATGTTTTTGAACCACCAACATCAAATGCTTTAATTAAGTTGGGAACAAAGAAGAAAGGTCGGCCTTACTGGAAAAGGCTGAAGAAAAGAAATGAACTAAGGGATGTTCACGATCCAACTTAAAAGAGAAAATAAAATAAAAACAACGTCGTGCCGCGACATTAAATCAAGCGCTTCTTGGGAGGCAACCCAAGTTTGTATTTCAATCATTTTCATTTATTTGTGTGTGTGAGAAAAGTGTCAAAAAAAAATGAAAAAAAAATATATATGATACCTGGGAGTATACCCGCTCGAGTATTGATACATACTCGGGCGGGTATTACTGAAAAGAAGAACCCGAGTTCAGTACTCGATCGAAACAAGCAAATTTTTTCAAAAATAGAGGCATACTCGATCGGCTATATGACTATACTCGGTCGAGTATGAGCTGAAATGAGAAGAAGAAGAAACCTGCCTCCAGTACTCGATCGAGTACATGTTCATACTCGGTCGAGTATAACGGGAAAAACTACTTTATTTCATCCCTGCCTCCAATACTCGATCGAGTACAGGTTCATACTCGGGCGAGTATACTCAGAAAAGCCACTTTCCCAACTCCCTGTCTCCGGTACCCGATCGGGTATACAGGGATACTCGATCGGGTACCCCTGCGGATTTAACCCCAACAACACCCCAAAACACTTCATCTTCCCCAAACACTCCCAAAATTTCGAACCCCCTCTCCCCCAAACTCCATTTTCAACCCTTCTCTCTACCATATCTCTCTCAATTCTCCACCAAATCAACCCATTCCACCACCAAAATACTCCCCTCCCTCTCCTCTCCATATCTATACCCAAAAATCCCATTTTCCCCAAACTTCCACCAAATCCAAAAAAACCCTACCCCCATTCGAATTTTTGACTCTTTGAGATCAAAAGCTTCACAAATGGCTCCAAGGAAGAATAAGGGAGAGAGTTCAAACACCATGGCACCTATTCCGGGCTTTGAGGACCTCATTCCCGCCGATAACGAGCACCGGGCTAGACTCCTCTCCACGATTAAAAGGCAAGTAAAACCTTCCCGTTTTCTATGCCACAATGCTCTCCATGAATTGGGTGTTTATAAGAGTATGAAAAAGTTCTTTCATGAGTTGAGTATGGATCGTATCTTCAAAATGAAATACAATTCGAATGAAAGAATTATCTATGAATTCATAAGCTCGGTGCAATTTGAGAGTGATGAGGATGAATTTAGGGATGATAAACTCAAGTTTCGTTTGTTCAATCAAAATTATTCTATTACAAAACTTGAGTTTGCCGAACATTTTGGCATCCCCGTGCCCTACGAGAGAGCCATCTCGGATACCACCATTTTTGGGCACTCCCTATGGACAAAGATGACCGGGGAAGTGAAATTTAGTTCGTCCCAAATGTATATTAGTCATGTCCAACACCCCGTTCTCCGGTTGTTCTTGAAATTCTTAGCCAATTGCTTGCTTGGCCGTCCGAACAACCATCACACTAGAATCGGGGACGTGTGTTTAATATCCGTGGCCTTATTCCGTCGTCACGTGGACTTTAATCTGTGCAATCTCATGTGGGCACATTTGAAAAAAGAAAGCTTAGCAAAAGGGGCCATAGTTGTGGGTGGAGTGATAATGCACTTGGCAAGTAAGTTCGGGCATACGGATAACTCTCCTATACCCGACTATTGCTTGATGGATATGGGTTGGTTAGGACGCTCGGGATGTACATCGTTTTCTCATACGGTTTATATTGGAGACCAACCAAAAAACATGTACAATTGGATCATACACCTCCAACTTGTCCAATATTTCCTAATGCCAAGCCAAGACACCCCCAAACTACGCTACAAACCGGAGTTCGAGGAGCCTCACTACCTATTCCCTCACGCCCTCCCACCACATTTCCAAGAGCCTCAAGCCCAAGACCCCCCCGAAGATCAACCCGACCAAGAACCTCAACCCGAGCAACAAGAACCCGAGGATGCACTTCACCACATGCCCGAACAAAACCAAGCATTCCCATCCCCCGATTACTTCCAACAACTCCTTGAAGGGTTCAACAAAGTGACCAATGAAGTTGGAAAATATCGGGAGGAACAAAGGGCGGGATTTCAAAGACTAGAGGAGCAACGGGCCGAAGACAACCGAAGGTATGAAGAAGATCAACGTAGGTTCTATGGACCTATGTATTCTTACATGGCTCATCAAGGCCAATTCCACACCATGGCTCAACCACCACCACCGCCCTCTTGGTATGACCCCACTCAATGGGGCAACTTTGGAGGATCGAGCTCCGGGGGTGAAGGTTATGACGGCGGGGACGGCGGGGATGCTCACATGGGTGACGGAAGCTTTGGAGGCGGATTTGGAGGCGGCTTCTATGGCGGAGAAGGCGGGCACTAGGGACCGTGCTTGATCTAAGTGTGGGGGAGGAGACTCCTCATGGTATGTAATTTCATTTTATACCCTTTACTATGCATGAAATTTTCTTTTACTCTTTGTAAACAAAAAAAAATGAATAAAAGAAAAAGTAAATGCTAGTTAGGTTGAAAACCCACAAATGGGCAATCTAAGCAAAAAGGGCTTATAAACAATGAGTGAGTGGGGAGAATGGAAAATGTAAAGAGATGCTAGGATGAAAACCTGAAAAGGCTCCTAGGCAAAATGAGAGATATGAGAGAAATATTTTTTCTGTGTGCAGGAACTCATTTGATCTCTTGGAAGAAGAAGAAGAAAAAAAAAAGAAGAGGAGGAGAAGATGAACACTAGAAGACCATAAAACCCAAGATGATAGTTGTAATTTGAGCATTAAAACTCATATTTTATCCTTGGTGGTCTTTGTGTCTTTATTTTGTAACATTGTTGGAACTCTGGAAGACTTGACACTTGTGAACATTTGACTTTACTCGAGGCCGAGTAAAGAACTGCGTGTGGGGGAGTTTGATACACGTGTAATTTCCGTATTTATGTTTGCATTTTTAGTTACTTTTTGTAGTTTAGCATTTCGGAAATTACACACTTTTGGTGTAATAGTTTAGTTTGTTAAATTCTTGTAAAATGTTTAGATTAGGTTTATTCTGGGCTCAAACAGGTCTACCATCACTCAAAGGATAGTTGGTGAACCCCAAAAGTGGAAAGAAGGTGCAAAAATCACAAGACAAAAAGGAAATCCTGATTTTGGTCTATACTCAGTCGAGTATATACATATACTCGATCGGGTATCTGGTTGAAATTTCAAATCGGATCGGATCCGAAAACAAAGGAACATGCAGGAGAAGATTTTCCACGATCGAGTGTCTATACCCGATCGGGTACACCGACATACTCGATCGGGTATAGCTATAAATTATACCAGAATATCGATCGAGTATGGATCGAATTCGAAGTTCTACACGTACTCGATCGAGTATATGTACATACTCGATCGAGTACTCGACCTGCACCTCAAAAAAGCCTATAAATACACCTCCTTTCCTTCACTTTTAGACACCAATTCCTTTATACTCTTAAGCTCAGTTTAGAATAGAATTTCTCTATATTTCTTTTAGCATGTTTAGTCTCCAAATGAGGAGCTAAACTTCCATTTCTTGGTATTGCTCTTGAAGCTTGTTGATTATTAAAGTTGTGAGTTATTTTCTTAACTTCTTTTCCTTGAATATTAATTCTTCCTTTAAATACTATTTCTATATCAATGTTGGGGAGTGTTACTAAGATGACAATTAGTTAACATCTTGACATTGATCTTAGTAATAGCCATTCCTTCCTCTATGTTAATATCGGGGAGTGTTACTAAGATGACAATTAGTTAACATCTTGATATTAACTATAGTAGGATTCATCTTCTTTAATATTCTTCCTTGAGTATTAATTAATTCCTATTCATATTTCATATTAATATTTTGAACATTACTTAAAGGATCAATTAGTTTTGTTTCGCATATTAATTATTACTAGAAACGATCAACGAACCGATGGTTAATCGTTGATAGTTTCACAAGTAAGTAACTTCGGTTTATTAATGCACGGTCGTGGTTAATAAACTTAAGAGGGATTAATTTTGTTGGTTAAACCAAAACCGTTGTGTTGAGGTTATCAATCTCAATTGATTTCATCAAGGAGTTAAAAGATTAAATGCTACTATCAAGTCGGTATATGGCGTTGTTCTACACTTGACTAATAGTAAGGGTTATTAATGAACGGTCGTTGTTAATAACTATCCTCGATGAATTGGATATACTTCTCGATTGAGTATTCGAGAGGAGATAAGTTATAGATATAACAATGATCGACTAAAATATAATCAACAAGTATAAAGTAGCAATACCAAGCCCTTTTTATCTTTGAATTAAATCACATATAACTCGTTCATCTTCGTGTTTAATTTAATTAAATCACTCAACAATCAAACCCCCCCTTTATTTACTCCTTTCGTTAAAAAGATAAATTATTCCTTTCCCTGTGGATACGAACTCTACTTCACCTATACTACGTGTAAGTGTTAGTATTGAATATTATTTTGAGTGCACTCACGACAAAGTGCACGTCAAATTTGGCGCCGTTGTCGGGGAAAGGCAATTAATTTTTCTTTTTATTTTATTTTAAGAAAAAAAAAATAGTTGAAGTATAAAAGATTTCTATTTCTTCTGAGCTTCGTTTGAGTGTATGGTAAGAACTCGATCTATAAATGAAATCATCTACCAAACAAACCCCCAAACGGAACAAGCCTTCGAGAGGTTTAGGAATTTATTTCCGAATACTTCTTCGGAGGAATCATCAAGTGCTAGTTCTCAATCCAGCGAGACTGAAGAGCCAATTACTATTGCTCATGAAACGAGAACATTGAGGGAGCTCACGGCTCCGAATCTAGATCAACAGCCCCTATGTATCACTTTTCCAACTCTTGATACGGGGGTCACATTTGAGCTAAAATCTGGGCTCATTCATCTACTCCCATCATTCCATGGTTTACGAGGGGAGGATCCGAACAAACACTTGTCGGAATTCCATATTGTGTGCACAAGCATGTGCCCCAACGGTGTCTCGGAAGAGCAAATCAAACTGAGAGCTTTTCCATTCTCTCTGAAAGACACCGCGAAGGATTGGCTTTTCTATCTTCCTTCGGGAAGTATCACTACATGGCCGCAAATGAAGAAGGCTTTCCTTGAAAGGTACTATCCCGCTTCTATTTCATCATCACTCAAGAAACAAATAAGCAACATTGAGCAAAAAGATGATGAATCTCTATATGAATATTGGGAGAGATTCAAGAAGCTATGCGCTAGTTGCCCCTATCACGGATACACCGAGCAAGACCTCATTCTCTACTTTTATGATGGTCTTGTGGATCAAGACCGCCGCATGGTGAATGCAGCGTGCGGAGGGGGCATTGTCAACAAAACCCCTTCGCAAGCAAGAGATCTCATCTCGGAGTTGGCCGAGAACGCTAGACACTACAACGGGCGGTCCTCAACTCGTAGAGTTGCTGCTGCGGAATCGACATCATCATTGGAGAGTCAAGTTGCCGGCTTGACTTCTTTGGTTAAGGATTTCCTCTTAAAATCCAAGACCCAAGAAGTCAAGGTCTGCGGCATTTGTACACAATAAGGACATCCCACGGACTCATGTCCAACTCTTCAAGAGGACACCACAGAGCAAGTCAACGCCTTGGGTTTCCAAGGACATCAACAAAGAAGATACGACCCATTCTCAAACTCCTACAACCCCGGATTGAGGGATCATCCAAACTTGAGGTATGGAAACCATCAACAATCCAACCCACCTTCTCAATCTAACATGTCCACGGAGGACATGATTCGAGCTCTTGCTACGAACATGGGCACATTGCAACAAAATGTTTTACAATTCCAACAAGAAACAAAGTCGAGATGGCAACTTCTGAAGAGTTTCATTCTTCTTGGTTAGGAACACAGTCCATGTGTATCTTGAGTAGTCATCAACCATAACAAGAGTATATCTTTTTCCACCAACACTGGGAGTTTCAACAGGTCCAAATAAATCCATGTGGATCAGATTTAGAGGACAAGTAGAAAGATCTCCAGCTATGGGTTTGAATGAGGTCTTCACTTGTTTTCCTTTCTGACAAGCACTGCAGAGGGTCTCCTTTTTGTAGACGATGTCAGGAAGACCATATACAATGTGTTCCCTTGCCAGTTTGTTGATGGTTTTGAAATTCAGATGGCTAAGCTTCTTGTGCCAGTCCCAGCTTAGCTTTGAATTGTCCTTTGCTATCAGACAGGTTCCATCTTTTGCTGTTTGCCAGTCAACAACATAGATGTTCTTTCTTCTTTTGGCTGTAAGAACCACTTCTTTGGTTGTCTCATGCTTGACATAGCATAAGGTCTTGGTGAATTCAACTGTGTAGCCTTTGTCACAGAATTGGCTAGCACTCAGCAAGTTGAACTTCAGACCTTTGACATATGAGACATCTTCAATGATTATCTGGTTCTTGATCAGCTTCCCTCTTCCCTTAGTTTGACCATCCTTGTCATTTCCTCCAAAAGTGACTCGGGGTCCATTGATTTTCTGGAACTCTGATAGACAACTCTTGTCACCTGTCATGTGTCTGGAGCATCCACTGTCAATATACCATTCTTGTTCTGAGATGACTCCAGCACACAGTTCCTGCAAAATTAAAAAGAAGATTTAGGTACCCAAGCAATGTTGGGTCCTGGGGGGTAATGCAGTCTTGGTAGTTGGTACCATTTTGGTCTCATCAACTGAAACCTTGGTGGATGGTACCCATTATCCACCTGGTAGTCGTAGTAAACAGATGTATGATTCACTTTGGGCAGATGCTTGTGAGGATCATGTTTTCTGTTTGCATACTTCTGCATAGCCTTCTTTGTTGGAAAGAAGTCCCATATACTATCAAGATCAGAGGAGCGCTTAACTTTAGGCTTCTGAGGTTGACCAGACAACCTCTTCTGCCTATAGTTAATCTTTTCTTGATATCTGCCTTTCTGATAGTATTTTCTGATACCATTGTCATGAGATTGTCTGATAGGATTAGGCCTTTGATTATTATTTTTCTGAAAACTTTTCCTTTTGTTAGAGTTTCTGCTAGGTTCATTAGTTTTCAAACTTTGTTTTGGTTTGGCCTTTAGAGTTTGTTTCTCTGGTATGATCTTCTCATGAACAACTTTAGTACCAGAAGTACTAGCATGACAATTGGGGCTCAGAGTCTGTGGCACTATGACCTTTTTAGCCTTAGCAACTTTGGTGCTAGGCCTTACAGAAGGCTCACCAGACTCTGGTTCAACATATCCAAGACCAGAGGTGAAGTTATGAGAGTCACCAATATTCTTCATGGAAGATTGCATCTTCAGAAGACTATTATATTTACTCTCAAGTTCCTCAATGTCTCTTATTCTTTTCAGAAGAGACTCATTTTCAGCTTTCAGTCTATCTCTTTCCTCAGTTAAGAGATTAAGTTTACACTCAGTCTCTTTCCTTATATCAGAGATATCAACTTTCAGCCTACTGTTCTCATCTTTAACAAAAGAATAAGTGGCTTGGATAGTTTGGAACTCTTCCCAAAATGATGACATTGGATCATCATTCAAGGCTGTGCCTACCGAAGAAGAAACAGAGTCAGAAGTAGAGCATACCTCATCATCTGATTGTGCCATGAGGCAGAGGTCTTCAGTTTCTGCATCCAAGCAGCAGAATGCTTCATCAGAGTCGGAGTCTGAACTGGACTCTGATTCAGAGAGTGGATCTCTCTCAGCTTGTTCTGAGACAAATGCTCTTCTTCTTCTGTGTTGATCATCTGGTTTCTTTTCTTCTTCATGTCCTTGCTTCTTGGACACTCTTGGATAGGGGCAGTTTGCTTTGAAGTGCCCAGGTTGTCTGCAGTTGTAGCAGAGGTACTCTCCATTGCTTTCAGAAGATTTGGTCTTCTGATGAGGTCTTCTGATGGAAGATGGACTCCTTCCATCTTTCTTCATAAACTTCTTAAACTTCCTGGCAAAAGCAGCCATATACTCATCAGATAAAAGAGTAGAAGGGTCAAAGTCACTTACCTTTGAGGTGCTGGCAGTGAGAGCAGTGGTGGTCCTTTCATCAGGAGCTTCCTCCTTCTCTTCATGCATCTCAAACTCATAAGCCTTGAGATCGGAAATGAGTTTCTCAGTGGCATAGGTCTTGATATTCTTGCTTTCCTGGACAGCAATCACCTTCATCTTCCAAGCTGAAGGCAGTCCCCTGAGAATCTTCATGTTGACCTCTTTGATGGTGAGCTCCTTCCCAAGCTCAGAAATCTCACTGATGAGAATCAGCAGTCTCTCATGCATCTTAGCAATGCATTCTTCTGGCAGAAGTTTGAAGTCATCAAACTTCTTCATTGCAATGGTCAACTTGTTATCTCTTTCTTGCTCATCTCCTGCTCCAATCTCATCTAGCTTGTCCCAGATTTCTTTGGCAGTTTTGCACTTCTTGATTCTGTTGAAGTATCTTTCATCAATAGCCTTGTAAAGGATGTCCTTGGCTATATTATCTAGATTGTACTGCCTTTTCTCTTCCTTGGTCCATTCTGACCGGGCTTTCTCAATCATCTGGGGCTGAGAGTTATCAATAGAGTGAGCAGGATTGATCTTCATGAACTGGATAAATGGGCCATTTTCCAAGACTTCCCACATTTCATCATGAAGGGCACATAGATGTGCCTTCATTCTGATCTTCCAATCATCATACTTCTGATCTGTGAACATAAGATGCTTTGCAAGAGAATTATCCATTATAATAAATAAAGAGGCTAAGAACAAGTGGATCTTTGTTCAGAGAGTAACCTAAAAGATTACAGGAACAAGGAGGCTCTGATACCACTTGTTGGTCCCGTTTAATATGGTAATCAGTCTAGAGGGGGGGTGAATAGACTGATTGGTTTTTCAAAATTTTCTCTAAGTCCAAAATGACTTATCAGAGAATGTCTGATTCTGGTGACAGAGAAAGGCTGGTTCTGATATCAGAACTGGCCTTGGCAGCGGATTCTGATCTGTCCGGGTAGCCTCAGAAACACTAAGGCAAATGCCTTTCTGATAACTCTGAAAACAAGATCTGCTGAACACAGATTCCAAGTCTTAGAGTTAACAGTTAATATCTTAAGTGCAGAAATATAAATTGCAGTAAAGTAAATGACACCGGATATTTTTATAGTGGTTCAAGGAACAACGCGTTCCTCTAGTCCATTGTTCCACTAGCTTTGAAGTAGATCGGTTACAAAGCTTAGTCCCTAGCACTTAAGAAGCACTCCTCGTCTTCTTCAAGCCTAGATGTCACCCGGGATGCAGTCCTGCTTCCTGATGACTGGTCCTTTCACTCAGCTTCCCGGAAGTATCACCACTTCACTACTGCCGTTACTTGGACGCCCTTCTTTGCAGAAGATCCTTTGAAAAACACAGGGTTTTTCCTCCAACTAGCTTCGTCACAATTGATGTGTTATGAAGATCTTGAAGTGTTGAAGAACAGGATGAACTTTGCTCGTTGTTGGGGATGAAAGTTTTGGAGTTTGAATCTTCCCAACGTAGGACTTTTCTTGTAGAGTGTTATGAAGGTTGAATCTCAAGAAGTATGTTCAGATTAATGAATGGAGCAAAAGTTCTGTGAAGAGTTCTTGGCAAAAAAAGTTGTTTTCCTGTTCTTCGGTGTGTAGCTTATATACTGAGGTTGTCTGCCCGTTGGAGGAGGAGACAACTGCATTAAATGTGCGTACAGTTGACTTGACCGCCGTTTTGGAAGGTTTCTATTTTTATAATATATCTTCCCGGATTCTTTGGTCAATCATTTGCAATCAATCCTTCAGCGTATCAGGCTCATTTAATGTGCATTAAATGCTTTCCTTTCATGCACAGTCTTCTAGCCGTTGGATGTTTTTACCCGTTGGATTCATAGCTGTTGGATGTTGCTTGAAATCTTCTAAGTGTTAGTCGGGCTCTGATCAGGCTCTTCTGATGTGTTGGATTCTGATGGCTTTCTAATGAGTTGAGTTCTGATGGCTTTCTGATCTCTAACTGAACTCTAACTCTGACTCTGATAGGTCCGCTGATGAGTACCTCTGATCTGTAGTTCTCATCAGTTATCAGATGTCCAAATTTATCAGCAGCTCTCATGGTGCAACTCTGATGGACTTCTGCTAAGAGAACTCTGATGGAGCAGTTCTCACAGAGCAAGTCTGGTCGAGCAGTTCTGATGCACTTCTGATCTGATCCAAAGCAGAGCAGCTCTGATCGTCGACTACACTAATACTTACAGTTGAAAAATTCTAATACATAAAATCTAATTGGGGGTACTTTAACATTCTAATCTAAATAACCTAGCATCATCAAAATCTAATTACATTTATTCCTTACAAACATCTTATGCATTAGAGATTCAAAACTTTCCTGAGTAGATTTTGAAGATTGGAGATGGGCCCCTGGGGGACGGTGATGATGGAGAATCAATTGTTACATCCCTAAAGAATTTATTGCTCCTATGACGGATGATCCGATTGAAATTATTGTTAATATCACCTATCCTGATTTTGAAATGCACTGTAATGACGTTTATTATTTAAATTCCAGGGCAATCCTTGCGCCAACCATTGATGAGCGTGACATGATTAACAATTACATGTTGGGATTGACTCCAGGTGAGGTAAAGACACACTTAAGCTCAGATTCAGCATCTTCTTCCAACTTAGACATTGCACTGCTTCAAAAGTTCCACTCTCCAGAATTTCTCAATACCATTAAATGCTCTGTTGTGCCAAGCTATGAGCTGAAGCTGAAAGTGGGTGCACTTGTGATGCTAATGAGGAATATTGATCATTCCTCCAGATTGTGTAATGGCACTCGCCTCATCGTCACTAAACTTGGAAGCCATATTCTCGAGGCTCAGATGATGTCCGGAACAAATGCATGGAAAAAAATTCTTATTCCGAAGCTTAGCTTGACTCCATCATCCGACCTAAAGCTGACGTTCACATTTCAGCGTACACCTACAGTTCCCTTTGATGCTTAGTTATGTGATGACCATTAGTAAGAGCCTGGGACAACCTTTGGAGAGGGTTGGTGTTTTCTTACGACGCCCGGTTTTCACCCATGGATAACTTTGCGTCCCAGTCTCAAGAGTAACATCCCCGTCTGGGTTGAAGTTTGTTATATGTGATGATGACGGAAAACTGGCCAAGAAGATTTTAAATATGGTTAACAAGGAAGTATATAATAATTTGTAATTTTTGTATCTTCATTTATTTATGTTACAAACAATATATACATGGGAATTTATCCTAAATAGGAATAAAACATACACAAAGTTCTTAAATAGGAGTTTATGTTTTTTTATTCCCCACTAGGACTCCATATAAATCTAAATGACTAACCAAGGCATAAGTTAGCTTCCTTTCATAACTTGGGTTTTTTATCCATACAAGAATCAATATTACCCAATGGTGGATATGTATGCTGCCGCTTTGTTAATAAACAATTCTTCCTGGTATTACCCAAAAAATATAGGCTCAATACTATCTTTCAATCTTCATGGTTTTTTTTTCACTTATTCTAATCGAGTTTTTTTTTTAAATTTTTGGAAATTTCTATTCAACTTGTATGTTCATGGTGTGTTAAAATTTCATGGTGTGTTAAAATTCCATGTCCAGTTGGTCTTAATGCTTATTTTGAGGCAGTATTATTTTTCTTTGTGCTTAAATGGATTGTAAAGATAGATGCTTGAGTAAATGAATAAGAATGGGAACTGCTTCAATTGTTTTTTCCTTCTATATGGGCTGATAGTATTTGGATATGAATCTATGATAGTATTTGGATATAAACCTGCGGTTTGAATAAGTAAAAATGGCAACTTACTGAATTTGATTATTGTGATTAACTGATTATAGATTTAAACATTACGACTACCAGTTTGGATTTCCTTGGACCCTGGAGGAGCTTTCCTCCCGGCAGTGTGGGTTCTTAGGTCGATACTGAGGCAGCGTAATGATGAAGGCTGGGGTGTCAAAGGCTTTGATCCTTTTGTTCCAGGAGGAATAGCCTCTCATCATATTGCAGCAGGAACATTGGACATTTTATCGGGGTTATTCCATCTTAGTGTCTGTCCGCCTCAATGGCTATATACAAGGGATTAAGTACGGGAAATATAGAAATTGTCCTTTCCAATAGTATTGCTGCTGTCTTTTTTGCAACTTCATCAATATACATTCTTTAATAAATGAAAATTAATACATACAAATTGGAGTGCTAACATTAATTGAGATCGATTTAGCTCCTATGTAAGATTCTTTTTGTGGTAAGTTTGAAATCATACACATATAAATACTACTGTTAATTAATTAGTAAATAGTTGACTACCTAGAGTAACAGTGGTGGTGCCCTCTCCCATGTATGTTGTATGCATGATCTCCTTATCAAGAATTTATTTTGCAGGATTTATGCAAAATAGAGAGAAATAAGTTTAATTATCCCAATTCTACAAATCTCAACTAAACAGTTTTTGCTTTATTATTTATTCTATAAGTCAAGCTTAGTCAAATTTTATGAGACGAAGAAAAGTAAATTAAGAATGCTTTTTTGAAAGGTTATAAATTAAGAGCAAATTTTTTAATAAAAAAAAAAGTAGAAGTAACTCACTATAAGCCTACGTCTTTTTTTCTACATATCTAAAAAAATGTACATTGGATATAATTTTCGCAGACATTGCGGATGCAATAAGAATCCAAATAACAGAATTTAAAGAGGTTATGAGAAAGATGAGGCGGAAAAAAGAAGTGAGCCCAGATAGCATATCGATTGAGGCTTGCACAAGTTTGGGAGAGAAAGGCATTGACTGGCTAACTGTAATGACCAAAATTAATAAGTAACGTTAATTCTTGTATTATTATGTAATGTAATACTTCCTCCGTTCTTTTTCAATTGCAACGGTCCACTTTTCACGTTTGCCAATGCACAAGTTTGACCATTAATATCTTTCATTTCGTATTAATAAAAAAATTAAAAAATTTAGATTATGAAAATTTAAGGTGAGAGGAATTTAACAATATTTTTTTCAAATTTAATTTATAATACATTAATAAATAAAATAGAGTCAAAGTAGAACATATGAATAGTGTAAAAAGTCCAACGTTGCATTTAAAAAAGAACGGGGGTAGTATTTAGGAGTAGTAAGTCTATGTATCAATAGTGGAGAGATGCAAAGAAGTGGAAGAATCCGTCAAATAGAGTGCAAAATCCGAGTAGTTACGGATTGAGCCTGATTTCTAGGTTGACTAGTCGGAACTGGCGAAACTAACGTTTCGGAAAGAGAATTTAAAGCTGGACAATCTCAATGAGTGAATGCTGGTAACGGAAGGCATTAAATGAGACGTATATGTTGGCAATTACAAGGAGTTAATTGAGAATTAGCCAATCTTTATGATGAAGCCTTCAAGTCGTCGAAATTACCAGGTCGTCACATTATGAGTATTAATGGGAAACATCAATGAGAAGATTTGTAACGGGCTGCCAACGACGGAATAAATAAATGTCAGAAGTTGTAACGCTTCTAGACTTTAAAGCTGACATGTTATTGAATTCGACATAATGGCTGGACAAACCGTCACGTTTAGCTTATTTAAACACAACGAATGCACATATGCTACGGGACGATTACTCTTATATTCAACTTTGAAACACCTCTAAAAACTTCTTCAATAAATTATATTTTAGCTACTCTTTTCTTGATCCATCATTTATTCTTTGATCTTTGCATGAAGACCATTTGATTTGTCGTTTCTGAACGTCATAATCATAATTTACGTAGTTTAGCTTAAACACTAACACGTTTCTTCAACATGATTTGGAGAAACAACAAAATGCCAGTGAGTTGGCGGAAGAGTACTCTCATAGTCTCATTTCCCTATTTAAAAATAAGGGTGATGTACAAGATTGTGAGCGAGTGGTTGAGCAAAGACTTCGAAAAAGTGTGAAATTTCGGAGAATTAGTTTGGTTTTATGTCTGGACGCTCAACAACCGAGGTCATTCACCTTCTTAGACAAGTTGTGGAGAAGTATAGAGAGACTAAAAACGACCTGCATTTGGTGTTTATTGACTTAGAAAAGGCATATGATAGGGTACCTTGAGAAGTCCTTTGGTGGGCCTTAACTAGAAAAGGCATATCAAGTAAGTATATCAGTATCATCATGGATATGCATGAGGCTTACGACGAGTGTCCGCACTAATGTAGGGAGGACCGTGGAGTTCCGTATTACTATCGGAGTGCACCAAGGATCAGCTCTTAGTCCTTCCTTATTTGTTATAGTCATGGATGAACTTACGAAGTCAATTCAAAAAGATATACTGTGGTGCATGATGTTTGCCGACGATATTGTCTTGATTGATGAGACACAATCGGGTGTTAAAGCAAAGTTGGAAGCATGGCGACAAAGATTGGAGATCAAGGGTTTCAGACTGAGCCGAAGCAAGACTGGGTATATGGAGTGCAAGTTTGGTGGAGGTAGAAGTAGTTTCAACAATGGGATTACTCTTGATGGTAAGGAGATACAGGTGTGTGATATGTTTCATTACTTGGGCTCCATAATTTAGAAGGACGGTGAATTAGATGAGATGCATCCCATAGAATCAGAGCTGGGTGGATGAAATGGAAGAGTGCATCAGGATTTCAATGCGATCGAGGTATGCCGATTACTAAAAGGTAAATTTTATCGAACAGCAATTAGGCCTGCATTAGTGTATGTCATAGAGTGTTGGACAGTGAAACAATGTCACATTCAAAAGATGAGTGTGGCGGAGATGCGTATGTTATGTTGGATGTACGGACACACCATAAAAGACCGCTTGAAGAACGAGATAATCAGACAAAAGGTGGGAGTAGCACTTATAGAAGATAAGATGCAGGAGTCTCGTTTGCGGTACATAGAAGACCGAGTGATGCACGTGTTAGACGACTTGAGGGGTGGGGAGAAGAGACAGAGAGGAGAGGGAGAGGAAGACCCAAGCAGACTTGGATTAGAGGAATTAGAACTAATATGTGTCTTCTTGGACGAGAGTGTGGCTTTGGAGAGGACAAAGTCAAGAGCGCACATTCGTGTGGACGATTGAACTCTTTTCTTCTTTCATCTCTTTATATTTCTTTTATCATTTATCTTCTTTGGCTTTTTATGTTCTAATGTTAATTTTACCTTCTAGCTTTCTTATGCTCTTTTATCTTCTAATCTTTTATTTTTCATGTATTCTTATGTTATTGTTACATTAATAACAACAATATCCAAAAAGATATTGGGGTCGGCTAGCATGAATTGATACATGATATCACCACCAAAAGGAAAAGAAAGAAAATAAAGATAAAAAATAAGCTAATATAAGAAGATAATATAAAACGATATGAATATACCTAAGAATGATAAAACAAAGAGGATAAAAATAATGTTTATATATATAAGGATAAAAGAATAAAAAACACAAGAAGAAAAAAGATGAGGGGAAAAAACAATACGAGATCACTCCTCCACACGAATACCCTCCCTCCACCTTGCTCTCTGCAAAGTCATACCCTCATCCAACCCAAGAAGAAGCATATCACTTCGGACTCTCCTAACCCACGTCTGTTTGGGTCTTCCTCTCCCTCTCTTTCCTGCCTCTTCTCCACACATCTCAACACGTCTGACAGGTGCATCACTCGGTCTTCTACGCACATGACCAAACCATCGTAGGCGAGACTCCCACATCTTGTCTTCAATAGGTGCTACTCTCACCCTTTGTCTGATTGTCTCATTTCACATGTGATCCTTCCTAGTATGCCCACACATCCAACGCAACATGTGCATCTCTGTCACACTCATCTCTTGAATGTGACATTGTTTCACCGCCCAACACTCTACGCCATACAGCAATGCAGGCCTAATTGTTGTCCTATAAAATTTACCCTTCAGTCTAGTCGGCATATGTCTATCACATAGAAATCCTGACGCACTCTTCCACTTCATCCACCCTGTTTTGATTCTATGAGATACATCTCCATCTGGCTCACCGTCCTTCTGAATTATGGAGCCCAAATAACGGAACATATCACTGATGACCGGTATCTCCTTACCATCTAGAGTAATTCCACTATTACCTCTGTCTTGCTCCGACTTAGTCTAAAACCCTTTATCTCCAATGTTTGTCGTCATACTTCCAATTTTGCTTTAAGACCTGATTGCGTCTCATCAATCAATACAATATCGATAAGTTCATGCACTACGATATTTCGTCTTGATTGACTTCATAAGTTCATCCATGACTATGTCAAATAAGAAAAAGCTCAAAGCCGATCCTTGGTGCACTCCGATAGTAATAGGGAACTCCGCAGTCCTCCATACATTAGTACGAACACTTTCCTCACACATCCATGATGATGCTGATATACTTGCGTGATATGCCTTTTCTAGTTAAGGTCCGCCAAAGAACTTCTCGAGGTACTCTATTAATAAGCCTTTTTCTAAGTCAATGAACACCAAATGTAGATCCTTGTGAGCGTCTCTATACTTCTCCATAAGCTGCCGAAGAAGGTGAATGGCCTCAATTGTTGAGCAACCAAACATAAAACTGAATTGATTCTCTGAAATCTTCACAGTTCTTCAAAGTCTTTGCTCAATCACTCGCTCCCAAAGTTTCATGGTGTGACTCATAAGCTTAATCCCTCGATATTTGGACATTCTTGTACATCACCTTTATTCTTGAATAAGGGGATAAGAGTACTCTTCCTCCAACTTGTCGGCATCTTGTTGTTTATCCAAATCATGTTGAAGAAACTTGTTAACCACTCGACGCCTCTCTCTCCCAAATTTCTCCAAGCCTCGATCGGTATGCCATCTGGACCCACTGCTTTCTTCCGCCCCATCTTTCTCAGAGTCTCCTTAACATCCGTTGTGTGGATCCTTCTCACAAAATCACGATTTACCATACAATCCGGTATGGTCAAATCACCGATATCTTGCGTTTTGTTCCCGTTGAATAGTGTATCAAAGTAAGACCTCCACCTCTCTTTTATCTCCACGTCCTCCATTAGTACTCTATGATCGACATCCTTCACACACTTAACTTTTCCAATATCTTGAGTCCTACGATCATGAAGACGAGCAAGTTTGTAAATATCTTTTTCTCCTTCCTTAGAGTCCAATTTTGCATACAATTCCTTGTTCACTTTTCCTCTTACTTCTTTTACAGCTTTCTTTGCTCTTCTTCTAGCCTCTTTGTACTCCTCTATGTTCTCGTCGCTCCAACTTTTGCCCAATTTCTTATAGCGTTCCCTTTTAATCCTTATTGCTTATTTCACCTCATCATTCCACAAAGATGTGTTCTTTTTTTGTGGTAGACTTCCTTTAGATTCTCCAAGTATCACTTTCGCCACTTTGTTAAAGGTGGACTCCATTGATAACCACACATCATCCACATGTGCGTCATTATCAAAGGACCGTACATCTTCCTCCAACATTTTCTGCGTAAAAGTTTGTTGGAGATTCCCCTCTAGCCTCCACCACTTTATCTCCGGTTTCCCTTGTACCTTAATCCTCCTTCTCTTTTTATCTTGAAAATCAAGCACAAGCATCCTATGTTGAGTGACAGCACTCTCACCTGGGATAACCTTACAATCGGTGTAGCTAGTTCTCCAAGTCATCCGTACTAAAAAGTAGTCAATTTGGGTAATATTTGCTCCACTTCTATAGGTCACAAGGTGTGAGTCTCTTTTCTTGAACCAAGTGTTCATCACAGCCAACTCATATGTCGAGGCAAAATCCAAAATGTTCTTACCCGCTTCATTTCTAGTGCCAAAACCATGTCCGCCATGGATACTTTCAAAACCATCCCGACTCGGGCCCACATGCCCATTGAGGTCGCCTCCTCTTATGTTATTGTTATCTTATATTTATTTATCTTTATCTTATTAGTTTTATCCCTTTTTTTCTTGTTTGTCTTTCCTTTTTGGCAACGATACCATGGATTGATTCATGTTAACCGGCCCCAAAATCTTTTGGGATTAAAGCTTGGATGTAGTTGGTGGTGGTGGTGGTGCGGATGCAATAAGAGCTACTTCGTAAGTGCAAAACCGTGGTGATAGTTCAAGCAATATGCCACAACTTATGATCAAAGACCTCTCTCAAATTGTCAAAAGTTTGAAGTTTTTTTCCATATTAATCTACGGAGCATGAAAAACTGGACCCTGGAAAGTAGAATATGGGAGAATCAGTGCTTAGCACATTTTCCACCCTATTTTACTCCCCCCAGTATTTCTCAGGTTCTCAAATGGACTCTAAAATAAGAGACAATCAAGTAAAAATGATAACAATGTTCAAGTTAGCCATCATCCAATAAAACATACGGAGCAGTATAACAGGGATATTCATATGCTGGTTGTGAAAGGGAAACTGTATACTCGACATTGAGTTATTGAGTACTATTGGGTGTTACAAGAACAACATCCAAGTCTTAACTATTTGGTGTTACATAAATAAAACATACGTAGTAACTTGAGAGAACGATGTTTCTTTGTAATACCAATGTGTGTCACCTATTCTAGTTCTTTGGATATCCTGTACTATATATTCAGTAGAAATCAAATTGTAACTCCAAGAATAACTTTCTGTATCATTGCAACTCTAAAACAGACAGAATATATGTAGTGTGTGTCAGGAGTACACACCTAATGGAATAGTCTGAAGACAAAGACTGGGCTATGAAAGTCGGTGAACCTTGTATCATCATCATTTTTCAACGCTTGCACGTAAATGTCTTCTTTGGGTTCTTCCTTTGCCCCAGTCTGTGTGGCATATTCCAGCGCCATCTCATAGTCAACCTGTGAAGTACAAAGTATGTATTTAACAGCTAAGATATCATCACTTCGCTTCAAACTGAATGGAACCCGAGCAAAATAAATAGTAAACCATTTTCCCACCCCGATGTCCCAATGTAGATCACTCTGTTTTGTCATGGTATGTAGATGCTAACTCACCTGTTCAACATGCTGGGCAAGCTTCAGTCTCAGTGTTTCTTCAGTAATTAAATTAGATGAAACTTGTTTCAATAAATCTGCATTCCCGCCATCAAAGCGCTTCTTCTTGGATGCATGTTGGTCAGACATAATCTCAAGCACATCAAATATAGAAACTGTAGCAAAAGAAATGTACCTAAAGAGAGTACGATTAATACGGGATCATTTAAAACATTTCATATTATCACTTCAGAGTGATCGATCATACTTGGTCAAATTTCGCTTTCTCTCCTGCTGCTCCTGAGCTTGTTTTCTTTTTACTATTTTGGATTTCAGCTGAATGCAACACTGCTGAATAGCTGTCTGGAGAAATTTGCGGTTAACACTGAATGAACTCCCATGAAATTCTGTACCTTAAAGTCTTGAACAGAGTTAACAGTTACCTTCACAGCAGAAGCGATCTCACTTATGTCATCTCCAATGTATTCCTTCCCGGTCCCCTTAAAAGGAATTTTGGTGCTTACAATGCTGACGTAGATACCAATTCTGTCTTGCATCTGATTGATCTTGTAACTGTTCCAGCTGAATAGTGAATATCTAATCAGGATCATCAGGTACTTTGTAGTTCCAACCAAATTCTTAAAGAAACAATAATAACTATCCCTTTTTTACATGAAAATAGAAACAACTTTTTTTAAACTAAAGTTAAGCAGCACAATGGTAGACTAGATTTTACTTGATCCTCTTCAGCGCGGTTCGAGTGACAACATCAGCTCCTTGCTCAAATAGAAGTGGAATGCGGTTCGCAAATCGAAAGATATTTAGACCCTAGAATTTATCCAAATCAGGAAATTCAGTATGTGCATACAATATACGATTAAAACGTGAGATTTTGGAGACAGAGAAATAAGTAAAAACTGTAAATGTGCAAGGCACAATATGCAAAATCTAGCAGTCAAAAGGCATGTACTCCTCATGTAAAAAAGTAAGACTGTATATCACATAATGCAACTTGATACTGTGAGATCCTCCACATTACTATTGGACGTTTCTTCTATAATCTAGAAAGTCTCAATGTTGGAAACTGTCACCTCAATCATTAATTAATGGTCAATGGAGTACCAGATTAAATCACACAAGTACTAAATTAGGAAGTAACAAACAAACAAGAATATATTGCACTGCAATTTTTATTACTACGCCCTTGTATATAGCCCGTTACTTTTGCTACAGAATGTGTGCAGCTTGCATTGCAAAGCACACTAGCCACCAAGAAGCAGACATCTTACATGCTTCACATCTTTTCCGCCCAAACTAACTCCAGCTTCTACAATAAAAGGGTGTCCTTCGAACACTTGAGCACTGCCAATGACAATCAACCACAATAAATAACCTCATTAAGTTGGAGATTAATCACCATAAGAAGATCAGAAATCGAGAGTCACCTTCCCGAATATGTAGCAACCATATCTGGATGCAGCTCCTTAATAATACCCAGCCGTAAGTTATATTCACCTGCAGGACTAAGAACCTGTAAAAACATAGTATTAATAGCTAGGATTAGAAATCAGTACAAGCACAAAACAATTGTACGAAGAAGGATTTACTTCGCCACTAGGATCATTGAATTTGGCTTGACGGAACAGCTGGTGGATACGAACTATCTGTTGTGAACTTAACGATTTGACCAGCATTTTGGGGCTAAAATCTGGGCCCAACTCCCCTAAACCAAACACCAATAGTAAATTAGCTAAGTATTTCAATCAGGATAGAAATATTGTATTGAAGTTTAAAGTATGTGACATTCAAAAGTGCTTCGATATGCAGCATTTATTCTTCCCTTCATTGTTGAATTCAGAGTCCATGTTTACAGTTTAATGTGGGTGGGTGGGTGGGTGTTATTCTGAGCACATACGAACCTGACATACAAGTATTCTATCATTAATCTTTTAATAATTTTTTAATCAAGTTTTTTATCTATTCACAAATATAAACTCACAGAAATAGCTTGGGTTTGAAAGCAACTTAGTTTGAAAAAGTTATACACTTCTATATGACATAAACTTTATGTAAATGTGAGCTGATAAAGCAAATATGTCTCCACTGGAAAAAGGAGAAAATGTGTTGAATCCTATACAGTAATACAAAACCTCAAAAAAGATGAAGATACGTCAACCGTGTATACGGCGATCGTATATTTATTGATTAGCAAGAAGAGCCAGATGGCTCAATGAACAAAAAAGGAAGCCTATATCCCAATACAATGTTGAATGATTCCAAATGGGACAACAAGGGAAGTAGTATATATATCAATATAATATAAAAATAAGTAAAGAAACATGGAAGTTAGAAACCCTAAGATTAAGAAGTTGTTCTCTTCGTCTTATTTTTTTTAAAGGTTCATCTTATTCTTATTACTTACTGCGTATTCTTATTTTATTCAGAACAGATCAAGTCAGATCAGAAAAATCCAGATCACAAAGATTCAGATCAGATCAGATCAAAAAGATTCAGATCAGATCAAACCAGATCAGAAACATTTAGATCAGATCAGAAAAGTTCAAACATGATTTATCACTTTTATTATTATAATAATTACTACCTCCGTCCCTTAAAACTTTGCCAAAGTTGACCAGCACGGAGAATAATAAAGTAAAATAAATTAAGAGAGATCTAGTTTATTCTAGGACACATTCACACACACCGAATCGTTCGCTAAGAGATTAGTAGCGATTAAGGGGCCGCAAGCTCGTTCGTCTTGGCAATAATTTAGGATCTTGTCGCATGAGAGATCAGCCCGATCCCCTAAATTATTGTACTCTACACCGCGAGAGCGGTAAGAACTTTGGAATGATTAGCTAGGCTCAATTAAATTAATTTCATGTAATTAAGCCTGATCTGCCAGAAATCCGATTACCCCGGAATCAATCCATGTTCAATTCGTCATTAATTAAAGAGAAAACAAGCTTTTTATTCGTTTAATCGCATTTTAATTTTCCAATCAGTCAAATCTTGCACAATTGCTTTTATTTTATTCCTTTTTAATCGCTGAATTTAGTTAATTCTTATTTCCCTTCTGTCCGTACCTGTGGAAACAATACTCGTACTTTCACCACTTTAATACTACATTTTTAAGTGCGAGAAAACTCACATCAATGGACTCCATAATTTAGAAGGATGATGAATTAGATGGAGATGTATCCCATAGAATCAGAGCAGTGTGGATGAAATGGAAGAGTACATCATGATTGCTATGTGATCTGTCGACTAAACTAAAGGATAAATTTTATCGGACAACAATTAGGCCTGCATGAATGTGTGGCATAGAGTATTGGGCAATGAAACAATGTCACATTCAAAAGAAGAATGTGACAGAAATGTGTATGTTGTGTTGGATGTATGGACATACCAAAAAAGACCGTTAAAGAAATGAGATAATGAGACAAAAAGTGGGAGTAACACTTATAGAAGATAAGATGCAAAAACTCGATTGAGGTGGTTTGGTCATATGCGCAGAAGACCGAGTGATGCACCTGCTAAACGAGTTGAGAGGTGGGGAAAAGAGGCAGAGATGAGAGAGAGGAAGACTCAAACAAACTTGGATTAGAGGAATCAGAACTGATATGTTTCTTCTTGGGTTGGATAAGAGTATAGATTTGGCGAGAGCAAAGTGGAGGGCGCGTTTCGTGTGGATTATTGATCTCTTTTCACTCCTCTCTCTCTCTCTCTCTCTCTCTCTTGTATCTTTTATCTTCTTTATCTTTCTATGTTCTTATGTTATTTTTATCTTTATCTTTCTTATGTTCTTTTATCTTTTTATGTTTTTTTCTATCTCGTGTTCTTATGTTATTTTTATCTTATATTTATTTTTATCTTATCCATTGCATTTTATCTTATTTTTATTTTTCTCTTCTCTATTTGGTTTTAATATCATGGTTTGATTCATGTCAGCCAACCCCAAAAATATTTGGGAATAAAACTTGGACGATGTTGTTGCAGCATTCAAATAGGCCATCCCATAGGATCAAAACGGGGTGGATAAAATGGAAGAGTTTGTGTCAGAATTTCTATGTGATCGAGATCGACTAGACTCAAGAGTTATAGAACAACAATTAGGCCTACATTATTGTACGACATAGAGAACGAGGATGTGAACAATGTTGCATTCGAACGAATGAAAGATGAGTGTGGTTCAGATGCGCATGATGATTAGATATATGAATATACTAGAAAAAACTGGTTGGGGAATGAGGCCACCAAGCAAAAATGGGACTAATACTTATTGAAGATAAGATGTGAGAGTCTCAACTGTGATGGTTTGGTAAAGCGTGTAGAAGGCTGAGTGATGCACCTTTTATGTGAATTGAAAGGTTAGGAGAGGAGGCGAGGGAGAAAGGGAGAGACCTAGACAGGCGTGGATTAGAGAGGTTAAGATTGATATTACTTCTTGAGTTAGATGAAAGTATGATTTTGGAGATAGCAAAGTAGAGAGTATAGGTGTAGAGGATTGATCTGATTTTGTTTCTCCCTTTTTCTCTATTTATTGTTCTTAACTCCAATGTCTTAAAAGTCTTCACATTAGCCGACCACGAACTCCTTTGGGGTTAAGGCTTGGATGTTGTTGTATGCAAATACAAGATATTAAATTTCAGCATCCGAGGTTACTTAAAGCACTATAAAAAGTCAACAATAAAGAAAATATTGGCAAGACCGCTAAGAATTATTAACATACTTCCTTTTTGCATTTGTCACAAATGTAGTTTAGATTTTGGGTAAATTTGACTTTGCACCCCACTTTTTGGGTGATATTGGAGAGTATTGGACTTTACACCTTACTTTCAAAAAACTTTAACTTTGCACCCCCATCATATAACATTTTGTGAAGAAAAAATTCTAAATGGGGTGCAAAGTCAAAGGATTTTTATATGAAATGGGGTGCAAAGTCAAAGTTTTTTTAAAATGGGGTGCAAAGTCCAATGTCACCCAAAAAGTGAGGCGCAAAGTCAAATTCCCCCTTAAATTTTTTGAATTATGTACCCGATCAAAGTGGGCAATAGTTTTGCGGCTGAGGGAGTACCTAAACCTATGTTATAGATTTTGTAGCTTGAGCCTTGAGAAGCTCTTAGATGTCTACCATGTACCTAGATATATTAAAGCTATCAGGTTTGAAGGGTCTGCTTTGGACTTACCGATTAAACGATCTGCATGGGATTTCCCTATGCTCACAAACTCATGCTGAAGAAATTGTAGAAGCGTCTGCTTTGAAGTTTCAGCAATTAGCCGCTTGATAAGGAGTATATCAACAGCAGATGGATGGTATTTAGTCTCAAGAGGAACAGGAGGCATTACATCTGTTCTCCTCGTAAACCGAATGGTCACATTTTTTCTACATTAAATTGAAGTAACAAGATGAAACCAGTAGATAAGAGATAGATAAATATGTGCAAACAAATGATAAGGTAGCTAAGAAAGAAAAGAGAAAAAAATACTCTGGAGTCTCTGATATAAATTTGAAAATAAACTGCGCGTATGGAGTGATAACAGCCATTTGACGCATATAGTGGAGTATTTTAGACTGTAAACGCAATGAAGACCAGGTTAAGCATTCTGAAGACCAAGCATGTTTGCAACCCAGAAACTCAATACTTTACCGACTCAACACAGTCAATGTTAAGCATCACATACACGGTAATTTGTCCAATTCCCTTCAATGACTATTTGGATATCTGCTCCATGCCACTTTTCTTTGTTCTCGCGTTTTTCATGTACATGAATGTGAGGAACGTTCCTGAAATATTTAAATAACAGCAGCATTTATAAAAGACAGAACCATTACAGATAATTTATAAATAATAAGCAATCATGTACTTTGTATTCATTTACTCCATCTGAAAAGAAAGTACTTCGTACTTATTTACTTAGTTCTTAGCATAGAGGTATACTTTGTGTGCATTTTAGGTTATGGTTGTAACTTTTCAAAAATTGAGGAAAATGAGTCCTTTTGCATGACAATACAAGTCCTACCGATGAATATCTATGTCCAGCCTACAGAATGAAGTATAACTTTGCCCCTTCATAGATGACATGATTTCAATTGGGAGCCCTGTACTCATCTTCGACCAAATTAATGCCTGTACGAGGAAAGACAATCAATGAACAGGATGATAAATTACTAATTTACTATCAAGAAAAAGTATAAGATTATTGGAATTGGATATCAAATAATAGCATTCCTCTGCTCAATTCATGAGTGACTGAAAGAAAAGCATATTAGGAAGGTCATTGGAAGTAACAAAATGCCACCACCAAAACTCCAAAACCCAAAGAAAAAATAAAAACTCTCTTCACCCCCATAATGTAAGAACCATGACATTCATCTTAAAAGTAAAGTAAAATTGTAAACCAAATCTTACAGAAGGAAATTAACTGAACCCTACCATCTTTGCACCAAGACCAAATTTTCCACGTGTTTGTTTCAAGCCATACTTTGTCCCAGACAACACTGCAATTCAGAATAATCAAAGTATCAAACACCTTTGAAATCATTAACGTTTTAGGGAATTTGAATTTGGATAATCAGATATGCTTCTAAGAGCATCTAATTGCTCCCTATTTCTTAACTCAACCAGCCACTTTCTATTTTATTTTTGTTTAGCTTAGTTTTTTGTTTTTGAGAATATGTTTAGCTTAGTTATGATTTCCAAAAAATATAAACTAAATCAAGAATTAATACCAACATTACATTTATAAGATATAAATGAACAATTCATTAAAACCAAATTTATACCTCTTCCAAACATGTTAGGGATATCATCATGTGGCATTCCTTTTCCATTATCCTATATCAAAACCCAATTAAATAAGTAATATTCCTAATCAGAGAGAGTGCATCACACATTCAGAGCCGGGTAAAATGAAAACTGGACCTGCAACTAAATAATAGCTTGGTGGAATTAGCATAAAGTCATACCTTGCAAGTCACACGGTAATATGAAGCCTCGCGACTTTTATTGGCTTTTGCAGCTGTTGCTTCTTTTATTTTCTTGCCAGAAGCAGCACTCTTTGCTTGAACCTCTTGAATTCGAGCTTCCTTTGCAAGTCTTTTCTAAAGCCAAGATACACCCAAATAAATTGCGAGTTATATACTAATACCTAAATGCAAGGATAGATTGCTAGCCTAAATTTTTGTACAATTTCAGCATACATAGATATCAATTCAAGCTTGCCAAATAAAAGTGATCCCATTTATTGAGACTAGTGTTAAAATAATAAAACCTCTCGGGCCTTTTCGGTCTCATAATCATCATATAGTTCAGCATCTACCCTCTGATGATCAGCCAGGCCAATCAAAGTATTAAACTTTGACCTTCCGACCTCCTCACTACAACAACAAACAGCAGAATCAAATCACAAATTAAGTTATTATTATGGGTGTGTATACACGCACACAAACTAAACCTTCTTAATAGTTTAGTAGTAAATTAACCAGTAATGCATAACTTCAAAAAGTTAACATACATTGTTATCTCAACAGCCGGAAGTTCTGATATCGATTCAGCAGAATCAAGAGCATTTTCAACCAGCTCTCTCACTGTAGTATAAAGTGACTTCCCTGGCTACAGAGTACAAATTAATTAGAGAGTTAGAACATAAAAGCCTAATATGATGGGGGGACATTGTGAAGATCTTTAACCAAAAAGGAGTTTGGGGTCAGCTAACATCAATCAACATATTAAAACAGTCAAACAGAGATAAGAATAATTAATATAAAAAGGGAGAAACAAAATGTGATTAATCCTCCACCTGCATACTCTTCCTCTACTTCGCTCTCCCCATAGTTATACTCTCATCTAACCCAAGAAGTATCATATTATTCGTCACCACTTTCATCCACGTCTCTTTAGGTTTTCCTCTCTCTTCTCTGGCTATTCTCCCCACCTCTCAATTCGTCTAACAGGTGTGTGACTCAATCTTTTACACACATGGTCAAACCATTAATTGAGACTTTCACGTCTTATTTTCAATAGGTGTTACTCCCAACTTTTACCAGATTGTCTCGTTCCTCATGTAGACTTTTCTAGTATATCCCCACACCCAACACAACATGTACATCTCAGCCACACTCATCTTTGGAATGTGACATTGTTTCACAGTCCAACACTTTACGACATACAATAATGCAGGACTGATTCTTGTGCAATAAACTTACCCTTCAATCAAGTTGGCATACCTCGATCACATAGAAATCCCGACACATTCTTCCATTTGATTCACCTTGTTATGATTCTATGTAATACATCTCCATCTAATTGACCGTCCTTTTGAATTATGAAGTCCAAATAACAGAACATACCACCGACTAGGATCACCTTACCATCCAACGTAATCCCATGGTTACCATTGTTTCTACTTTCACTAAACTTATACTCTATATACTCATTCTGGCACTTAGCACGAAACTCTTGCTCTCTAGGGGTTGTCGTCATACTTCCAATTTTGCTTTAACATCTGATCTTGTCTCATCAATCAACACAATATTGTCAACAATCTCATCAATGAATCACTCGACTTTAATGAATTCATTCCCTTTTACTGCCTCTTGTTTGGTTATAAGGAAAAATGCTATTATTCAGCATACAGCATACTTCAAAATCCCTGCAAAACAGCTTGTGCACAAGTACTCGACCAAATTGACATATCCCAACTCAAATACACTCAGCATGTAAACATGTGACTCAGAGGGAGAATAAAATCAGAACTGAAATCTCATTTGATTCATTGATCCTCCAAAAAAGATGAAGTTGAGTGACAAATGTGATTTTGGAACCATAGAATAGTGCACCTGCACACTTTCATAGATGTTGTTTTCTGACAGGATAAGATGATTTCCCAACCTCACTATATAAAGATCCGCAAGGGATCAAGCATCATATCTAGTCTACATCATATCAATTTCCATGGAACTCCTTCATTTAGTCTTGTAATTATTTCAGACCACTTTACTCCGCCTTCATGATCATATGCATCATAACTGATGATTTTTTTGCAATGAAGTGACATCATACATGGATTTATTAAAGTTTAATAATAAATGTCAATTATGTAACAGTTGATTACATAATTCAAATGCAATTGATAACTCACATTGTCAAAACCAGCTATGTTCTTGTTCTCAGCAAAGAACTCAGCCGGAGATTCTGAAAATGAGAATAATTAAAAATATAAATAAATAAAATGAACTGATAAATAAATAGATGAATAAATAAATAATCCACAGATTCAAAATTTTAATATGGAGCTGAATTGAGTGACAACAAAGTGAAAATACTTTGTTTAAGAGCGCTTTCTTTGGGTTTTCGAAGTGTTTTGGTCTTTGTCTCCGCCGGACTCTCACCACTCTCTACAAGCTCCTTTTTTGTTCTCATTCTAGTCAACGACTTCAGATAAATTCTGTAGTATTCTCCTGTTGTTCGATCAATGCCTATACTGCCTAATCGGTGATTCTTTTTCCCCAAATAATACGAACTAGGGTTCAGTTAGAGCGGAAGTTTTATCCTCGTGTGATCAGCTTATTCAGCTCATGGTGATGGTGGGTTAAATGGGCGAGATTCAGGCGTTCGTTCTGTTTTGTGCTTAAAATTAAGGGGCGGGATTTTGGTGTTCCTCAATCCTCACCTGGGTGACCACGGGTCCAAAGCGGGATGGGAACAGATTTAGAAAAAGAAAAAGTTTGGTGCAGTTTTGTAAAATAAGCTAATAGAAAAAGTTAAAAGCAATTTAAAGCATCTTTTAACTTTTAGCTTTTAAGTGTTTAATTTAACTTGTCATTTGAAAACGTTCATTTCAGCTTTTAAAACCAAAAGTTGAAAAACATTTTTTAAGTTTTAGCAAACACTCCCTTAAACGGGAACGTCCAAAACCATCGGACTGAATTGAATGACCAAAATAGAACAGAATTAACTGAATTATTTTAATTTTGAATAGATAATTTTATCAACTTAGGACCTAAAAGTTAGATGAGCTATCAGTCCTCAATATGAAAGATGAAATATGTCACACAAGGTTTGAATGGTTGAAAAGTATTCATCTAGGATAGGGGTGGGCAAATCGGTTTACGGTTTGGTTTTTTCCGGTTTCGGTTCGGTTTATTCGGGTTGGGAGAATTTGTACCAAACTGAAACCATTTGTGTTTCAGTTTGGTTTCGGTTCGGCTCGGTTTGAAGTTCAGTTTACCAAAGTAAAAACTATTAGATTTAATTTAGTTCGATTTGATTCGTATTCACTTCATATACGTAAGCATATATGTATACATAGTTTTAATGCATATATAAATATACTTTTATATATAAATAATATAATATTTTAAGCTTTGGATCAGAGAGGATCTGGGTGGATTCGCAAAAGTTCATGGACCAAAGACCGGGCCGGTATGTAACCGGTCTGAATCTGGTATAAATCAATCGGACTTGTCCTATATTTTTCAGTCTGGGATTATGCTCAGCCCTACTCACCGTACACTTAGTACTACAATTATACTAGTTTTTTACGAATGTAGTGCACTTAATACCGCATGATAATTACATCATTAGGCTTATATTATCACAATTTAAATGTACTTATTATTCTGAAAATGTCGTGCATAACTAAGCATTTGTTCAAATGAAGTGACAAAATAATCTCAACTTTAGTTTCCAATGGCTGGCCATGTGCCACAGTAATGATCATTGCAAGAGTAATAAACTATCAAGAATTACAATGTTGAGATCTGAAGACGAGTCTATCGTGAGATGGTGTCAAAGCAAGGTTGAAAATACGATAATCTTACAAACATTTACTCGATTCATTATATGAAGTTATGAACCTCAACATTATGAACTCTAATTCATAATCTAAATAAATTGTGTACCATTACATAATCTAAATAAATGGCCCATACTCTCATAAACACATATATGTACCTTAAATGTATCTTGTGTTAGAGGTCATTGTGTTAGAGGTCATACTGAGGTGGATCATTGTGCATTGATCTGACTCAATATATAAGCATTTACCTGATCCTCATTTGTATTTGAAGTAGTAATAGTTTTGCAATAATGATATGAAACTGAATCACTTTGAAGTCATGGTATATAGGTCAAGTAATAGATTCCACAAGACTACAAGTATTAAGAGAAATTATATGAAGTGGTTATTTGTAACCGATCATTATCATGATTTTTATCTAAAACATCATTATTAATAAGTTAAGTTCATTTTATGAAAGACTAAATACTTAAGTCATCGAGTTCATCGTAATCTTTTCAAAACTTGAATTTCGTAGTTAAACATCACCATTATAATACAATTAAAGTACAAAAATAATGAGTTTAAAGTCACATTTACTATATCTTGTATAGGATCGATTCGCCTTTTTTATAAGTTCGTCTGTGGGCTTTACCGCTCTTTTTTGTAACTGCAAAATTATGTGGTTAAATTGGAGTCATATCATTCTTAAAATTAATTGATGATAAGGAGGTGTGCATCTTCTATCTGATGTTACTTTGTAGTTCTCAAATCGAGGTATATTCTTGTGAGACACCTACACAATTTGCTACAGCAGTGCAGAGCCTCACTATTTAGCGGTTGGAAGACATGAGAAGTTGCACCATATTGTGGTGGGGGCAAGTCGTACGATTAATCCCTGAATCACAAGGTGATGTTGATCCTCATAAGGCCAACATATTGTTTGATGCATTCTATAAAAAAAACGTCATTTTGAATTAATGTTAAATACAACATCTTCACAACAAAGGAAACCTAACATCATAGTTACATGAGGAGCGAAGAATGTCTCTCATAATTGAATAGTTGAATATAAAGCTTCAAAAAATGTTTATAGGTCGTGAGGGTCTCATTCCAAGTTATTACCCCAGATTAGGGGTGGGTTCGGTTCTTTCGGTTCGGTTTTGACCTAAAACCAAATACGGAACCAAAGTAAAAGTTCGGTTCGGTTTCGGTTCGGTTTTACACTCCAAAACTTGGAACCACGGTTTGATCGGTTCGGTTTGTTTCGGTTCGGTTTCGGTTTTTTCGGTTTTTTACTAAAAAAATTGTCATTTGATTTAAAATTGATATAAAAGTTAGAGGGATCAAACATATGGTTATGGTTCAAATAAGAACACAATCTTATGAGAGAAATGAGAACGAATCTGAACCGTTAGATTTGCTTCAAGTGAAATTCAGTGTGCATTAGATGAAACTGTAATCTGCATTAGGTGCAATTGAAATGTGCATCACAAAGGGTAAGATAGAGTGACATTATGTGCAGTTGAATTGTGCATTACGTGAAATTGAAATGTGCACTAGGTGAAGCTGAAATGTGCAGAATAAAAAGTACGATGTGATGTTATTTTTGTACTTTTTTTCGCACATATCAGTTTCATCTAATGCACACTTGGGTTTAAATTTTTATTTTGCACATTCCAATATCATTTAATGCACATTTCAGTTTCACCAAATGCGCAATTTGGTTCCACATAATACAATCCAACGGTCTAGATTCATTCTCATTTTTCTCCTAAGATCTGTTCTTACCGGAACCGCCTCAAACATATTACATAAAAATGAAAGCATACTTGAGCAAATAAAGAAAATAATAATAATAAAATATGTCATGAATTATATGAGTATGCGGGAGAGATAAAAGTGTATATATATTCTTAATTTACATTATTTGTGACTAGTTTAAAAAACATTTATGAATACATACATCCTATGTGATATATTTGAGATGAATATTTTTTTTTATCAATTTAAAAAATGTAAGTTACAAAAAAAATTAGGTTACATAAAAATAAAAGTTAATTACTACTAATAACTAGTAAAAACATATAATCATGCAATAAATTGCAACGAACATACATCCATAGAAGACATAATAGATTAATATAGCTACATTATTATAGGCAATGAATGTGTAAATGCATTTGTGAACTAAACTAAACTAAACATAGCACAAACATTATTTCTCTAGCACAAGAAATTCAAAGAATATTGATGATATCAAGATTAATGCTTACATTTAACAAATAAATTTCATATTTTATTTTAGTTCGGTTTGTTCGGTTCGGTTCGGTTTTGAAGGGTAAAAATCAAAACCGAACCAAACTACTACGGTTCGGTTCGGTTTTTTACATTCGGTTTCGGTTTTTTAGCGGTTCGGTTTATTTGGTCGCGGTTCGGTTTTATTTGATTCGGTTTTCGGTTTTCGGTTTTTCGGACCCAGCCCTACCCCAGATAAGTGGAATGGTAAACCTGAAGTTGCAGTCATACTTCAAAAAAGAAGCAATCACGGCAACGGACAAGTAGTGCATAAGTTTTTTCTCAACTCACCATTATAAAGTATACATATATTTTGGATTTGACAATATGATCGTGGGAGTAAATTGCTTATCTTTTGTACAGTACTACAGGTGAGGGTCCAAAGACGAGAGCATCATGTTCATTGATACCACAAATAACCGGAGATTATTGGAATAGTTAAAAGTGAGCATGATTTTAAGATTAGAAGTACCAAAACCGATTTGAACCAAAATCAACCAAAGATTTGATGGTATAATTATTGTCTGAGACAATGCCAAATTATCTCACATATAATTAGACTTATTTTTATTTTATTTTTGAGAAAAAATGGTATTGTGAGCTATTTATATATCGCTTTTCAAATACATAAGTTTGCTTGTATAAATATTTAACTCAAATTTATTGGAACTACGGCTTAAACCATGTTTATCGCTAATATATACATAGTATTTATTAAAAAAATTATTCCTCCATATTCTTTTCTTTAGGGAAAGTTCTCGAAATAGGACTAAAAAAGTTTGAAAATTCCAAAATAGGGCTGTCATGTTTTTATTCCCAAAATAGGACTAATTACTGCCAAATTTGGAAAATAGTGTCATGTTTAAAGTCTGGTACTGCCAAAACATGACAGTAATTAGTCCTATTTCGGGAATAAAAACATGGAAGTTCTGTTTTGGAATTTTCAAACTGTTTTAGTCCTATTTTGGGTAATATCTCTTTTCTTATTACATTACCTTTTTCACAAATTTCGAAGGTAAAATAGTTGGGGTAGAAAATAATAAGGGAAAAGGTGCAAATAGACCCATGTACTAACCAAAAAAGGTCAAATAAGCCCTTATTTAGGAAGTTCTGTCTGGCCGTCGTCATTTGGGATGGTTCCCGGTGGAATTTTTGATGAATTTTTTTGAGCATCTTATTCATCAAGTCTAGTTTACTCATACCAAATTTCAGCTAAAACTTCAATCGGGAAGGCATTCAAATGAATTCTTGAAGATAACTGCGCTTCTAACTACCCAGTTATTTTCAAGAATTCATTTGAATGCCTTCCCGATTGAAGTTTTAGCTGAAATTTGGTATGAGTAAACTAGACTTAATAAATAAGATGCTCAAAAAATTTCATCAACAAATTCCACCGGGAACTACTCCAAATGGTGACGGCCGGACAAAGCCTCCTAAATAAGGGCTTATTTGACCTTTTTTTGTTAGTACATGGGCCTATTTGCACCTTTTCCCAAATAATAAAGAAAAAGTAGGAGAAATGGTGGAAAAGTATGAAAAAAAGATGAAAAATAGAAAACAACTAGCATAATTAAACTTTTTTAATGAGAAACCTAACAAAAGGGAAATTTCTACAAACACCAAAATACTTCTCAAGAGAAAACTCTAGCAAATAAAAAGGGGAGTATGTAAAAATAAAATATTACTCCCTATGTATCCGAATTGTCTTCTAACTTTCCTTTTTTATCAATTCTAAAATAATCACTTCTTTCCCTTTTGGCCAAGAATCCATAGTTCACAATAGGGGTGGCCCCCGTTTCCGGTCTGGATGGCCCGGGAACCGGACCGGACCACCACAGTGCGGAACCGGACCGGCCCGGTTAACCGGTTCCGGGCCTAGGACCGGCCCGGGGGATTGTTGGGGGCGGTTCCGGGAGTTCACAACATTTCTTACACGTTTGTTTCTCCTCTGCACAAGCCTTTATTACACAATTCTCACTTTCGTATACACATTCAAAACCCATTTATAAGACAATTTAGAGACAAAAGTAGTAACAGTTTTGATTAAATATGTCGAGAGGAATACTTTGGAGATGACGAACCAGAACATGATTCCTCAAAAACTTCAAATTGAAGACTAGATAGATCTGTAATCAATCTGGGTAGGCCAAATTAATTCAGTCCGATTTTCCGGTTCAAACCAGAATGTTGACACTCCTAGATTAGTGGTGGAGTCGGTGCGGGCCACCCGACCCGGGACCTGGCCCGCTACTGTGCGGGCCCGTGACCAGCCCGGGGGGATTTGCGGGGCGGGCTCAGGTAGGCTAAATGGTGACCCGGCCCGGCCGGGTCGGGCCCGAGTCCGGGTCCCAACGGTCAGAATTTAAAAAATAAAATAAAATCAGGCCAAACACAGCCCTAGCCGTTGGGTGGGTGGCAGGGGGGGGCCCAGGCTTTTGGGGGGAGAGGGAGGGTGGGGTGGGGTTAAAAAAAAGTATAAATACTCCTTATTTAATTTTAAACATTTTTCCACACCTCTTCCCCAACTCTTCCTAAATCCTACTCTCTACCCTCTATTCTCTAATCATCTCAATTTTCATCTTCTCAAATTCTCTTATTCTCCATTATATTTTACTACTATTTAATACTTATACAATTATTATATCTACTTATATATTAATTATCTACCTATAAATACATATATTATATTACTTATATTTCTGTTGAGTTTAATCCAACACGATATAGTAAATATATGTATAAATGTGTATGAACAAACTATTTTTACGTGGAAACCCGGAAAGGGAGAAAACCACGGGACTTTTTAGGCTAATGTCCAAGCTCTCTCATTCTCATTAGGACTCTCCTCCCCATTACATTGTACAATTTGAGCTCCCATTAATGGAGTATTGTAAGCTAGCTAGAGAGAGGGAAGAAGAATAAGCTAAGGAAGAGGGATCCTTCTTATGGAGGGAAACCCCCATATTTATAAGGAAAGGGGATGGGAAGTACTCTCCACCCTAATGGGCCAAGTGGGCCAAAATGGGCCCAAAGGCCGAAACAGGCCTGATAGGCTAAAATGGGCCTTACTGATTGGGCTCCGTACTACGTAAAGTCTTGGGCTCCTGAACAGTAATAGGCCGAGATAATATATCCCAACACAAGTCCCCCAGTTTCTTGAGTAGTGAGTGCGCGAATCTGCTCGAGAAAGTATATTCTTGCCTGCGCTCTGCCTCTGTCTAGCTGGAACCTGTGTCTCCGAATAATCATAATATATGAGTGGATGTCCACACTCCTGAACGTAATCTGCCGGTGAGGCACCCCCCTTCCCGACGGGGTCGGGCGAAGGGTGCTCCTCCACGGGCACACTCCCCCTGAATGCATCAGGCGGGAGTAAAGGACTCTGACTCGAGCTTTCCAATCGGAGAAGCTTAGAGGTCCATGCATCTATAAACCGACGTCGCGGTACTGGCAAGACACGATGCACGTGTGTATGTATGAATGTATGAGGTATGATGCATGAATGCATGAATGCATGTAATGTATGGGTGCAATGTATGAGAGAGGGAATGCAAGATGTGATAGAATTGGTGGCTCTCATCAATGACCCGGGCATGTCAGCGCCGAGAGGCAGACGTGCTGCATAAGACGGGTCCCCCATCCGGGATGGCATGGGCGGAGCCGAAGGTGGACTAGACATGATGCCGCCGAGGGGCCAATCATGCTGCATAAGAGATGTTCGCCGCCATCCTGGAAGGGATGGGCGAGCCGAACATGAGCCGGGTACGATGGCGCTGAGGGGCCGATCGTACTGCATAAGACGTTCGTCGCCATCCTGGAAGAGATGCGCGATCCGAACCGTGAAGCCAGGTACGATGGCGCTGAGGGGCCGATCGCACTGCATAAGACGTTCGTCGCCATCCTAGAAGATATGCGCGATCCGATCGTGAAAGAGACACGATGGCGCTGAGGGGCCGATCATGCTGCATAAAAGATGTTCGCCGCCATCCTGGACGGGATGGGCGAGCCGAACATGAGCCCGGTACGATGGCGCTGAGGGGCCGATCGTACTGCATAAGACATTCGTCGCCATCCTGGAAGAGATGCGCGATCCGAACGTGAAAGAGACACGATAGCGCTGAGGGGCCGATCGTGCTGCATAAAAGATGTTCGCCGCCATCCTGGAAGGGATGGGCGAGCCGAACATGAGCCAGGTACGATGGCGCTGAGGGGCCGATCGTACTGCATAAGACGTTCATCGCCATCCTGGAAGAGATGCGCGATCCGATCGTGAAAGAGACACGATGGCGCTGAGGGGCCAATCGTGCTGCATAAAAGATGTTCGTCGCTATCCTGGAAGGGATGGGCGAGCCGAACATGAGCCAGGTACGATGGCGCTGAGGGGCCGATCGTACTGCATAAGACGTTCGTCGCCATCCTGGAAGAGATGCACGATTCGAACCGTGAAGCCAGGTACAATGGCGCTGAGGGGCCGATCGTACTGCATAAGACGGTTGTCGCCATCCTGGAGGGAATGGGTGAGCCGAACCGTGAATCTGGACACGATGGCGCTGAGGGGCCGATCGTACTGCATAAGACGGTCGTCGCCATCCTGGGGGGAATGGGCGAGCCGAACCGTGACTCTGGACACGATGGCGCTGAGGGGCCGATCGTGATGCATAAAACGTTCGTCGCCATCCTGGAGGGAATGGACGAGCTGAACGTGAGCTGGGTACGATGGCGCTGAGGGGCCGATCGTACTGCATAAGACGGTCGTCGCCATCCTGGAAGGGAATGGGCGAGCCGAACCGCGAGTCTGGACACGATGGCGCTGAGGGGCCGATCGTACTGCATAAGACGGTCGTCGCCATCCTGGGGGGAATGGGCGAGCCGAACCGTGAATCTGGACACGATGGCGCTGAGGGGCCGATCGTACTGCATAAGACGGTCGTCGCCATCCTGGGGGGAATGGGCGAGCCGAACCGTGACTCTGGACACGATGGCGCTGAGGGGCCGATCGTGATGCATAAAACGTTCGTCGCCATCCTGGAGGGAATGGACGAGCTGAACGTGAGCTGGGTACGATGGCGCTGAGGGGCCGATCGTACTACATAAGACGGTCGTCGCCATCCTGGAAGGGAATGGGCGAGCCGAACCGCGAGTCTGGACACGATGGCGCTGAGGGGCCGATCGTACTGCATAAGACGGCCGTCGCCATCCTGGGGGGAATGGGCGAGCCGAACCGTGACTCTGGACACGATGGCGCTGAGGGGCCGATCGTGATGCATAAGACGTTCGTCGCCATCCTGGAGGGAATGGACGAGCTGAACGTGAGCTGGGTACGATGGCGCTGAGGGGCCGATCGTATTGCATAAGACGGTTGTCGCCATCCTGGGGGGAATGGGCGAGCCGAACCGTGACTCTGGACACGATGGCGCTGAGGGGCCGATCGTGATGCATAAGACGTTCGTCGCCATCCTGGAGGGAATGGACGAGCTGAACGTGAGCTGGGTACGATGGCGCTGAGGGGCCGATCGTACTGCATAAGACGTTTGTCGCCATCCTGGAGGGAATGGACGAGCTGAACGTGAGCTGGGTACGATGGCGCTGAGGGGCCGATCGTACTGCATAAGACGGTCGTCGCCATCCTGGAAGGGAATGGGCGAGCCGAACCGCGAGTCTGGACACGATGGCGCTGGGGGGCCGATCGTGATACAGAAAAATAGTGATGATCATCTCATGGCCCTCGGCCGTGCTGGTGATGTGTCAAGTCTCTCTCCTGATTGGCTGTGAGAAGCCGATCGTCTGCCAGGACTCCATCCGGGAAGGAATGGTGAGCCTGAAATAAATCTGGGCGATGTCCCTCCTACCTGATCTGGGGAGCTAATCGTCGTTCGTCTACCGTATCCGTGGTCCTATGTACGGACCGCTAAGCGGTGTACACTCGGTACGCAACAGACTCCGGTGGAGAACTGGTCCTTCGTGTCTGATCCATGGAGCTGGTCTTCGTTCGTCTACCGTATCCGTGGTCCTATGTACGGACCGCTAAGCGGTGTACACTCGGCACGCAATCAGACTCCGGTAAAGAACTCGATCTTTGTTCTTCCCAAGTCTCGTGAGTACTGGTCTCCTGGTTTCGCAGGAGACGTTCGTCATCCCAACTATGAGAAGAAACAGGTTTATCCACGTCGGGATTCCCAATTCTTCGTTCGTCCCTGTCGTGGTCCTACTAATCTTCTTACTTCGAAGAAGACGTTCGGTCATCTAACGATCGCAAGGAGGAACAGGTTTATCCACGTCGGGATTCCCTATTCTTCGTTCGTCCCTGTCGTGGTCCTACTAATCTTCTTACTTCGAAGAAGACGTTCGGTCGTCCAACGATCGCAAGGAGGAACAGGTTTATCCACGTCGGGATTCCCTGCTTCGTCGTCCCATGCTCGTGGCCCTACTAGCCTTCTGCTTTGGCAGAAGGTGTTCATCGAACCACGGGTCATGGGAGGAACTGGTTTATCTTGCCGAGGTTCCCTTTGGTACGTCTAGCCCCCCCACGTTCCTACTAGCCTCCGCGTCGGGAGACGTTCGTCATACGCGGCGAAGGAAGATCAGGCATACCTCGTCAAGACTCCCTCTCTCATAGGATCTCGTCTCCCCTTCTCCCCATCTTTTTTTTTCTTTTTTTTTTCTTTCTTTTTTTTTTTGAGGGAGGAAAATACGTTCGTCGGTTCCAAGAATAACCACAAGTGATGTCACACATAATGTCATGCGAAGGCGATGGTCACCCTCCTGAAGGGAGGGGTGAGCCCGATCGCTAACTCAAGAAGGTCAGCATCGGGAGCCGATATACAATGATCATAATGTCGCTGAGCAGTCGGTCCTGATAATGGAGATGACAATAGTGTCCGGTCAGGCCGATATATCCGAGCAACGGCTCTCATCCAACGCAGCGCGGGGATGAAACCGGTCTTCAAAAGATAAATATGTCGTGCCTACTGCCTAGAGGCCGAACATAACATGATAGTGTCGGCAGTGAGAGGCCGACCTGAAAGAATCAAACAACGGTCCTCGTCCGCGAGGTGGCGGGGACGAGGCCGGTCTTCAAGAGATAAGCACGCCGAGCCGAGAGGCCGGTCGTGGTATAATGGTGTCGGCAATGAGCGGCCGATCTGAGAAAATCAAGCAACGGTCCTCGTCCGCGAGGGCGGGGGACGAGGCCGGTCTTCAAAAGATAAGCACGCCGAGCCGAGAGGCCGGTCGTGGTATAATGGTGTCGGCAATGAGCGGCCGATCTGAGAAAATCAAGCAACGGTCCTCGTCCGCGAGGGCGGGGACGAGGCCGGTCTTCAAAAGATAAGCACGCCGAGCCGAGAGGCCGGTCGTGGTATAATGGTGTCGGCAATGAGCGGCCGATCTGAGAAAATCAAGCAACGGTCCTCGTCCGCGAGGGCGGGGATGAGGCCGGTCTTCAAAAGATAATAATCACGTCGTGCCGAGAGGCCGGTCGTGATATGATTGTGTCAGTTGGCCCTCGGCCGTGACGGTCTCCTCTAGGCCTTCGGCCTCTGAATGATGAATGATCGTCTCACGGTTCTTCGCCGTGGCAGTTCCCTCTAGATCATCGGCCTCTAGGTGTTCTTCCTAGGCCATCGGTCTCTGGGGCGGAGATGCTCGTCCCACGATTCTCAACCGTGGTGGTCCCCTTTTTAGCTGGCCCTAAACGTCTTCAAGACTCGGGCCGAGCGTCTTTTAATCATTTCGCTCGAGCGCGTTGAGTGGCTTCAGCTGCGCAATAAGCATGATAACGGGCCGCACGGCCCGACAGTATATATACATAGCCATCTGTGTGGCTTTCTCTCTAACACCCGTGATTACTCGCCTATGGGTCACTGTGACCCTCAGTCTGGCTCATCGTGCGGGGTTACTGGACGTAACAACTTGCGGCAGGGCCATTTAGTGGCCTGCCGAACGTCTCATAGAGATACTCATCGGTCTGTGAGTTTTCAAACTCAGACCCAAGTTGGTCGCACTGCCCTCGGAAAAACGAGGTTGAGTGCTTTACTGCCCTCGGGCCCCATAGGCCACGTTTGGCAATAGTCACTTTGCGCCTAATGGCGTAGATGGTGTTGGGGTACGATCGTCGATCGGGCACGTAGTGCCGTGCGGACTAACGTGCAACCCTCAAATTAAAACGCGTCATCGGGACACCACCCTCTGGAGACACTCAGATCGCTAATCAAAGCCGATCAAGAGTGGGCTAATCAAACCCCCCAACAATTAAATTTTTAATAAAAAAGTTGGCTGAACTAATTATCACTAGAGCTTCGCTCTGCATTATTTAATCTCGGGACATTTTTATCCCTAATAAATAATAGTGATGTACGGGTAGTAGCAATGATATTATCCTATCGAAGGCCATTCAGATATGCCCCGCTCGCTAATTAAAGTCGATCGGGAGCGGGCCGACAGGCCCACAACAACCAGTCATTAAATTTAAATGACGGTGAAATTAATTGTCACTAGAGTTTTACTCACTTGAGCGTCGCTCGGCATTATTTAATTCCGGGATGTTTCAATTCCCTAATAAATAATGGTGATAAAAATACTAGCAATACTAATATTTTAAACAATTAACTATTAATGCATCAACTTAAGAGTATGTATATATACTTAGCTTTGGAGATAAAGCTTCGGCCAGGAGGGATTCTAGAGCCAGATTTGGTTCCCATTTTGCAATTTTGACTTGGTCAAAATTCTGAACATCCCTGCTTGTCAGCCGTCCTCAATTACTCAGCCACTCCCGCTGAAATACAGGTCCAAGCCGTAGAGGGCCTTTCATTACTGTTCTCGATCTTGCGGACGTGGTCCGCCTGGGACCATATCAATTTACATGGCGTACATCTTTTTAGAAACAACATGTGGAGCACCTTTCTACCAGCCCAGACGTAGTTTGTTCGTGCCGGCCCACTTCCTGCCGGTCGAGATGGTGGCCACAGCGGAGCAAGGACGGTATGAGCGGCCAGTCCCTGGTACCTCCCCTAAGCTCCACACCACCATTAATGGCGGGAATCGAAGAACTCCCAGCCGGCAGGTACCCCAGGCCGCGTCACCGAGTGGTGGAGGCTCTCACGGCCTCGGACCAGGTGGAGGAACAGCCTGCGGTTGGTCCCTGATGGCGAGCAGGGGTGCGACGACTCATGCGGTGGAGGTAGCTGCGGCGAGCGATGAGCAACTGCGTTGCAGGTGTTGTGAGATCTGGGGCGCTGCAGCGAGCTTCGTCTGCTGCAGGTGAACTCAAGTGTGGTTCCACGGCGGTCGGGGATGGTGACGGTGGCTCCGGCGACCTCACATCAGGTCTGGAAAAAGTCCAGATTTAAGCTTTCCAGATTTCGTATCTTTTCTGTAGAATTTTTTTTTTGTTGCTGTTGAAATCAGCCATTCTTCGTATCCATTTTTTTTTTGTTGAAAATCAGTCCATTTCGTATGAATCTTTGAAGAACACGTTCAACTTTTTGGACAGGTTCCCACAGACGGCGCCAGTATTGAGTTTAATCCAACACGATATAGTAAATATATGTATAAATGTGTATGAACAAACTATTTTTACGTGGAAACCCGGAAAGGGAGAAAACCACGGGACTTTTTAGGCTAATGTCCAAGCTCTCTCATTCTCATTAGGACTCTCCTCCCCATTACATTGTACAATTTGAGCTCCCATTAATGGAGTATTGTAAGCTAGCTAGAGAGAGGGAAGAAGAATAAGCTAAGGAAGAGGGATCCTTCTTATGGAGGGAAACCCCCATATTTATAAGGAAAGGGGATGGGAAGTACTCTCCACCCTAATGGGCCAAGTGGGCCAAAATGGGCCCAAAGGCCGAAACAGGCCTGATAGGCTAAAATGGGCCTTACTGATTGGGCTCCGTACTACGTAAAGTCTTGGGCTCCTGAACAGTAATAGGCCGAGATAATATATCCCAACACAAGTCCCCCAGTTTCTTGAGTAGTGAGTGCGCGAATCTGCTCGAGAAAGTATATTCTTGCCTGCGCTCTGCCTCTGTCTAGCTGGAACCTGTGTCTCCGAATAATCATAATATATGAGTGGATGTCCACACTCCTGAACGTAATCTGCCGGTGAGGCACCCCCCCTTCCCGACGGGGTCGGGCGAAGGGTGCTCCTCCACGGGCACACTCCCCCTGAATGCATCAGGCGGGAGTAAAGGACTCTGACTCGAGCTTTCCAATCGGAGAAGCTTAGAGGTCCATGCATCTATAAACCGACGTCGCGGTACTGGCAAGACACGATGCACGTGTGTATGTATGAATGTATGAGGTATGATGCATGAATGCATGAATGCATGTAATGTATGGGTGCAATGTATGAGAGAGGGAATGCAAGATGTGATAGAATTGGTGGCTCTCATCAATGACCCGGGCATGTCAGCGCCGAGAGGCAGACGTGCTGCATAAGACGGGTCCCCCATCCGGGATGGCATGGGCGGAGCCGAAGGTGGACTAGACATGATGCCGCCGAGGGGCCAATCATGCTGCATAAGAGATGTTCGCCGCCATCCTGGAAGGGATGGGCGAGCCGAACATGAGCCGGGTACGATGGCGCTGAGGGGCCGATCGTACTGCATAAGACGTTCGTCGCCATCCTGGAAGAGATGCGCGATCCGAACCGTGAAGCCAGGTACGATGGCGCTGAGGGGCCGATCGCACTGCATAAGACGTTCGTCGCCATCCTAGAAGATATGCGCGATCCGATCGTGAAAGAGACACGATGGCGCTGAGGGGCCGATCATGCTGCATAAAAGATGTTCGCCGCCATCCTGGACGGGATGGGCGAGCCGAACATGAGCCCGGTACGATGGCGCTGAGGGGCCGATCGTACTGCATAAGACATTCGTCGCCATCCTGGAAGAGATGCGCGATCCGAACGTGAAAGAGACACGATAGCGCTGAGGGGCCGATCGTGCTGCATAAAAGATGTTCGCCGCCATCCTGGAAGGGATGGGCGAGCCGAACATGAGCCAGGTACGATGGCGCTGAGGGGCCGATCGTACTGCATAAGACGTTCATCGCCATCCTGGAAGAGATGCGCGATCCGATCGTGAAAGAGACACGATGGCGCTGAGGGGCCAATCGTGCTGCATAAAAGATGTTCGTCGCTATCCTGGAAGGGATGGGCGAGCCGAACATGAGCCAGGTACGATGGCGCTGAGGGGCCGATCGTACTGCATAAGACGTTCGTCGCCATCCTGGAAGAGATGCACGATTCGAACCGTGAAGCCAGGTACAATGGCGCTGAGGGGCCGATCGTACTGCATAAGACGGTTGTCGCCATCCTGGAGGGAATGGGTGAGCCGAACCGTGAATCTGGACACGATGGCGCTGAGGGGCCGATCGTACTGCATAAGACGGTCGTCGCCATCCTGGGGGGAATGGGCGAGCCGAACCGTGACTCTGGACACGATGGCGCTGAGGGGCCGATCGTGATGCATAAAACGTTCGTCGCCATCCTGGAGGGAATGGACGAGCTGAACGTGAGCTGGGTACGATGGCGCTGAGGGGCCGATCGTACTGCATAAGACGGTCGTCGCCATCCTGGAAGGGAATGGGCGAGCCGAACCGCGAGTCTGGACACGATGGCGCTGAGGGGCCGATCGTACTGCATAAGACGGTCGTCGCCATCCTGGGGGGAATGGGCGAGCCGAACCGTGAATCTGGACACGATGGCGCTGAGGGGCCGATCGTACTGCATAAGACGGTCGTCGCCATCCTGGGGGGAATGGGCGAGCCGAACCGTGACTCTGGACACGATGGCGCTGAGGGGCCGATCGTGATGCATAAAACGTTCGTCGCCATCCTGGAGGGAATGGACGAGCTGAACGTGAGCTGGGTACGATGGCGCTGAGGGGCCGATCGTACTACATAAGACGGTCGTCGCCATCCTGGAAGGGAATGGGCGAGCCGAACCGCGAGTCTGGACACGATGGCGCTGAGGGGCCGATCGTACTGCATAAGACGGCCGTCGCCATCCTGGGGGGAATGGGCGAGCCGAACCGTGACTCTGGACACGATGGCGCTGAGGGGCCGATCGTGATGCATAAGACGTTCGTCGCCATCCTGGAGGGAATGGACGAGCTGAACGTGAGCTGGGTACGATGGCGCTGAGGGGCCGATCGTATTGCATAAGACGGTTGTCGCCATCCTGGGGGGAATGGGCGAGCCGAACCGTGACTCTGGACACGATGGCGCTGAGGGGCCGATCGTGATGCATAAGACGTTCGTCGCCATCCTGGAGGGAATGGACGAGCTGAACGTGAGCTGGGTACGATGGCGCTGAGGGGCCGATCGTACTGCATAAGACGTTTGTCGCCATCCTGGAGGGAATGGACGAGCTGAACGTGAGCTGGGTACGATGGCGCTGAGGGGCCGATCGTACTGCATAAGACGGTCGTCGCCATCCTGGAAGGGAATGGGCGAGCCGAACCGCGAGTCTGGACACGATGGCGCTGGGGGGGCCGATCGTGATACAGAAAAATAGTGATGATCATCTCATGGCCCTCGGCCGTGCTGGTGATGTGTCAAGTCTCTCTCCTGATTGGCTGTGAGAAGCCGATCGTCTGCCAGGACTCCATCCGGGAAGGAATGGTGAGCCTGAAATAAATCTGGGCGATGTCCCTCCTACCTGATCTGGGGAGCTAATCGTCGTTCGTCTACCGTATCCGTGGTCCTATGTACGGACCGCTAAGCGGTGTACACTCGGTACGCAACAGACTCCGGTGGAGAACTGGTCCTTCGTGTCTGATCCATGGAGCTGGTCTTCGTTCGTCTACCGTATCCGTGGTCCTATGTACGGACCGCTAAGCGGTGTACACTCGGCACGCAATCAGACTCCGGTAAAGAACTCGATCTTTGTTCTTCCCAAGTCTCGTGAGTACTGGTCTCCTGGTTTCGCAGGAGACGTTCGTCATCCCAACTATGAGAAGAAACAGGTTTATCCACGTCGGGATTCCCAATTCTTCGTTCGTCCCTGTCGTGGTCCTACTAATCTTCTTACTTCGAAGAAGACGTTCGGTCATCTAACGATCGCAAGGAGGAACAGGTTTATCCACGTCGGGATTCCCTATTCTTCGTTCGTCCCTGTCGTGGTCCTACTAATCTTCTTACTTCGAAGAAGACGTTCGGTCGTCCAACGATCGCAAGGAGGAACAGGTTTATCCACGTCGGGATTCCCTGCTTCGTCGTCCCATGCTCGTGGCCCTACTAGCCTTCTGCTTTGGCAGAAGGTGTTCATCGAACCACGGGTCATGGGAGGAACTGGTTTATCTTGCCGAGGTTCCCTTTGGTACGTCTAGCCCCCCCACGTTCCTACTAGCCTCCGCGTCGGGAGACGTTCGTCATACGCGGCGAAGGAAGATCAGGCATACCTCGTCAAGACTCCCTCTCTCATAGGATCTCGTCTCCCCTTCTCCCCATCTTTTTTTTTCTTTTTTTTTTCTTTCTTTTTTTTTTTGAGGGAGGAAAATACGTTCGTCGGTTCCAAGAATAACCACAAGTGATGTCACACATAATGTCATGCGAAGGCGATGGTCACCCTCCTGAAGGGAGGGGTGAGCCCGATCGCTAACTCAAGAAGGTCAGCATCGGGAGCCGATATACAATGATCATAATGTCGCTGAGCAGTCGGTCCTGATAATGGAGATGACAATAGTGTCCGGTCAGGCCGATATATCCGAGCAACGGCTCTCATCCAACGCAGCGCGGGGATGAAACCGGTCTTCAAAAGATAAATATGTCGTGCCTACTGCCTAGAGGCCGAACATAACATGATAGTGTCGGCAGTGAGAGGCCGACCTGAAAGAATCAAACAACGGTCCTCGTCCGCGAGGTGGCGGGGACGAGGCCGGTCTTCAAGAGATAAGCACGCCGAGCCGAGAGGCCGGTCGTGGTATAATGGTGTCGGCAATGAGCGGCCGATCTGAGAAAATCAAGCAACGGTCCTCGTCCGCGAGGGCGGGGACGAGGCCGGTCTTCAAAAGATAAGCACGCCGAGCCGAGAGGCCGGTCGTGGTATAATGGTGTCGGCAATGAGCGGCCGATCTGAGAAAATCAAGCAACGGTCCTCGTCCGCGAGGGCGGGGACGAGGCCGGTCTTCAAAAGATAAGCACGCCGAGCCGAGAGGCCGGTCGTGGTATAATGGTGTCGGCAATGAGCGGCCGATCTGAGAAAATCAAGCAACGGTCCTCGTCCGCGAGGGCGGGGATGAGGCCGGTCTTCAAAAGATAATAATCACGTCGTGCCGAGAGGCCGGTCGTGATATGATTGTGTCAGTTGGCCCTCGGCCGTGACGGTCTCCTCTAGGCCTTCGGCCTCTGAATGATGAATGATCGTCTCACGGTTCTTCGCCGTGGCAGTTCCCTCTAGATCATCGGCCTCTAGGTGTTCTTCCTAGGCCATCGGTCTCTGGGGCGGAGATGCTCGTCCCACGATTCTCAACCGTGGTGGTCCCCTTTTTAGCTGGCCCTAAACGTCTTCAAGACTCGGGCCGAGCGTCTTTTAATCATTTCGCTCGAGCGCGTTGAGTGGCTTCAGCTGCGCAATAAGCATGATAACGGGCCGCACGGCCCGACAGTATATATACATAGCCATCTGTGTGGCTTTCTCTCTAACACCCGTGATTACTCGCCTATGGGTCACTGTGACCCTCAGTCTGGCTCATCGTGCGGGGTTACTGGACGTAACAACTTGCGGCAGGGCCATTTAGTGGCCTGCCGAACGTCTCATAGAGATACTCATCGGTCTGTGAGTTTTCAAACTCAGACCCAAGTTGGTCGCACTGCCCTCGGAAAAACGAGGTTGAGTGCTTTACTGCCCTCGGGCCCCATAGGCCACGTTTGGCAATAGTCACTTTGCGCCTAATGGCGTAGATGGTGTTGGGGTACGATCGTCGATCGGGCACGTAGTGCCGTGCGGACTAACGTGCAACCCTCAAATTAAAACGCGTCATCGGGACACCACCCTCTGGAGACACTCAGATCGCTAATCAAAGCCGATCAAGAGTGGGCTAATCAAACCCCCCAACAATTAAATTTTTAATAAAAAAGTTGGCTGAACTAATTATCACTAGAGCTTCGCTCTGCATTATTTAATCTCGGGACATTTTTATCCCTAATAAATAATAGTGATGTACGGGTAGTAGCAATGATATTATCCTATCGAAGGCCATTCAGATATGCCCCGCTCGCTAATTAAAGTCGATCGGGAGCGGGCCGACAGGCCCACAACAACCAGTCATTAAATTTAAATGACGGTGAAATTAATTGTCACTAGAGTTTTACTCACTTGAGCGTCGCTCGGCATTATTTAATTCCGGGATGTTTCAATTCCCTAATAAATAATGGTGATAAAAATACTAGCAATACTAATATTTTAAACAATTAACTATTAATGCATCAACTTAAGAGTATGTATATATACTTAGCTTTGGAGATAAAGCTTCGGCCAGGAGGGATTCTAGAGCCAGATTTGGTTCCCATTTTGCAATTTTGACTTGGTCAAAATTCTGAACATCCCTGCTTGTCAGCCGTCCTCAATTACTCAGCCACTCCCGCTGAAATACAGGTCCAAGCCGTAGAGGGCCTTTCATTACTGTTCTCGATCTTGCGGACGTGGTCCGCCTGGGACCATATCAATTTACATGGCGTACATCTTTTTAGAAACAACATGTGGAGCACCTTTCTACCAGCCCAGACGTAGTTTGTTCGTGCCGGCCCACTTCCTGCCGGTCGAGATGGTGGCCACAGCGGAGCAAGGACGGTATGAGCGGCCAGTCCCTGGTACCTCCCCTAAGCTCCACACCACCATTAATGGCGGGAATCGAAGAACTCCCAGCCGGCAGGTACCCCAGGCCGCGTCACCGAGTGGTGGAGGCTCTCACGGCCTCGGACCAGGTGGAGGAACAGCCTGCGGTTGGTCCCTGATGGCGAGCAGGGGTGCGACGACTCATGCGGTGGAGGTAGCTGCGGCGAGCGATGAGCAACTGCGTTGCAGGTGTTGTGAGATCTGGGGCGCTGCAGCGAGCTTCGTCTGCTGCAGGTGAACTCAAGTGTGGTTCCACGGCGGTCGGGGATGGTGACGGTGGCTCCGGCGACCTCACATCAGGTCTGGAAAAAGTCCAGATTTAAGCTTTCCAGATTTCGTATCTTTTCTGTAGAATTTTTTTTTTGTTGCTGTTGAAATCAGCCATTCTTCGTATCCATTTTTTTTTTGTTGAAAATCAGTCCATTTCGTATGAATCTTTGAAGAACACGTTCAACTTTTTGGACAGGTTCCCACAGACGGCGCCAGTATTGAGTTTAATCCAACACGATATAGTAAATATATGTATAAATGTGTATGAACAAACTATTTTTACGTGGAAACCCGGAAAGGGAGAAAACCACGGGACTTTTTAGGTTAATGTCCAAGCTCTCTCATTCTCATTAGGACTCTCCTCCCCATTACATTGTACAATTTGAGCTCCCATTAATGGAGTATTGTAAGCTAGCTAGAGAGAGGGAAGAAGAATAAGCTAAGGAAGAGGGATCCTTCTTATGGAGGGAAACCCCCATATTTATAAGGAAAGGGGATGGGAAGTACTCTCCACCCTAATGGGCCAAGTGGGCCAAAATGGGCCCAAAGGCCGAAACAGGCCTGATAGGCTAAAATGGGCCTTACTGATTGGGCTCCGTGCTACGTAAAGTCTTGGGTTCCTGAACAGTAATAGGCCAAGATAATATATCCCAACAATTTCTTATCTACTTATATATTAATTATCTACTTAAAGTACTTATAAATACATATATTATATAACTTTTGGTAATTATCTACTTAATCTCTACTTATATCTACTTAATACATACTCCCTCCGGTTCTTTTTAAACTTCAGTGTTTGACTTCACAGTTATTAAGGAAATAAAGTTGACTTTACTGTAGAGTACACTGTTGAGACACTGTTTGACACTGTTGAGACACTGTTTGGCACTGTTGAGACACTGTTTGGCACTATTTAGCACTGTTTAACACTGTTTTGATGTATATTTCTTTGCCAAATAAGGAAATAAGGAAGTGTGAAGTTTATTTTGGACCGTCCCAAAAAGGAAAGTGTGAAGTTTATTTAGAACCGGAGGGAGTACATAATACATCTACTTAATATATACTTTATATATTAAAGTATTAAATATAAGTGTATTACTCATCTTATAGTAGTATACTTATATATTATATACTATAAACATTATATTATATATTACTTATACAATTGTTATATCTACTAATATAGTTGGAATTATATCTAATTAATTCGAACTATATTTTTGTGATTTTATGAAGGAAAAGTTTTTAAAATATCATGCACATATTCCGCATATTTATGGTATTACATTTATTCTCGATCCTCGTTTTAGACTTGGTAATTTGGAAGAATGTTTCAAGTTCTATTATCTTGCTTTTTTTTTGTCCATTTTCAATGTATGATGACAAGACCATAGATCCGCAAATAGAATACAACGAGGTTAGTACATTATTTTATGCCTCATTTAACGAGTTTCATGCACAATATGGCAACGCGCCCCCTCCCCCGACACGAACATCTTCTTCATCTAAAGGAAAATCAATTTTTAAATCTACATTTGACAATCATATGAAAAAAACTAAAACAACTCCTGCTACTGAACAAAGCTCAGTTAATGAAATTGCTTTGTATTTATCATATGTCGTCGATTTTGAAGAAAATGATGACTTTGGCGTTCTAAAGTAGTGGAAGGAAAAAGAATGTTCCCGATTTTAGCAAAGATGGCTAAGCAAGTGCTATCAATGCCGGTTTCAACAGTTGCCGTGGAACAAGAATTTAGTTCGACCGGCAACGTCCTAACGGTATCTAGAACGAGATTGAGCGCAAACTCTCTTGAGACGCTTGTATGTTACCACGATTGGTTGAAGGCCACACGTAGAACTCAAGAAATTAGCACCCCCCCCCCCTCCCAAGACTTCATGGATGACTCAACAACCGATGGTGGCTCTATCTATGTCGGAGATTCCGATTGATTAGTATTTTACAATTTATTATAAAATGTATTTCATGTTTTAATCTTTCCCTCAATTCTCAATTGTAATTTGTAAACTTGTAATTCATATTTCAAATAAATATACGTTCATTTTTTATATGTATCACTTCTCAAATTAATTAATTGGTTACAACTTACAATTAATTTTTTAAAGGCTGTTTTAAAATTAAAAATAGCTTTACAATATGTAATTTGTTTTTAATTTCATATAGTAATTTTTCTCAATTCTCAAATGTAGTTCCTATTTCAAATGTAGTTCCTATTTCAAATAAATGCACTTGAAATTTGTTTATAATACACAACACTTGAATGAATAAGTAGCAAAAAAGAAAAATTGAAATTGACCCAGCCCGGCGGGTGGCCCGACCCGTGACCCGGGCGGGTGGCCCGGCCTAAACCAGCATCGGCCATAGCACGAGCCGGTACTGGGCTCCCTTAAAAAAACCGAGGCCCGACCGGGCCTAGGCCCGGGCCCATCACTATCCTAGATGAGAACAAGATTTCAAGATTAATTTATTACCTCTATCTAGTCATGGACCCGATCCAGTCCGACCGGCCTAGGAACCGGCCCGCTACTGTGCGGGACTGACCCGGCCCGGGAAACCGGTTCCTGTTCCGGGCCTAGGCCCGGCCCAAGGGGGTACGGGGGGTGGTTCCGCTGCACCAAAAAGACAAACCGGCCCGCCCGGTTCAAACCCCGTTCGGGCCTCTTTTTTTTTGTTTTTTTTTGGGTTTGGGATGGGTTTAGGTGGGCTGGGCCGGGTAATTCCGAGGGGTTTGGCCATTTGGGGAGAGGGGGGTAAACTGTAAAGGTTGAAATAAATAAGAAAACACACACACACACACACACACACACACAAAACGGCCCAGCCCGAAACCGGTAGCCTCCCGGGCCTTGCCCAAAGGCCAAAACCCTCCAGGCCCAGCCAGGCCTAGGCCCGAACCGGAATCGGTCCACCACTACCCCAATCATATAGTCTCACAAATGAATAAGAGATATAATCGATTTCTTGTCAATCAATATTCAATAATTAACGAGAAAGAGTAGTAAGGCATTAATATTGAACATTAGCGAAGGCATTGAAATCAATATCGTATACTTTTAGTAACAGCATTTTAAAACTTTATAACAAATCCACAAGGAAAAGGTAACCATCTCCAACAACACATGGCATTGTGCCCAATTACACTAAAGCCGATTCAAGTCCATACAAAGCTGTTGAGACAAAAGGCACTACCAAAAATGCTACAATAAAGGACCGTATCAGGTTCAAGAGATAGAGCTATATTGCCTCAATCATAACTTAGAGGTTTTGCAGGCCATAACCAGATTGACTGGTCAGATATCATTCCCATCACATTCTCGGAGCTGCATAAGATGATAGATAATCAAGAAACGAATGGGGAAAGAAAAACATCTATTATCTATTACTCCATATGTGTTATAGTCTTACCTCCACCAATGGTTGCTTCAGGCATCCTTTCTATGGAATATTTGCGTTGCGTTATATACATAATTGGTACTCCCGGAATCTGATTATAGAACACAACAGCATAAAACTTCATATCACAACTGAAAAAGGAACAGACAAAAAACTGACAATTGCATCATCTTATTTTTTGTTCACCTTGCGGATCCTCCGCTTCAAATCTCGATCACATGTTGCGACAATATAACACTTGTGCTATTCAAACCAAAGGAATAAAAAGTCACATGATCACACAATCTTTAAAAAAAATACAACAAATATGAACAAATGAAAAAAGGAAAAAGTAGGGGGAATATTAACCTGAGTAACCCTGTCAACAAGACAATCATCAGCATAAGTCCCTTTATGAATACAAGGAAGCCTTTCAAACCGAGGGTCCTTCGCAATTCTATTGTGTCAAAAGAAATAACACAGTACAGGAACGACAGAAGACATTTAGCACATGATAACAACAAGAGTACCACTTTGTAACAATACATCTCTCATTAGTATGGAATTAATTTTGATGGTTAGAAATCAGAACAAGTATTCTTTGATTCCCTGTTACCTGAATTTTGAAGTATTATTCTTATTGTCCCTTTTAGTTAAGTAGTATTATAATACTCACCGACAAAATATAAGCTCGTGAATTGAATTCTAAAAGAAACTGACCATATACCTGAGGGCAACACGGTATTTTTGACCTAGCTTCTCAAGCTCAGCCATCACACAATCCGTAATGCAAGGAGTGCCTAAAGGGGAAAAATCCAATGAAAAAACGAGCTTAAGTTCCCATATTATGAGTCCACATGAGAACACTATTACAGTTCTGTTACTCATAGCTAGCACAGTAAAACTATGTACAGAGTGATTTCACTCAGAAAGATCTCGTGAACAATGCAACAACCAAGCACACAGTAGAAACTATTCTTAGCATCACAACAAATGCAGCAGTTACTTACATTTGGCGAACAAACAATCCATCATCCCTTTCTCCAAATCCAACTGAAAGAGAAATTTATATATGTCAGCTCCCCATAAAAGTGAATTCTATTTAAAGCTGTAAGATTTTCATCACTAGTAGTATTTTACTACTTTATACTTTTTAGTTTTCATAGAAAAGTCAATTGAGCGAAATATTCATGTTGAACTATAGCACAGGGTAGTAACGTCCAAAACAATATTCATATGACCAAATCAGCAGTATTGACAACAAATAACAAAATTTGAAGTCTCACTTTATTTTGAATTGAGAAATTTATGAAGTTGGTATCCACCAACACTCTATATGGGGGCCCCAATGCAGTGTTATACTCGAAGAAAAGGGCAGAAGAAATATAAGGCCTGCAGCAAATAACAAATTAATTCTCAATCATATCATTATATCTATGACGATATGAGGAATCAAAATCCTTACACATTAGGTGGAAGCTTCTTCTTGCTCAAATCTTTCTTATTCGGGTTCAACACATCTTCTTTATACCTGACAGCAATTTTAAAAATCGTGAGAAAAAATAACTAAAATCACATTTTAATGATTAATATACAATATTAAGAGAGACAGAGGGGTAACTGTTTTATCGTTTTTTGAGAAATTATCTTCTTCACAACGGCGAATTTGGGGGACTTCTTAGCTTTTCCCATGGCAGAGTGTTCAGTAGCGTGCAGAACTGTCTAAACCCTAAAACCTTCACCCTTCTGCGGTTCCAGATAATTACACTAAAACCTGTATCAAATGGAAGATCGGTGAATTATCCATGACTGCGGTAGGGAATCTTGTGCTAGGATTTTTGAAGCAGAAATTATTAGAACTAAAGGTAGAATGTAATGTAAGGCTCGAATGCAGTTCAAATAGCCCAATATTATTCCTTTAAAAAAAATAGCCCAATATTATTCCTTTCAACCCATTGATTGATTTATCGAGTAGACGATCGATGGGGTCGCCCTAAGGTGGCAGGGAGGGTAGTATGTGCCCGCCCTATCCTAGGATTGGCTCAATTCTGGTAACAATTTAGAAGAACCATTTTAAAAATGTAGTTTTAAATTTGGTTTGGTCTTAATTCCTAATAAACAAAATGCAGAACCTTAATTTTGATGCTCTGAAAATTTTCCTTTAAAGTCCATTCCTTTGATTCCTACTTTTGTCACTAAATTTACAACAGGAGGTGTAATGGTGTATAAAAATTAAATCATTTGTTCTTATATGATTAAACCATAAGCCAACGTCTAAGAACTTACATGCACTGAGAAGAGTAAGTTGTTTGATGTTATTTCAAAAAAATAAAATGTTACCTAAGCATTTATTGCTATTAAGTCCTTCCTCCCTTCTTTAACATGTCAGTTAATATCAAAAACTCATTTGGTTTGTAGTTCCTGAGGATGTTCATTGTGATGAGATTGTATCTTTTAAATACATAAGAACATCAAAAACTGGAAATGGAGCAAAAAATTAATGTGGGTGCTAGTCATATAAGCACGCTGGAAATTTAAGCCTCAACTAAGCTTACTTCACGCCATCTTGCAATGTGGTATTCTCTAAGCTTATATTGGATGTTGTTTAGTGCTCTACTTAGTTGAGGACAATATGTGAAACATTGCAGATTCGTGGATGCTGATTCTATTAAATGAAGTATTGTTTAATATAATAAATAAGCAGTATTCAAAAACAATACCTTCATTTAAATTGAAAATAATTTAAAAGGGGGAAATGATAAGGGTGGAAGAAAAAAAAAACAGGAGTCACTGCCATAGTTCTCAATTCATCACACAAATACACAATACAAAGTTATGTTAACAGAAAGATGATATAAGAATATCTACTACATCTCCAACTTTATTTATACTGATGATTGTTGGTGTTTATTGTGTACAACAACAACATCCAATCCTTAGTCCCAAAAGATATTGGGGTCGGCTAGTTGGTTTTAATTGTGTATTTCACAATATTGATGATTATTACAAAATTCATCTGTTTCCATGTATGTAGTGTACCTGGGAAGATTATAAAAAGTAGTGAGTAGGTGACCTGTTACTTCTTTCTGCATTAGTCTTGTATTTTAATAAATGTAACCTATTATTTGTATTGTTTCCTAAGGCAGCCGATAGATCTAATATAAGGAATCCTTTATTTTAGCAAGTGCAAGAATGTCTCTTACTTTGTATTTGTTGTTTCGAAGGTGACAGATCCATCTGGCTTGAAGTTCGTGGTATGTGACAATGAAGGAAATATGAAAAATATTCAAAGTTCATAAAGTTCATATCATTAAAAGTAATATTTTTGTCAAAGATATAACGATTCCACACATCCAACGTGCAAATATTACAAAAAATCCAAGCTTAAGAAAATAATAAACAAGGCATGCATTTAAGTTCAATTCATAATAAAAATCTTGAAATAGATATGTTAGTGCCTAGTAAAGAGGTTCTAGGTTTCAAGTCAACAAGAACAACTCGCCCAATAACAGGTAAATTTATCTCTGAAAATATTCTTAAATTAATATTGCACAATAATAAATTAAGAAGTATGTAAAACCGACAGTAAAATAGACACCAACGTTCGATTGCCCTAGAGCTATGTGGTAGCATTTTTAACTATGCCATGGAGCTTAAGGGTTCCCAGTTGAATGCACTTATTTTATGGACGAAAGTAAAGAGTCAAAAAATGCTTTACTGGCATTCTTTTCAATGCCACAACACATCACAGTTTATTTTTACAATTTGTAGTTTGATACTTTGATTAGAGAGACAGATATGAACAAAATTAAAGTGCATAACTACTTTTGAAGGTCAAGATAACAGATTTATATCAAACTAGCTTAAGGGGTGTTTGGATCTGATTATTAAAACTGCTTCTGCTCCTAAGAAGTAGAAGCCGGAGTGTTTGGATGAAAGTGTAGAAGTGATTCTGGTACTCAAATTTACTCCTAGAATCTGTTTTTTAGAAGATGTGGTTGGCCAACTTCTAAACTGATTATGCTTCTGGTTTAAAAAAGAAGCAGAATGAGAATCACTTCTAAACACCCCTTAGTCAAAATTGTATAAAAATAAACCTCTACGGTATATGAGAACAACCTGAAGTAAAAAACTCAAATTAAATAAACTCACAACTTCAACAAAGGATTAAGAGTTCAGAAAACACAAAGCATGTCTAATCTAGGAAGCACGGAAACATCATTCTATTCCCGGCCTTTGTTTCGGAAACGTTTCAGAAACGAGAAACGTCCGAAAACGCCGTGGGAACATCGGGAAACGCCGTGGTAACACAAATTCACAAAATAATAGATTAAAAATCTAAAAGAGTGTTAGAGTTAGAGGCTTAGAGCATACCTGCAGTGGAGCTGGAGGCAGAGGCCGCAGAGCCCAGGCGATCAGAAAGAACCGGATTCGAACAGGCAGAGAGCGGAGAGCCGAAGTGGACAGCGGACGACGGCGGGCTGGTGGTCTGCTGTGCCTGTTCGTCGCGTCTTCTTCGCACAACTTTCCGTTGATGATTTTGGGGTGGGCCGATAATTAACTCATAGCGATACTACAAAAAAAATGGGTTGGGCTGGACCCTGGAGCTCATTCCTGCCCTAACTATCGTGGGTAATTCTATTCACAGCCCGCAATTTACTAATCACAGCCACGAAATAAACGAAGTATCCAAATTACCCTCCACTATTATCAAAGCAATGCTCTTTGACCGCAAACCGTAAGATTGTTTTCTTCGACCGACAGCTAATCGGCCATTGAAAGCCTTCGCGTGTTTTCTTCGACCGACCGACAGCTAATCAGCCATCGAAATTGTTTTCAGCAAATTGTTTTCAAACAATAAAAGCCTTTGCGTGTTCAATCGGCCATGGCCTCAATATCTGCTACGATAAATGCTACCCATATCCGTACAATGGCCAATGAACTGAGGTTACAAGAAGTTTGCTGAACATATATAAAGCTGATGTTATTGCTACAATACAGCACTTGCTTGATATATCAATTTCCTTCTGAATTAATTTTTGTTCTTCCTTAGCTTTCTTTTGTACTGTAATACTTGTACGTCTTAGTATGTACAAGCAGTTGATGATTTCTTCTTTAAGGCACTTTTTCAAAAGAAATCCCCTTCGAATTGTATCTGATTGTTCTAAATTGAGGGTTCATTTTGTGCTTAAGATAATATTGTATCTGTGAATATTAGTTTTCAGAAAAAAGAGGAAGAAGCCTTCTTCACTCAATTGAGACTGGCGTTTGTTGCTGGAGCGCCTGGAATGTGGAGTCCTGGTCTTCTGGACAGTGGACAGCTGGACTGGACTGCTGGCGTGCGGTGCTGGAGCGCTGCTGGTGAACCGGAGTCCTGCGGAGTCATGAAGAATCGGAGATGGAGTCGACGAATGCTGGTCTGCTGCAGTGCTGCGCAGATTTCCTCGACGCAAGGTTGAAGGCTGTAAATAGAATCTCAAGGGGCATGATAGGAATTATAAAAATTATGTGTGTGTGATTAGTAAAAGAGGGGCTGTAAATAGAATCTCCCAACTATCGTCCGCCCCTGGCCCGAGTATCACATGTAGGTCCAAAAAGTATAGTCAACCCGCCTGATGTGCAGCTCTAAGCATATGTATTAATGATTATTGTGTTGTTTTCACTTGGATTATAAATTTCTAATACTTAGCATAATTTGGTTTGACCCGATGTAGATAGTTTAAGGCTATGTTTGGTAATTAGTTGTTAACTTATACTACATTCGTCCCACTAATATTGGAACTTGAGAAGATGACATTATTAGGAAAAATGAGTTTATGATTGATATTGAATTAATAAAGTAAGAATAAAGTATAAATGATTTAGAACCAAAATTTTTTTATCAAATTTAATATGAGACAATATTAGTTACATTTTCCAGGAACCCAGGGGAAAAAATGAAAAATCTTAGTGAGAAGAATGGAGTAATAGTCTAGTAGATAGTTGATTATTTAACTTGTATGATCGGCCCATAGTATAGTAACAACTCGGATGACAAGCTCCGCTTCATGTTTAGCTGATACCATGCGAATTGACTTGAGGACATGAATATATATTTATTGGTAGGATGCAGTATTAATTGTTTATTGATTAATTTGTTGTTAACTTAATATACACGGAGTATATTTTTTTTTAGTTAACAACTAAATTTTATTTTTTATTTTTAGTTAACAACTAAATTTTATTTATTCACATTCATTTATTAGTCAATAGGTGTAAAGTAAAATGAAAAGACAAATAGACAAAAAGGAAAAGAAAAGGTTAACCTGCAAAAGTAAATAGGAACTAATGTATTACATAATGTATTACGTTACGTAATACACCAAACATATTATTTAGTGGGTCAACTATTCAAACCACCTACATTTAGCGGTTTAGCCAAACCGATCAAAAAATGGTTGATAAACCCCGTTCAAACATGATTTAAGTTTGATTTTTTGTTATTTTGAGCATTGTCTAAGTCTAGTATAATTTGATTTGAATATTTAAAATTGTTCAAATGTATTTAATTATATCGTCCTTTGAAAGTATTTTAAGTGAAAACATTGTACTATTACATACTTATTAAATAAGTATTGGATATACATAGATATTGTATACCTAGGTTCTAAGTATTTGTTCACACACTATAGGAGTGGTTTTAAGTAGAGGTGGGCAAACGGGTCTTGGAACCGCGGTCCGGTTCGAGTAATGACGGTTCGGGTCCAAAACGGATCAGTTCTAATTTTTTGTTGCAAGAAAATGATCTGGGTAGGACCGGGTAATTTTTATAAGACCCGGGCCGATTCCAAAATAAAAAAATACCGGGTACCTGGCCCGACCCGTTATATATACTGTATAGTACTCCCACCGCCCCCCTTAGAGCATCTTTAGTGGGATCCTCGGTTGGTTAAAATGCATTGCCACGTTGATTAAATAGCTATTGTGATAGAAAAATCTTCTCCAATGGAACGGTTGATTTTTACTGTCATGCTGAGTTGGCAACGAAAAAAATACACACCGTCCGCTACCCCGTCTATTTTCAGCAGGTCTATTGAACAGGCTGACTCAGCATTTTGGGCTATAAAGAAACTACTTTTTCGCATGATAACATCTCCGATTTCCGGTTCTTCAAAAGTTGAAAACTCCAACTTGCGTATAAAAGTGCAGCGCATGTGTTTTTTTAGATATATATTAAATAGATAGTACTCCGTATATATTGTTATATGTATAGACAATAATCTGCATGTAAATGAAATAACAAATAAATAATTAAGGAAAAACGTAAGAATACTTGTAACCGAGCCCAACGTAAACGTTGTTTCCTTAAGACGTTTTTGCCCGACGCACGTAGCAATCGTCTCCCAGGATAGAACGGTTCTTCGCTCCCAACGGGATCCCGGCGAACTCAAAGATGCAACGAAAGGAAGAGATCGAATATGGAGGATTGTTGTTGATTTTTCGGATATTCCAAAATTGAAGACATTGCGGGTATTTATAGAACTCTGGCCAGGAGTCTCTTAACCCAAAAGACACCTTTTAAAAGAAAGTTCATGACCTTTCTTTTAAAACGAATGGTTGTGTCTTTAATTTGGTTTTATCCGAAAACGTAGCAAAATTAAATCTTCCTATCTTAAGCCCGATTGTTGACTCGTCAAAGACCCGAACCCGACCGACTGACGGCGGCAGTGTATGCGTGTTAAGTATAGTTTCACGCTTATCTTTCGGGGAATAATTTCTCATTCATTTCAAAATGATTTTTACAAATAATATTAATGACCATAATATTAATTTGTAAAACCATTTTTCCAACAATCCCCCCACATGAATGAGAAATTGGCTTAAAGACAGGAAACATATTGGAATTTGACATGGGAAGATGGGAACTCTGCATAGGGTTAGGTAGTCGTGAAACTTTGAACCTACCTTAGTGTATATCCATCGGATTTACTGGACAATCGGTAGCACTTTGCTTTGAACCGTCAGCCATAGTGTAAACCTAGACAATGAATAACACACAGAGCCCCGAGTGCATCTTTGGTTCTCACGTTTGTGTTCATTTCGGCCTTGAACACCTCCTGGTTCAGCTAGTGTTTTCGAGAGTATATCGTGCACCGGAGAATTTATCTCGTGCCATAGACTCTCATAGAAGCGGCCTTCTTCCACCAGCATAGGTGATCTCTATGGAAGGTATCATGCCATACCTTACTTGAACGTATCAAGATATAGAGATCATTAAAAGCGTAACTTACCCTAAATGCTCATGGCATGAGTGTACTATATCTTGGCTAGTACCGCCCGAGCCAGTCCACAGTTGTGTTTTCCCTTTGAACCTAATTATGAGGCATTCTCAATAATAGGTAGGGTTTCCCCATGGACTTTTATTGGATCATTGGCTGTAGGCCCATCGCTCTCCTTGACGTTTCGACCAACTCTCTCGGTAGAGGTTTGGTTAGCGGATCCGCAATATTTTCTTTCGACTTAACATAGTCAAGAGAGATGATCCCATTTTTAATTAGTTTTCTAACGGTATTATGTCTACGACGGATGTGTCTAGACTTACCATTATAAACTGCATTCCTTGCCCTTCCAATTGCAGCTTGACTATCACAATGAATGGATATTGGAGGGACAGGCTTTTCCCAACAAGGAAGATCTTCCAAAAACTCTCTCAACCATTCAGCTTCTTCTCCAGCCTTATCTAAGGCAATGAATTCAGCTTCCATGGTAGATCTTGCAATACATGTTTGTTTGGAAGATTTCCACGACACAGCACCACTTCCAAGGGTAAACACATATCCACTTGTTGATTTTGTATCCTTGGAATCGGATATCCAATTTGCATCGGTATATCCCTCTAGCACGGCTGGATATTTTTGAAAATGTAAACCATAGTCTTTGGTGTACATCAAATACCCAAGCAGCCTTATAAGTGCTTTCCAGTGTTCTCTACCGGGATTTACAGAAAACCGGCTTAGCTTATTCACAGCTTGAGCTATATCGGGTCGTGTTCCATTCATGACATATGTTAAACATCCTATGACCCGAGGATAGTCATCTTGTGACACACTTTCTCCTCTGTTTTTATTGAGGTGAACACTGGAATCAAAAGGAGTTCTCATGGGTTTGATATCATACTTCTTGAATCTCTCAAGCATTTTCTCAATGTAGTGTGATTGAGATAATATCAACCCTTCAGGTGTTCTGATGATTTTAATTCCTAGAATCACATCAGCAACACCGAGATCCTTCATTTCAAATCTCCTGGCCAACATACTTTTGGTAGCCTTTATCAAATTACTGTTACTGCCAAAAATGAGCATATCATCTACGTATAGACACACTATGACGTAGTCATTTTGATTGCCTTTCACGTACACGCACTTGTCAGCCTCGTTGATCTTAAATCCATTTGATAGCATTACACTGTCAAATTTATCATGCCATTGTTTGGGGGCTTGTTTTAACCCATAAAGAGATTTTACTAAGCGACAAACCTTTCTTTCTTGTCCGGGGACAATGAAACCTTCAGGTTGTTGCATGTAAATCTCTTCCTCTAAGTCACCGTTCAAGAATGCAGTTTTTACATCCATTTGATGGATTTCCAAACCCTTCAATGCAGCTATTGCTAATAACGTTCGAATTGAAGTTATTCTTGTGACCGGTGAGTAGACATCAAAGTAGTCAAATTCTCCTTTTTGGTTGTATCCTTTGGCAACCAATCGAGCTTTGTACTTTTCAATTGTTCCATCAGTTCTCCTTTTCTTTTTGAAGATCCATTTGCATCCTAGAGGTTTAGATCCAGGAGGCAAATCTACCACTTTCCAGACGTGGTTAGACATGATGGAATCAATTTCACTTTTGATAGCCTCTTGCCATTGTACAGCGTCCGGTGAAGACATGGCTTCTTTATAGGTTTGAGGCTCATCGTCTAGAAGGTACACAACAAATTCTGGTCCAAAATCTTTCGATTTTCGAGCCCTTTTGCTGCGTCCCACTTCACCTTCCTGCGTTATTTCGTTGTTATCTTTTATAGAATCAAACGGCCTCTTATGTGAGTTTGTTTCTTCAACATGGGTTGGAATGAAAACATCCATGTCGGAGGAGACAACTTCACAATCTCCCTTGAAAGGGAATACATTCTCAAAGAATGTAGCGTCTCTAGATTCTATAAAAGTATCAACCAATATATCCATGTTGTGGGATTTGTGGACAAGGAAACGATATGCACTACTATTTTGTGCATAACCAACAAAGACACAATCAATGGTCTTTGGTCCAAGTTTTGTCCTCTTAGGTTTGGGAATAGCTACTTTAGCTAGACATCCCCACACTTTCAAGTAATTAAAACTTGGTTTTTTCCCTTTCCATAACTCATATGGAATCTTGTGTGTTTTCTTGTGGGGCATTCTATTTAGAATGTAGTTGGCGGCTAAGACAGCATCCCCCCACAAGTTGTTCGGAGCACGAGAGCTAACTAACATGGCATTAACCATGTCCTTTAATGTTCTATTTTTCCTCTCGGCAATTCCATTAGATTGAGGTGTATAAGGAGCAGTAGTTTGATGTATTATTCCACTTTCCGAGCAGATTGGCTCAAAGGGATACTCATATTCACCACCCCTATCACTCCTTAACACTTTAATCTTCCTCCCAAGTTGATTTTCAACTTCAGCTTTATAATGCTTAAAAGCATTAACAGCTTCATCTTTGCTATGTAGCAAATACAGATAGCAATATCTTGTGTTATCATCAATGAAGGTTGACTCGTCAAAGACCCGAACCCGACCGACTGACGGCGGCAGTGTATGCGTGTTAAGTATAGTTTCACGCTTATCTTTCGGGGAATAATTTCTCATTCATTTCAAAATGATTTTTACAAATAATATTAATGACCATAATATTAATTTGTAAAACCATTTTTCCAACAACTAGTACGTATTATTGTAATTTGTTTTTCCGTCTATCAATTATTCCACATATATATGCAAAATTGTGAGTGCAGACGTGAGACGTTGGAGATGAGTTCTGTGGCAGGAGAAAAAAGGGGTTATGTCTAAAATAATACTAAAAAAAGAGTTATGAACAAAAAAGAGACCTTTATTTCAATTTTCCAAAAATGAGACTAACAATGGGTTAAGAGACTATTATACCCTTATTTTAATAGAATCTCACCCATTAGTCTACAATAACGCCACAGTGACCAAAACCATTATCGTGACCAAAATTCGTCACTGACCAAAAATCATTTGTGACCAAAAATCCAAAAATCCGTCAGTGACCAAAATCATTAGTGACAAAAAATTCTACCTAGTTACCAACGTCAACCCGTCCAGTGACCAATCCGACTAGTGACCATGACCAATCCACCCAGTGACCAAAAATCATTTGTGACCAAAATTCCAAAAATCCGTCAGTGACCAAAATCATTAGTGACCAAAATTTTTACCTAGTTACCAACGTCAACCCGTCCAGTGACCAATCTGACTAGTGACCATGACCAATCCATCTAGTGACCAAAAATCATTTGTGACAAAAAAATCCAAAAATCCGTCAGTGACCAAAATCATTAGTGACCAAAAATTTTACCTAGTTACCAACGTCAACCCGTCCAGTGACCAATCTGACTAGTGACCATGACCAATCCACCCAGTAACCAAAAATCATTTGTGAGAAAAAATCCAAAAATCCGTCAGTGACCAAAATCATAGTGACCAAAAATCATTTATGACCAAAAATCCAAAAATCCGTCAGTGACCAAAATCCGACTAGTGACCATGACCAATCCACCTAGTGACCATGACCAATTCACCCAGTGACCAACCCGATTAATAACAGTTACATGATCCTCCAATTACAATTATCTGATTCGCGAGTTATAACTGTTTACAGTTACTCGGTTCAACTATTTACAATTACATGACCCGATCAATTACATGATCCGATCAGTTACAGTGGCTCGATCCAATCAATTACTCCGACGGAAGGACAATTATTCGTGCTGATCATTTCCAGTTACTTGCGCCGTCCCGTTGACCACGTACAGTTACCTGGTGACCACCGCTAGCCACTGTCACCGGCGGCAGGTGGCCACCGTCGCCGGCAGCCACCGCCCTACCCAACTGTTTTGTCAGTTAGCCCCTCCCATCTCTGGTGGCCAGCCGTCTCTAGCCCCAATCCCAACCCATCTCCTGCCTCCCCAACCCCCCGGCACCGCCAGACACTGCCGCCCGCACCCAACCCTCTCCCGAACCTCGCACAATCGCAGCCCCACCTCCTTACCCCGCCCCCCTGTTACCGCTGCATTCCACCTCCGTACCCTTCCCCCAGATCCAGCACCAACTAGATGAACCCTAGCCGCCCGACGGACTCAACTCATAGGTCGAACCCTAACCAGCCATTGTAATCGCCCCACACGGCCGCACCTTACCTCGAATCTCTGTCCCCACTCACCGTGCGATCTGAAACTAACAACTTGATTCAATCTTCGATCTAGTAGAGCTCGTGGCTGAAGAAGGGATAGAAGAAGAACTAGATTCGGTCGCCATTGTAGATTTGAAGCTCGTCGTCAAAGATGGCATCTAAACAAGAGTGAAGGATCCTCGTAGTTTCCGATGGTGGTGTGCGATGACAAGGTTGTGGAGTTGCGGCGGTGAAGGGGCTTCGGCGGTGAAGGGGATGCGGCGGTGCAAGAGTCCATGGTTGAAGCTGTGGAGAGAGGCTGGCCATGCTCCTTGCTGGTGAGAAGCGGACAGTTGAGTTGCTAAGGAATGGGGCGGACAGTTTGGACAGGAGGGATAGGGGCCTATCAGTCTGATGCGTAATTATTACCCTCTTTTTTGTCAATTCAAATTCAAAGTCCTATTTGTGTCCAGTCGAAAGTCAGTGGTATTATTTTTGCAATTGTTTCGAGAAAAAATCACGTACCTATTTCCATATGGTCTCTTGGTAGAAGAGGAGTCTTTTTTAAAATGTAGAAGAGGAGTTATACGGAGATTAAACAACTTGCTATTGTTTTTTTTAATCGTAAACGCATAATTGCATTGGAGTGAAAAAATTATCTTAACCGTCTATGTGTCCATATCAGCTCTATAGACCGTGTATATGAATGACGTGTCCACATTTTATGAGGTACAATCCACATTCCCACTAAAGATGCTCTTATATTGTCTCATTTTACCTTTTCAGGAAATCCCACTAAAATTGTCTCATACCATATTTGGTAAAGTTTGTGTAGTTCTAAATCATTCTTACTTTATTCTTATTTTATCAATTAATATCAACCACACAAACCCAATTTTCTTAATAATCGTCACCCTCGTTCGTCCCAAATTTTTTAATATTTGGGCCTCTGCCAACTTAGATTACTTGGCACTATAGCACTATGATGTATCTCAAATTCTCTATATATATTTCAGTTTTGGATTTCTTTTAAGCTACTAATGAATATGAGTTGTAATGTTGTTATTTTGGTATTGTCATTTGGGACTTGAAGAGTTCAAGGTTTACACTTTACTATGAGGTTATTTTGGACCTTTGGTGTAATCATTTGGGAACATAACATTGGCTATATTGCTAATTTTTGGAACCTCTTTAATTGTTTGGAACTTAGATATATGAAGTTATGGAGTGTTGAACTTGTCACTTGTGTTAGATGTGCACCAGTACGTTGTTATTTTGAAACTTGTCAATCTACTATATTATTGATCATTGATTAATGATTTTGGAACTTTGTAAGTTTTTACTATTTTTAAGACGTGAAAATAGGAACCGAAAAACCCGGTCCGAACCAAACGGGCCGGGTAAGGTCCGGTTCCTATTTTGGAAATTGCAATACCTGAACTGGACTGAACCGTATAATGGAACCGGCGTTTCCATTTTCTTTTGCATTACCCGCCCCGCCCCGCCCCGTGCCCAACCCTAGTTTCAAGTAGTCATATACTACGTATGACTCTAGAGTCATATAGACTATGCTAACATCGTCACACATTTTTTTATTAGAGATCATCACCACAAGAATACTCCCCTTGTCACTTAAAATTTCATCAAGTTTGAACGGCATGAGAATTAGTAGAGTTAAAAATATACGGTTCATGTTTTGTGAAGAGGAAAGAGAATTAACTTAAATCACAATTCTTTTACTTAAAAGAAAATGTTACAAAGTTAGTGGGACAAAAGAAATTGACAAAATTTTAAGGGACGATGTTGGGAATAACAGGATCGTGCTAATATGAGAGAAAAACACTTCTATTACTTTCAAGAATAGAAAGAAGAGACATACAAGCTCTAACTAAAAACTCTCAAAACAACATCTCACATATCTCTCAAGGATATTCACAACTCTTCTTGGTTGTGCTATGATGATCTATTCTAATTTACTTGATGATAGAAAGACTCTCCAAGCTCTCTATTTATAGCACCAAAACTAGGTACTATGAAGGTGGAAGGAAGCTTCAATGGTGGTTGGAAGGAAGGTCACTCCTAGGTGTATGGAAGATCCCTTTGTCATTCTTGCACATGGAGGAAACTTCAGGGAAATTAGGAATTGGATTCTTCAATTTGCTTGTACTTGGATATGACCTGGAAATTGAATTCTTCAATTCTCCCCTTCCAGGCATATTCAAAACAAGCATCCCGACTATGTCTCTACACAGCTCTAGCTTATCGCCTTATCCCGTGTCACCACCTTCGTCAGCATGTCTGATGGATTCTCCTTTGTATTGATCTTCACTAGTCTCAACAGTTGTTGATCAATCGTCTCTCGTATCCAGTGATACCGAACATCAATATGCTTTGTACGAGAATGGTACATGGAGTTCTTGCTCAAGTCTAAAGCACTCTGACTGTCACAATGTACCTTGTACTCTTTCTGTTGGATCCCAAGTTCTTGGAGAAAGCGCTTTAGCCACAACATTTCCTTACCTGCTTCAGCGGCAGCAATGTATTCTGCTTCTGTTGTAGATAAAGCGACACACTTCTGCAATCTTGATTGCCAAGAAACGGCTCCCCCTGCAAAAGTGTAAATATATCCTGAAGTAGACTTTCTACTATCAGTATCTCCGGCCATATCAGCATCTGTGTAGCCTTCCAAGACTGGATCAGCTCCTCCGTAACAAAGGCATAACTTCGTGGTACCTTTCAAGTACCTGAGAATCCATTTGACTGCCTCCCAATGCTCCTTCCCGGGGTTAGAGAGAAAACGACTCACTGTACCCACTGCCTGTGCGATGTCTGGCCTTGTGCATACCATGGCGTACATCAAACTCCCAACTGCTGAAGAATATGGAACTGCTGACATCTCCCCGATCTCTTCCTTGGATGTAGGGCATGTTCTTTTGCTCAACTTGAAGTGATTCGCAAGTGGAACACTTACTGGTTTGGCATCATTCATGTTGAATCTCTCAAGTACTCGTTCAATGTACTTCTCCTGAGATAGCCATAACTTGCGATTCTTCCTGTCTCGAGTGATCTGCATCCCAAGAATCTGTTGAGCCGGTCCTAAGTCTTTCATATCAAAAGACTTAGAGAGTTCTTTCTTCAGCTGGTTTATCTTCACTGCATCTTTCCCAACGATCAACATGTCGTCTACATATAGTAGAAGAGCAATGAAAGTACCGTCTGAAAGTTTCTTGATGTATACACACTCATCCGCAGTAGTCTTCTTGTAGCCTTGACTCTTCATGCATGAGTCAAACTTCTTATTCCACTGCCTTGGTGCCTGCTTCAAGCCATACAAACTCTTAGATAATTTACACACAAAATTATCATTTGAGTTCTCAAAACCTTCCGGCTGCTGCATGTAGATTTCTTCTTTCAAATCTCCGTGAAGAAATGCTGTCTTCACATCCATTTGTTCAAGCTCCAAGTTCATACTTGCTGCCAAGCCAAGTATAACTCGGATTGAGGTCATCTTGACAACTGGTGCAAAGATCTCATCAAAGTCAATTCCTTTCTTCTGCTGGAACCCTTTGACAACCAACCGAGCTTTGTGTTTCACCACTTGTCCGTTTGCATCCTTCTTCAGCTTGAACACCCATTTGTTCCTCAGTGCCTTCTTCCCTTTAGGAAGTTCTACGATCTCATAAGTTTGATTTTTCTGCAGAGATTCTAACTCATCCTGCATTGCTATTAGCCATTTTTCTTTATCCTTATGAGATACAGCTTCTTGAAAACTCTCTGGTTCTCCATCTTCAGTTAACAAAAGATATTCAGATGATGTGTACCTTGTCGATGGTATATGCCCTCGTTCAGATCTACGAACAGTAGGGACCATATGAGAAGAGCTACCATCATCTGTGTCTGGCGGGGTGGATTGTGTCTCCCCTTGCCCTGCACTCTCTTCTGTCTCCTCGTGTTCTTCTGCTTCTGAGTTATCTTCATGCACTTCGTCCTCTTCTGGTGCTTCATTTGAAACTTGAGCACCCTCATTTGACTTCCGAGACATTGTGGGTTTTTCAATGTCTTCTATTGTCAAATCTTCGTGGAACACAACATCCCTACTTCTGAACACCTTTTTCTCCTTAGGATCCCATAGCCTGTATCCAAACTCTTCATTTCCATAGCCAACGAAAATGTATGGGATAGTTCTTGCATCGAGCTTCTGCCTGAGCTCTTTGGATACATGTGCATATGATGAACAACCAAATACTCTAAGATGTGAGTATGTAGGATCCTTACCTGTCCATAACCTCTCTGGAACTTCAAAGTTCAGTGGTACCGAAGGTGATCGGTTGATAAGGTAGCATGCGGTGTTGACTGCTTCTGCCCAGAATGACTTCGGAAGCTTAGCCATATTCAGCATGCTCCGGACACGCTCCATGATAGTCCGGTTCATTCTTTCAGCAACGCCGTTGTGCTGAGGGGTGCGTGGTACTGACTTCTCATGTCGAATGCCATATTCTCTGCAATATGCATCGAACGCCTTGGATGTGTACTCGCCTCCATTATCAGATCGGAGACATTTCAGCTTCTTTCCCGTTTCACGTTCCACCAAGACGTGAAATGTCTTGAAGCACTCAAATACCTGATCTTTCGTAATCAGGAAATACACCCACACTTTCCGAGAAGCATCATCAATAAAAGTCAGAAAATATCTGCTTCCACCGATTGATTCCACCTCGAAAGGACCACAGACGTCGGAGTGTACCAAACTTAACAACTCTGATCTTTTAGCTGAAGTAGAACTAAATGATACTCTATGATGCTTACCAAACAGACAATGACTGCAAGGACCCAGTGCAGCATTCTTGTCGATGTTGATAAGGTTCTTCTTGATCAAGGTAGTCAGCCCTTTCTCACCGATGTGGCCGAGTCTCAGGTGCCACAGATTTTGAGAAGTCTCCTCAGCAATATATGTTGAGGCTATCCGTACAAATCCTCAAATGGGTTTTGTACAATGTGCCACAAACATGTCCTCGAGCGATTGTCAAAACGCCCTTTGACATTTTCCAGGTGCCCCTGTTAAAGTAGTTTTCATACCCCTGTTCGTCAAGACATACCACTGACAGGAGATTGAGACGAAGGTCTGGAACATGTCTGACATCCTTCAAAGTGATTGTGCTCCCAGAACTCGTCTTTATTTGTACATCACCAATTCCAGCTATTTCAGATGAACTGGAATTGCCCATCTTCACTGCTCCAAAGTCTCCAGCTTTGTAAGTTGTGAAGTAGTACCTGTGGGGAGTAACATGGTAGGATGCTGCAGTATCTACCACCCATTCAGTGTCCTCTCTTGAGACGTGAAGGCATGTTTCATCATTGATAGTACAATACGCCACATCACCTGAGATTGTGATGAGCGCTTCACCACCCTTGCTCTTCACTTGAGAATTGCTCTTGCCTCGCTCCTCTAGCAATTTGTAGCAATTCTTCTTCATGTGACCCTCTATACCGCAATGGTGGCAGGTATAAGAAGGTTTCCGGCCATCTGATGATCTCCCCCGACTTTTGCCCCTGCTTTGCCATTTCCCTCTACTGTTTCTTTGTTGTTTTCCTTGTGATCTTCCTCTATTCTCTGTCACAAGGGCATGAGTCTCATCTGTGCTCATGTCTTTCCTTCTTGCCTCCTCATTGAACAGTGCATCCTTGACCACAGACATGGTAAGTTTGCCATCTGGGGCTGAGTTGCTGAGAGTAACAACTAGTGTCTCCCAACTATCAGGAAGGGAACTAAGAAGCAGTAGAGATTGCATTTCATCTCCAAGTGGCATTTCTACACAAGATAGTTGATTTACCAGACTCTGAAATTGACTAGTATGTTCGGCAACAGAAGTTCCACTTTTGAGCTTCATATTGACAAGACGCCTCATCAGTAGGGCCTTGTTCCTAGCGGTCTTGGCCTGGTACATATCTTCTAACTTTTTCCAAAGGGCATAAGCATCGGTTTCTTGTGCAACATGGTGGAAGACACTATGGTCAATCCATTGTCGGATTTGACCAATAGTTTTTCTATTAATTTTCTTCCACTCCGTTGACTTGGCCGGATCAGAATTAATACCTTTCATCTCTATTGGATCAAAAAGGTCTTTACAACTAAGGAAATCTTCCATCCGAGGTTTCCATAGCGTGTAGTTGGTAGCCGTGAGCATAATCATAGCTCCGGAAGATGAAGTTGACTCGTCAAAGGTCATTTTCACCTTCTAAATAATTTTGATTTTCTGTTTCAGAAAAATCGGAGCCGAATTTCGAAAAACGGGCAGCACCGTTGCGTCCGGAATGGCCGAAAGTGGTGGGTAGGCACTTTCGGGGTCAAAATACAATTTTCGAAAAATTATAGGTGGAAATTATAATTTTCCAAAAATTGAGGGACCAAACTGCAAATTTTCAAAATTACAAACTGACCGGTGACGTGACAGATGACGTGGCGGTGACGTGGCGGTGACTGGGCGATGACGTGGCAGCTGACTGGGCGCTGGTGAAAGTTGGCAGTTGACTGGTGACGTGGCGGCTGACTGTGCTGGGACTGCACATGTGGCGCTGACGTGTCGCTGACGCAGCTCTGGCTGGCTGATGACGTCAGCGATGACGTCAGCTGTCTTCAACCTCTGCCTGTGTAACACCGTCCCCAAATATATTTACCTTTATGTAAATTATGTATTGAACATGGTTTATTAAGTAATGAATTTACGAGGTTGTAAATTTTTGTTACTTCTTTTGCGTGAATAGTAAATTCCACGTGGGACCCACACCCGGAGCGGGGGGTAACCCAATAATCCGGGACCACATATTATATTCATCTTGGCCTAGATAATAGTTATATAGTGGTGGAAATTCATGTTGGGCCATAAGAAAGGTATTGGGTTGACAGGTTGGTCAAACAGAGCCCAATTACCGGTACTGGCAATTTATCAGATAACAGCCCGAAATGAATTTCGGAGACTTTTAAATTAAAGTTGGGTGATGTATATTCATCCTTAAGATCCATAATGATTGTGAACATGTAATGTATTTTATTTGACCCAATAAAATAAAATATAATTAAAACTGTCCGAAAAATACAACTTTCGGGACCGATTGCACACATCGGGACTTCAATGGTTGACCTCCCACATGTGTGGGGGCCAACCCACGAATTATTACACTCTTTTAGCCAAGGATGATGGCCAGCCATTGCTAGGAAGTAGAGAGGAAGAGATGTGAGATGATAGGCATCTTATGGAGACAAAGGTGGGCCTCCCTCTTCTCCATCATTTGGTGAATGAGCCAAAAAGAGGCTCCTACCCTTCCCTCATCTACACCTGCGGCCAGAACACCCCCAAGAGAGAGAGAGGAACCCCAAGACACCATTTCTCCATAGCCAAGAGAGCTCAAGAAAACAAGAAGCTCAAGGAAGAAGAGGAAGTTGCAAAAGTAGAGAAAAACCTTAAGAATCAAGGTGAGTAACTCCCTAACAACCTTTCTTACATCTTTTGATTTTCATATGACTTATATATCATATGAAGTATCCTTAAGATTGTTATACATGGTTATAAGTGTAGAACAATGGGTTGAAAGATGGTTCTAAGTCCAAGAACGGACTTAGAAGCCAAAGAGACCGGTTCACCGGAAAATAACCTTTTAGGGGTTATTTGTATTGATTAAGGTTTTATGATGTTAAAACCTTGTTAGGAACTCGTATAAGGTGATTCAATAGCTTTCACAAAGTTGAAGGAGTCGCCGGAATAGTCGCCGGAGTTCAACCAAACTCGCCGGAGTTTCACCGGGGTTCAACCGAGAAGGGTAGAACTTCATAACGCTCATTCGAGGTGAGTGGACGGCTTAATGTCTTATAACTCTTGGGTTAAGTATGAGATTACCTAAATAAATGTTATAAGTATTCATAATGATGTTTAAAAGAGTTTAAGCATGTGATTAGCCAAGGTGATTAGGCTTATGTGAATGAAACTACATGATTATGCATGTGGGAAGTAGAAAATATATATAAAACATATGTGATGTTTTGGAAGGCCAAAATAACATTTATTGATTGTTTTAGACATGATATAGGTTGTATAAAAATTTCGGATCAAACGGATCACGGTTCGGGGGTCAACTCGGGGGTCAACGGGCCGTTGACCCAAAACTCCGAACATACCCGGCGCCGGGTATAGGGCATACCCGGGGCCGGGTAAGCTACTGCCTCCACACTTAAATTTCACTAAAAACGCGAACCGAAGTCCGGTTCGAAGGAGGGGCTGACCCCGTACAACCTATGTGTGTATATTGTGCATGGAATTGCATGGAATATGATGATTTAATGTCAAGATTGACATTCATTGATTTAATTCTAAGACTTGGTTAGTCTTTAGTAATAATATGATATAGACCCTATCTAGTGTGATATGTGGTAAGTCATAGGTCGGGTGGAGTACCCAGGGATCGGGCGTGTATCCTCAAAACTCGGTTATATAGGGTGGAGTACCCAAGGATCGGGCGGTTATCCTCAAAACTCGGTATATATGTATATATATAGGGTGGAGTACCCAAGGATCGGGCGGTTATCCTCAAAACTCGGTATATATGTATATATATATATAGGGTGGAGTACCCAAGGATCGGGCGGTTATCCTCAAAACTCGGTTATAGGGTGGAGTACCCAAGGATCGGGCGTGTATCCTCAAAACTCATAGATTACATTTAATGATCTAGGACCGGGCGGTGTCCTTATGATAATTTACTTGAACAAGGAGGAGTTCTATACACTCATAGGTATATGGGTGGGTTGGGATTTAAGTCAAGGACATTGGCTTCTATTATTTTTCCCAAATAAACAATGACCTACGGGTCGGGTATTTCCAAGTGTGTATATACCAATATGTATTTCAAAACTTGGGGAAAGGACTATACGTATATGTATCACCCTATGTTTGGGTCTTATACTTGAAACGTTAGTTATTCTACATTTAGCCTGCTACTCGCTCGGTACTTGTACTGACCCCTTCGGGGGGCCCCACCATTTCAGGTTGAAGCTCAAGTTGCTATTCTCACCTTGCTCGGTGAAGTGATCCAAAGGGAGACGTGGTTCGTGCTTCCTTTAATGTTTTAAACTACAAACTTGCTCATGGATATTTTTGTAATAAATACATTTGTTTTGGGCCTGCGTGCCTACGTTTTGGCCATGTATGGCCCACGATTGAATATTGAATATTTCCGCTATTCGTTCAATCCTATTGTGTGATGTTGTTATGTATGTTTACTTACTTAGTATGGTATGGACTATGTTCATGGACGCCTTGTTTGACTAAGTCACGTTGACTCGCGGGTGACGTCATTTAGTCATACGGCGGTTGTACACGCGCTCAGATGCGGTCTGGGGCGTGACAGCCTGCGCGTGATGACGTCAGCATGACGCAGGCAGTTTTTGGCCGGCGTTTGGAGGCGCGTACGGCTGCTTCCGGTGGCCAAAAAAATCCCCAAAAATACCAGTTTTCTCGTCTCGACGAGACGAATCCAACGGTATATTCAGATTGCAAATCCGAGCAATACTGAAAAACTCGATTTTTCAGACAGTAGAATTTTATCTGAAAAAAATCTGAGAAAAATATCAAAAGCTCAACCAGTCTCTGATACCACTTGTTGGGAATAACAGGATCGTGCTAATATGAGAGAAAAACACTTCTATTACTTTCAAGAATAGAAAGAAGAGACACACAAGCTCTAACTAAAAACTCTCAAAACAACATCTCACATATCTCTCAAGGATATTCACAACTCTTCTTGGTTGTGCTATGATGATCTATTCTAATTTACTTGATGATAGAAAGACTCTCCAAGCTCTCTATTTATAGCACCAAAACTAGGTACTATGAAGGTGGAAGGAAGCTTCAATGGTGGTTGGAAGGAAGGTCACTCCTAGGTGTATGGAAGATCCCTTTGTCATTCTTGCACATGGAGGAAACTTCAGGGAAATTAGGAATTGGATTCTTCAATTTGCTTGTACTTGGATATGACCTGGAAATTGAATTCTTCAATTCTCCCCTTCCAGGCATATTCAAAACAAGCATCCCGACTATGTCTCTACACAGCTCTAGCTTATCCCGTGTCACCACCTTCGTCAGCATGTCTGATGGATTCTCCTTTGTATTGATCTTCACTAGTCTCAACAGTTGTTGATCAATCGTCTCTCGTATCCAGTGATACCGAACATCAATATGCTTTGTACGAGAATGGTACATGGAGTTCTTGCTCAAGTCTAAAGCACTCTGACTGTCACAATGTACCTTGTACTCTTTCTGTTGGATCCCAAGTTCTTGGAGAAAGCGCTTTAGCCACAACATTTCCTTACCTGCTTCAGCGGCAGCAATGTATTCTGCTTCTGTTGTAGATAAAGCGACACACTTCTGCAATCTTGATTGCCAAGAAACGGCTCCCCCTGCAAAAGTGTAAATATATCCTGAAGTAGACTTTCTACTATCAGTATCTCCGGCCATATCAGCATCTGTGTAGCCTTCCAAGACTGGATCAGCTCCTCCGTAACAAAGGCATAACTTCGTGGTACCTTTCAAGTACCTGAGAATCCATTTGACTGCCTCCCAATGCTCCTTCCCGGGGTTAGAGAGAAAACGACTCACTGTACCCACTGCCTGTGCGATGTCTGGCCTTGTGCATACCATGGCGTACATCAAACTCCCAACTGCTGAAGAATATGGAACTGCTGACATCTCCCCGATCTCTTCCTTGGATGTAGGGCATGTTCTTTTGCTCAACTTGAAGTGATTCGCAAGTGGAACACTTACTGGTTTGGCATCATTCATGTTGAATCTCTCAAGTACTCGTTCAATTTACTTCTCCTGAGATAGCCATAACTTGCGATTCTTCCTGTCTCGAGTGATCTGCATCCCAAGAATCTGTTGAGCCGGTCCTAAGTCTTTCATATCAAAAGACTTAGAGAGTTCTTTCTTCAGCTGGTTTATCTTCACTGCATCTTTCCCAACGATCAACATGTCGTCTACATATAGTAGAAGAGCAATGAAAGTACCGTCTGAAAGTTTCTTGATGTATACACACTCATCCGCAGTAGTCTTCTTGTAGCCTTGACTCTTCATGCATGAGTCAAACTTCTTATTCCACTGCCTTGGTGCCTGCTTCAAGCCATACAAACTCTTAGATAATTTACACACAAAATTATCATTTGAGTTCTCAAAACCTTCCGGCTGCTGCATGTAGATTTCTTCTTTCAAATCTCCGTGAAGAAATGTTGTCTTCACATCCATTTGTTCAAGCTCCAAGTTCATACTTGCTGCCAAGCCAAGTATAACTCGGATTGAGGTCATCTTGACAACTGTAACACCCCGATTTAGTGAGCTAGTTATAATAATAATCATTATTATCGATTATCGATTTTAGTAAGTTAAATAAATTTCTTCAATGAATAATGTGTTATATTATTTGACATGTTTTGTTTGTGGCAGATGGCGTTCACCGATAAGCTCAAATAAATGTTAAGAAATAATGTTTTGAAATTTAATCAGTTTTTTTTATTATTAAGAAGAAGATACTTTTCAATTTGGTTAAACATGTTTGTTTTGAAGAAACGATTAGAAACCTTATTTTGGCCCAATTAGGTTGGACCGATATCTTTAAAAGAGGTAATTGAAATATTTATCACTCTTAAACCCTTCGATTATCTCCTTTGCCAATCTGCCGCTCTTCTTCGCATGGTCATCGAAAATATTTTTCTCATCATTCAAGTATTGGTTGTTCGGATTTCTCTTCTCTATCTTTAGCAGTCCTATTCGAGGTACTAATACGATGTCGATTTTCTTTTGGTTTGTCAAATTCCTAATAACCTCCTTCTTGGATTGTAATGTATATCATGGAAAAGAATAATAACCTTCTAGTATTGACTGGTTTGGTCATCATCTTGTAAGACAAATGAAACGTGTGTCTCTTCTTATAGTTTTAAAATTTCGAATTTAATAGCTTTATTAATTAAAATAGTGTTTTCAAATAATGAAAGACCAATTAAGCACTATCTCCAGATGGTATGTTCCAACCGATTGAGATGAAGTCTCAGCTGGTATATACTCCAAGTTTAAATAACTTCGCTTTGAACTGTGGCTAATTCTTATGTTATACGCAATATATTATTATACTTAATTAAGCACACATCTAACCTTAGTTATACGGTTAAATCTAAATAAAGATTTCAAGTTAGAGCTTATCGGAGGACGTTATCAAGGTGCCACACTTATTTGAGTAATTTGAGTTCAGCTTCAATCAGGTAAGTTCACTACCACCTGTACATGTTTGTTCAAACAAATAAAAGAAAGAAGTCTTGTTGATTTTTAATAGATGATTTTAGTCTATTTGCTATTATGTGAACTTGGTGAGTTATTTGCTGAGTTATTTTATTTGTTGTATTAAGTGATGATTATTATCTGGCATAGTCAAGAGTTTGTCAGTATTTTTATTTTCTGAATTAATGATATTTTTATCCAAACGACACTATAAAAAGAACTAATAATTAAAGTGAAAGATTAAGTGATATGTACTCGGGAACAAGTTCCCACAGAGTTACAGAGTTATCAGTTTCAGAGAGTCCGATATGTTTAGTGGGTCGCTCCCCTGAGCTGTCGGATTGGCGCCTTTGAGTACATATCACGGGCCCACAGAGTAAAATTAGCCACAAAGAGTTATACAGAAAGTTTAATGAGATCTCTTTCAGAAAGTTTTACAAAAAGTTGTTTTTGAGATCTCTTTTAGAAAGTTTTACAGAGATGTTTTGAGAAAGAAACTTTGAGATCTCTCCAGCAGTTTTGAGAAATTATTCTAGAAAATATTTTCCTTTTGAGATCTCCCTCAGAATGTATTTGAGAAGTTATGTGATAGTTATTTGTTCAGTGCATGCTTATAGCCTAAATTTATCTATTGATAAATTGGCATAGACTTCTAGATATTTTTGTGGATCCATAGTGACTTACTAAGCGTAAAGCTTATCAGTGTTCTTTCTTCGCATGTACAGATACTAAAGCCAAGGCCAAGGCCTAGGAAGATGATGAGGGAGTGGAACGTGTGCCAAGATGAGTTAACGGGAACGACCTTGGCGGCTTCTAGCTAGTTATTGTTTCGTTTCAGTAGTTCAGTATTAAAATAAAGAAATTGTTATTAAGTTATTTTATTTGAGGATTTGATGTTTGAATAAATTCCTGGATCCAGGTGGTTGTCGCATTTTCTGGTGATAACTAGATTTTATTGAGTTTTTATTTGGAGCTATATTTTAGTTATATTTGAGATTTTATCAGGGTTATTTTCTTAAATAGATGGCCATTATATTGCACTTATTTTTAAAAAGTAATAAGTTAGTGTAACGTTTCCTTTAACCCTGAGAGGGGCGTTACAAATTTGGTATCAGAGCCCAGGTTGTCCCGTAACTTCATTTGTCACCGTACACGTGCTCGTCATCTTCCAAGTAAGTATTTAAAGTTAATTTTAGAGTTCTGTACATGAATAAGAATAGTTCGTTAGATGGAGTGCTAAAGTAAAAATGCCTTTATGGTTTAGATGTATAGTGTATATTTATATTAGCACGCAGCGAATTGTTCTCATTTGCTTTAAAAAAAAGTGAGGAGCTAAAGGTTAGGTTTTATTCGAGTGCATATGTGAAAATATGTTTGAGTGTTGTTGGCATTAGTTAGATAGAAAAGTCAAGAAGAAGTAGTATGTACTCAACTCGTAAAACCTTGTATTATTACGAGTTATTCAGATTTAATTTTTTCGAGTGCCTATAATTCTTGAGATAGGTCTTATATTCATTTAGGAAGTACTTATGGTTGTTATTTACAAACATAATCATTCTGGGTCATACGTCTCTCGTAAGTACGTATTCGTAGCCTTTCTTTAGCCTTGTTGGTCTTCCATAGCAAGTACTTCTCATCATAGAGGTTACTCATGATTAAAATACGAGTTTAAAAATAAAATGTCATGAGTTAGTTATTTTTTGAAGAATAATAATGAGTTAGTCTGATATTTTTCTAGAAGAATAATAATGAGTCTTGTTAGTTATTTTTTTAGAAAAAATGATAATGACTTCGTCTGATTTTTTTGTAAAGCATCCCATGTAATTGAGTTTACATGAGATAACGAATTTCCGTAATCATAAAATCAGATTGTTATGTATTTATTTATTTATTTATTTATTTATTTATTTATTTATTTATTTATTGAATTAAGTTATAAAAAGATTTTATAAAATCAGTTTGCTATTTATAACATGTAGTTGACTTTGCATGAGATGAAGAGTTTACATGAGTTTTACGTCACCTTATTACGTTTTTGTAAGAAAAATAAAATTAAAAGAGTTATAAGTTATAGCTTATTTTTGTGTGTGTAGAAGCTTCAACCGGGATTTCGAAAGTTCTTAAGTAGTGGAGTTAAATTTTATCTATCAAAAGTTTCAGAAGCTCCATGATTTTCTAGAGTGTTAAGCGTTGGTATCTCAAGTTTGGAATCTTGAGTTGCTGAGAGGGCCCCTCATCAATTTGTTGATTCCAATAGGAGATACCGGTGATCGGACACTGCTTTAAGATGATCAATGGTCAGATTATATGTGGTCTTTTAGTTGTAAATGCTTATTTTCAAAATAAGTTTTAAAGTGTGTTGATTAATCATTAAAGACATTTAGTGATAAATGATCAATCACATGATAGTGATTTTTCTAAAAGTCAAATAAGTAGTTTTTTAAGTGATATAATAGTATAGTATTTAGCTATTTTTATTCAAAAGTCTGTTTCGGAGGAAGGTTTGAGTTTTGAGATGCCTTAAAGAACTTTTATTTTCAGAATATTTCAGCCTCAAGTAATGAGATTCTAACGATATGGTATTGTACATTTTATTTTACCAAGGTTGTCCTCATATGATTAGTTTTACCATTTGGTTCTCAAAAGAGACTGTCTCACCACTTAAAATTCTTTAGAATGACCTATCATTAGAGTCTATATACATGATTCAAAAGGTTTTAATAGTATCTGGTTCTTAGAAGTTAGATTAGTAGAGATGAGTGGAAGGATTTGGTCAAACTAGTCTCTGGTAAATCATGAGTCTTAGAACCTGCTGCACAGTGTACACTACAATATAGGGATTTGTGAATAATGTTTCAATACAGTATGATCGAGGGTATGAAGATTTCAATAGAAGAAAGAATATGGTACCATCGAGCTCTCGTATAGCCATTATGTACGAGTATTTGTGTATTGTACCCCAATGAGCTCGTACGGGTAGCTGGTATGCTCTTTGAGTAATAGAAGTATTGGTGGGGAATAAAGAGTATAAAGAGTTTGGAACCTCAAACAATTCTTTTGTTATGAGTCATCAGCAACTCAAGGGCCTGAACCCCAACAGTTGAGTAAATTAGTACCAGTCAAAGTTATGAATATACGAAACCAGTAAGAAGGATCTAGCTTTGATTTTAGATTTTCTTTAAGATATCAGTGTAGATTCCTTGATCAGTTTATTATTTCTAATTGAAATCTAAAGAGCATAATAACGAGGCTGTGTAAAAAAAAAGAATTCTGACTTAGAATTTTACCACAGAAAATTTATTTGTTTAGTCTAAGTTAATCTTAGATACGACCCCGTAGAGTTTATTACCAGATGATTTAGCGGGTAATCGTTTGTCAGTTTCTATGGAATTATGTCTTACTTACCGCTCGGCTTCCTTAATCTTGAAGGCTGTATAAACTTTATCACTATGAACGAACTATACTTCCTAAGTTATATAGTTAGAAGATTAAAGTTAGAAGGAACCATACTTGGAATATTAGCGAAGAAGTAACTTTTGATAATGAACGGCCCAAAGGAAGTTTACGATTAAAATATTATTATTTTTTGTCTCGTATAGACTACATGTATGAACATAACACATTTTTATTAGTGAAGGAATGAAGGGTTTAGAAAAGAAAAAAAAAAGTCTTCCATAGCATTTTCCTAATTATCCTTCAGCTAATTGCGGAAGCAAAGAGATAGAATAATAAAGTAATTATTGAAAACAAAAGAATGTCTGTTGTCAAGTATTTTGTCAAGTATTTTGTGTCAGGCAGTTAGGTGTTTCACAATGTCAATTTTGATAAACAGAACATTTATGATGTCTTTTGTTTAAGAAACATGAAAATTTAAAACTAAGCAAACAATGCCTTTTAATGTTGACATTTTAAAGTTAACCCACATACTGATTGTTAGAGGGAGCCTAAGAAGATTTTCCTCTAGATATTGAGGCTATTAGTTTCAATCAATAATTTGTGTTCAAGGATTTAAGGAGACTGATGGTCATCTGATTACGAATAGTTATTTTTGTTCAAGCTCAATTTTTCTTTGATAAAAGGAAATTCTAATTACAAACTAGATTCAGCTTTCATGACTACATTAGAATACTAACCAAGTAAGTTAAAATTCTGAGTTCCAGAAGTATAGGACCACAGTAGGGTCTTTCTTTTGGTGAAAAGATAAAAATCGAGTTTAGTAGTTTAAAACTATTTCAAACCTAAAAAGGGATATTTTTTTATAATAGGCAAGTCAAATTAAATATTAGTAGACACGAAAATGTAATATTGGACCAGTCTTGATGTTTAATTTTACTTTGAATAAAATTTTTAAAAGGAAAGCATCTGTTTAAAGTCCCTTGAGAAGCAACACTTCCTTTCATACTAGCCGCATACCGTCTATGTTTCTCTCCAAAGAATCTCAGTTCTCCTTTTCCAAATTTTCTCCTCTTTCAATCGGCCAAACACGTCTACTGATTGAGTTTTGGATTACCATCTCTAACAAGTGAAAGTTTGTTTTCCTTGATAATAAATTGGTTTCAGATATTAATTTTCATATGTTGTCCTCACTATTCTTTATTTTGCCTCTTTCTCTAATTATGTTTAGGCACGAGGAAAAGGTAAGACCTGTTTTGAAAATCCAATAGAAGTATAAGAAATCTATGCTTCACAAAGTTTAAATGTTTCTGGTATATTGGATGAATTTTCACCATTTCCAATGTTTAAAAAGTCTTCTATAAAGCAACACCACCAGCTGTTAACTTCTTTGGAGGCAGATCAAATTCCTTAATTAAAGGGTTTTAAGTTGTTTAACAAATTGGAAGAAACTCGATACTTAAGAAAGAAAATGTAAATTTTGAAAAATTTCTACGTGAAGTTTTATTTAAAAAATATGGACAGTTTGTATCGGGTGTGAAAGCATTTTTCTTGACAGCTACATAGTTGATTTCTTAAAATTTTAGTCCTGAAATTCATGCGGGCAGAACCTCAAACTTGAGTTTATATTCTAAGCCCCTAGGATGTTTTAGTTTGGAGATATTTCTAAATTTTCTTTCCTTTTCATTTTAATAAGCAAACAAGGCAAAGTAATTAACGTATATGTTCTATGTTTTGAGCTTGTGAGTTTGTGTTGTAGTGTTAACAGAAAACATGAGTATTTAAGCAAGTTTTCTTATTAAGGTAAATTATTAAGAAGTTGTTCTTGTTGAGATCTTTGTGTAGTGTTAAGTAGTAGTATGTCTCCCCAATAAGAAAAACATGACCAGATTGGTAATTAGAAAAAAAAATAGCAGCATGAAATTGAAGCATTAAAGTCGCATGCCCCAGAAGTAAGTAACCTTGTAGAGATATATAAAATTATTGTCGTGGCCAATGTTCTAAAAGGCGCTAGGCGTTAGTCGGGCGCCAACCCAGCGCCTAGCGTCTAGGCGGCTAGGCGGGCGCCTAGTCGGGGACTAGTCGGAGACACATAAATTGCATTTTTATCTATATTTTTGCATAAATATGATAAGTAATATTGTATTTTTGTGTGTATAAAATACATATATACATATACATTAACAAACATGAATGATATAATTATCACATTTAATCATATGAAGTATATGATAACTAATCACTTAACTTTATTGTGTTATAAATATAAATAATGATAAAATTTAGGTATATATACAAACATATATGGTTTTATCTTTATTTACAACTTCATTTCTTTATATTCATGGCTAAAGTTAAAGTAAGTATATCGTTTAGAAAATTAAAATTAAAAAGTGAAGTAATTTTCGACAAATTAGATGCCCTAGGCGGCCGATTAGGCGCTCTAGGCGGGCAACTAGGCGTCATAGACGGGCGACTAATTCACCTAGACGGCAAACCAATTAGTCGGAGCGCCTAGACGAAAATCGGGGCGCCCGACCACCGCCTAGCGCCTAGGCGGGGACTAGTCGGGCGCCTAGAACGATTTTTAGAACAGAGGTCGTGGCATTAAAACCATGTGAGAGGCCAAAAAAAAAAGATTGTGAGACAATGTTATCCGGAGTTGTTCTAAGTTTCGAGGACGAAACTTTTATAAGGTGAGAGGGGTTGTAACACCCCGATTTAGTGAGCTAGTTATAATAATAATCATTATTATCGATTATCGATTTTAGTAAGTTAAATAAATTTCTTCAATGAATAATGTGTTATATTATTTGACATGTTTTGTTTGTGGCAGATGGCGTTCACCGATAAGCTCAAATAAATGTTAAGAAATAATGTTTTGAAATTTAATCAGTTTTTTTTATTATTAAGAAGAAGATACTTTTCAATTTGGTTAAACATGTTTGTTTTGAAGAAACGATTAGAAACCTTATTTTGGCCCAATTAGGTTGGACCGATATCTTTAAAAGAGGTAATTGAAATATTTATCACTCTTAAACCCTTCGATTATCTCCTTTGCCAATCTGCCGCTCTTCTTCGCATGGTCATCGAAAATATTTTTCTCATCATTCAAGTATTGGTTGTTCGGATTTCTCTTCTCTATCTTTAGCAGTCCTATTCGAGGTACTAATACGATGTCGATTTTCTTTTGGTTTGTCAAATTCCTAATAACCTCCTTCTTGGATTGTAATGTATATCATGGAAAAGAATAATAACCTTCTAGTATTGACTGGTTTGGTCATCATCTTGTAAGACAAATGAAACGTGTGTCTCTTCTTATAGTTTTAAAATTTCGAATTTAATAGCTTTATTAATTAAAATAGTGTTTTCAAATAATGAAAGACCAATTAAGCACTATCTCCAGATGGTATGTTCCAACCGATTGAGATGAAGTCTCAGCTGGTATATACTCCAAGTTTAAATAACTTCGCTTTGAACTGTGGCTAATTCTTATGTTATACGCAATATATTATTATACTTAATTAAGCACACATCTAACCTTAGTTATACGGTTAAATCTAAATAAAGATTTCAAGTTAGAGCTTATCGGAGGACGTTATCAAGGTGCCACACTTATTTGAGTAATTTGAGTTCAGCTTCAATCAGGTAAGTTCACTACCACCTGTACATGTTTGTTCAAACAAATAAAAGAAAGAAGTCTTGTTGATTTTTAATAGATGATTTTAGTCTATTTGCTATTATGTGAACTTGGTGAGTTATTTGCTGAGTTATTTTATTTGTTGTATTAAGTGATGATTATTATCTGGCATAGTCAAGAGTTTGTCAGTATTTTTATTTTCTGAATTAATGATATTTTTATCCAAACGACACTATAAAAAGAACTAATAATTAAAGTGAAAGATTAAGTGATATGTACTCGGGAACAAGTTCCCACAGAGTTACAGAGTTATCAGTTTCAGAGAGTCCGATATGTTTAGTGGGTCGCTCCCCTGAGCTGTCGGATTGGCGCCTTTGAGTACATATCACGGGCCCACAGAGTAAAATTAGCCACAAAGAGTTATACAGAAAGTTTAATGAGATCTCTTTCAGAAAGTTTTACAAAAAGTTGTTTTTGAGATCTCTTTTAGAAAGTTTTACAGAGATGTTTTGAGAAAGAAACTTTGAGATCTCTCCAGCAGTTTTGAGAAATTATTCTAGAAAATATTTTCCTTTTGAGATCTCCCTCAGAATGTATTTGAGAAGTTATGTGATAGTTATTTGTTCAGTGCATGCTTATAGCCTAAATTTATCTATTGATAAATTGGCATAGACTTCTAGATATTTTTGTGGATCCATAGTGACTTACTAAGCGTAAAGCTTATCAGTGTTCTTTCTTCGCATGTACAGATACTAAAGCCAAGGCCAAGGCCTAGGAAGATGATGAGGGAGTGGAACGTGTGCCAAGATGAGTTAACGGGAACGACCTTGGCGGCTTCTAGCTAGTTATTGTTTCGTTTCAGTAGTTCAGTATTAAAATAAAGAAATTGTTATTAAGTTATTTTATTTGAGGATTTGATGTTTGAATAAATTCCTGGATCCAGGTGGTTGTCGCATTTTCTGGTGATAACTAGATTTTATTGAGTTTTTATTTGGAGCTATATTTTAGTTATATTTGAGATTTTATCAGGGTTATTTTCTTAAATAGATGGCCATTATATTGCACTTATTTTTAAAAAGTAATAAGTTAGTGTAACGTTTCCTTTAACCCTGAGAGGGGCGTTACAACAACTGGTGCAAAGATCTCATCAAAGTCAATTCCTTTCTTCTGCTGGAACCCTTTGACAACCAACCGAGCTTTGTGTTTCACCACTTGTCCGTTTGCATCCTTCTTCAGCTTGAACACCCATTTGTTCCTCAGTGCCTTCTTCCCTTTAGGAAGTTCTACGATCTCATAAGTTTGATTTTTCTGCAGAGATTCTAACTCATCCTGCATTGCTATTAGCCATTTTTCTTTATCCTTATGAGATACAGCTTCTTGAAAACTCTCTGGTTCTCCATCTTCAGTTAACAAAAGATATTCAGATGATGTGTACCTTGTCGATGGTATATGCCCTCGTTCAGATCTACGAACAGTAGGGACCATATGAGAAGAGCTACCATCATCTGTGTCTGGCGGGGTGGATTGTGTCTCCCCTTGCCCTGCACTCTCTTCTGTCTCCTCGTGTTCTTCTGCTTCTGAGTTATCTTCATGCACTTCGTCCTCTTCTGGTGCTTCATTTGAAACTTGAGCACCCTCATTTGACTTCCGAGACATTGTGGGTTTTTCAATGTCTTCTATTGTCAAATCTTCGTGGAACACAACATCCCTACTTCTGAACACCTTTTTCTCCTTAGGATCCCATAGCCTGTATCCAAACTCTTCATTTCCATAGCCAACGAAAATGCATGGGATAGTTCTTGCATCGAGCTTCTGCCTGAGCTCTTTGGATACATGTGCATATGATGAACAACCAAATACTCTAAGATGTGAGTATGTAGGATCCTTACCTGTCCATAACCTCTCTGGAACTTCAAAGTTCAGTGGTACCGAAGGTGACCGGTTGATAAGGTAGCATGCGGTGTTGACTGCTTCTGCCCAGAATGACTTCGGAAGCTTAGCCATATTCAGCATGCTCCGGACACGCTCCATGATAGTCCGGTTCATTCTTTCAGCAACGCCGTTGTGCTGAGGGGTGCGTGGTACTGACTTCTCATGTCGAATGCCATATTCTCTGCAATATGCATCGAACGCCTTGGATGTGTACTCGCCTCCATTATCAGATCGGAGACATTTCAGCTTCTTTCCCGTTTCACGTTCCACCAAGACGTGAAATGTCTTGAAGCACTCAAATACCTGATCTTTCGTAATCAGGAAATACACCCACACTTTCCGAGAAGCATCATCAATAAAAGTCAGAAAATATCTGCTTCCACCGATTGATTCCACCTCAAAAGGACCACAGACGTCGGAGTGTACCAAACTTAACAACTCTGATCTTTTAGCTGAAGTAGAACTAAATGATACTCTATGATGCTTACCAAACAGACAATGACTGCAAGGACCCAGTGCAGCATTCTTGTCGATGTTGATAAGGTTCTTCTTGATCAAGGTAGTCAGCCCTTTCTCACCGATGTGGCCGAGTCTCAGGTGCCACAGATTTTGAGAAGTCTCCTCAGCAATATATGTTGAGGCTATCCGTACAAATCCTCAAATGGGTTTTGTACAATGTGCCACAAACATGTCCTCGAGCGATTGTCAAAACGCCCTTTGACATTTTCCAGGTGCCCCTGTTAAAGTAGTTTTCATACCCCTGTTCGTCAAGACATACCACTGACAGGAGATTGAGACGAAGGTCTGGAACATGTCTGACATCCTTCAAAGTGATTGTGCTCCCAGAACTCGTCTTTATTTGTACATCACCAATTCCAGCTATTTCAGATGAACTGGAATTGCCCATCTTCACTGCTCCAAAGTCTCCAGCTTTGTAAGTTGTGAAGTAGTACCTGTGGGGAGTAACATGGTAGGATGCTGCAGTATCTACCACCCATTCAGTGTCCTCTCTTGAGACGTGAAGGCATGTTTCATCATTGATAGTACAATACGCCACATCACCTGAGATTGTGATGAGCGCTTCACCACCCTTGCTCTTCACTTGAGAATTGCTCTTGCCTCGCTCCTCTAGCAATTTGTAGCAATTCTTCTTCATGTGACCCTCTATACCGCAATGGTGGCAGGTATAAGAAGGTTTCCGGCCATCTGATGATCTCCCCCGACTTTTGCCCCTGCTTTGCCATTTCCCTCTACTGTTTCTTTGTTGTTTTCCTTGTGATCTTCCTCTATTCTCTGTCACAAGGGCATGAGTCTCATCTGTGCTCATGTCTTTCCTTCTTGCCTCCTCATTGAACAGTGCATCCTTGACCACAGACATGGTAAGTTTGCCATCTGGGGCTGAGTTGCTGAGAGTAACAACTAGTGTCTCCCAACTATCAGGAAGGGAACTAAGAAGCAGTAGAGATTGCATTTCATCTCCAAGTGGCATTTCTACACAAGATAGTTGATTTACCAGACTCTGAAATTGACTAGTATGTTCGGCAACAGAAGTTCCACTTTTGAGCTTCATATTGACAAGACGCCTCATCAGTAGGGCCTTGTTCCTAGCGGTCTTGGCCTGGTACATATCTTCTAACTTTTTCCAAAGGGCATAAGCATCGGTTTCTTGTGCAACATGGTGGAAGACACTATGGTCAATCCATTGTCGGATTTGACCAATAGTTTTTCTATTAATTTTCTTCCACTCCGTTGACTTGGCCGGATCAGAATTAATACCTTTCATCTCTATTGGATAAAAAAGGTCTTTACAACTAAGGAAATCTTCCATCCGAGGTTTCCATAGCGTGTAGTTGGTAGCCGTGAGCATAATCATAGCTCCGGAAGATGAAGTTGACTCGTCAAAGGTCATTTTCACCTTCTAAATAATTTTGATTTTCTGTTTCAGAAAAATCGGAGCCGAATTTCGAAAAACGGGCAGCACCGTTGCGTCCGGAACGGCCGAAAGTGGTGGGTAGGCACTTTCGGGGTCAAAATACAATTTTCGAAAAATTATAGGTGGAAATTATAATTTTCCAAAAATTGAGGGACCAAACTGCAAATTTTCAAAATTACAAACTGACCGGTGACGTGGCAGATGACGTGGCGGTGACGTGGCGGTGACTGGGCGATGACGTGGCAGCTGACTGGGCGCTGGTGAAAGTTGGCAGTTGACTGGTGACGTGGCAGATGACTGTGTTGGGACTGCACATGTGGCGCTGACGTGTCGCTGACGCAGCTCTGGCTGGCTGATGACGTCAGCGATGACGTCAGCTGTCTTCAACCTCTGCCTGCGCGTGATGACGTCAGCATGACGCAGGCAGTTTTTGGCCGGCGTTTGGAGGCGCGTACGGCTGCTTCCGGTGGCCAAAAAAATCCCCAAAAATACCAGTTTTCTCATCTCGACGAGACGAATCCAACGGTATATTCAGATTGCAAATCCGAGCAATACTGAAAAACTCGATTTTTCAGACAGTAGAATTTTATCTGAAAAAAATCTGAGAAAAATATCAAAAGCTCAACCAGTCTCTGATACCACTTGTTGGGAATAACAGGATCGTGCTAATATGAGAGAAAAACACTTCTATTACTTTCAAGAATAGAAAGAAGAGACATACAAGCTCTAACTAAAAACTCTCAAAACAACATCTCACATATCTCTCAAGGATATTCACAACTCTTCTTGGTTGTGCTATGATGATCTATTCTAATTTACTTGATGATAGAAAGACTCTCCAAGCTCTCTATTTATAGCACCAAAACTAGGTACTATGAAGGTGGAAGGAAGCTTCAATGGTGGTTGGAAGGAAGGTCACTCCTAGGTGTATGGAAGATCCCTTTGTCATTCTTGCACATGGAGGAAACTTCAGGGAAATTAGGAATTGGATTCTTCAATTTGCTTGTACTTGGATATGACCTGGAAATTGAATTCTTCAGACGATACCAACATAACTTATATACATAAAGGGTGGTAGCTGACCTCTTATAATTTCTCCACATTATAGCTAGTCTATAAATACAAAGTACTTCGTAAAAATCTATTCTTATCTAAAAGGAAAAGAATTTCGATGCACAATCTTCCCGCCCAGAACCGTCAACTTCATGTGTTCATTTTTTAATTCCTTTAAGGGATAATAAATCCAGGGAATGTATTGCAAGTTATGGGTTCGGGTGCCACTTGATTTTTTCTGGGAACGCCAATCCTATTGGCTGAGGATTGAGGTGGGCATAGTAACCAAAAGAATTGAGGGTTCCTATTGGTTAATATTGTGGTGGCTACTGTGTATAAAATTTTTGATCTGATGTTTGCTGGCCGGCTTTCTATTGGAAGAAAGGGGCGGGCAAACAGTAACGACGTATGGGGCATGCTGTTTTTGGCAAACCGCACCTACATGTTGCAGTATAAAAGCACAGCTCCAGATTCATTTTTTTTGTATCGTTCTCAAGTTCCGCTGTAATACCGCATAGCAATAAAAAAAAATCTCTAAAGCAGGACAACCTGGGCGGAGGTTATATTTCACGATGAGGAGGTAGTCATGAACTGTGTTTCGTCTTTGTTTCCTTCTCTTATAATTTAATTTCATTATACTTGACTCCCTGATTTTGAAAACAATAGGGCGGGTCAAAAATCCATGGGCAAATTCTTTAACATGTTTAGGATTTAGGAAAAGTCGGATATTTGCTGTGGAGAATTTTATGGTCGAGGAAAATCGCATGTACTTCAAAACAACTACAAGTGCGTACAGACTACGTTTCTTCAAGAAGACTGCAGCGTTCGAGGTTGAAATCCCAGAGTTGCACGTCATAGACATGCCAATGAAGTGGTTACATGTTTGTCATATACTCCTCATATGTATGTGTAAAGTTTTAACACACAAGTACCCGTAAGTTTATGAAAAAGAAGATTTTTAAACACCATTAAAGATTTTTAAGAGATAGAAGATTCATAAAAAAAATTATTAAGAACAAATTTAAAGAAACGGATAGATGACTAATAAAAGAATTTGGAAATAGCATTTTTTTTTAAATTACGGAGTAAATTGCATGGCCTCAAATCCTTTCAAGTTAAACACTATGAATATGTTGGCTAGCAAAGTAAAGATGTTTCTCGACACAACAACAAAGAATAAAAGTTATGGATACCTGTGCATAGAGGAAGATAAGCCAGCTATTAATTAATGGGTGTTTCTGCAGATACATAGACAGCTATTTACAGTCCGCCATGCTAATTATTTGTAGTCTAGATCCTGGCAACATTGTTGGAATTGTTTATATCGCCTCAGAGACGTAGATCTACGCGTGAGAGTTACAAAACGGCACCTTTGACCAAGATCTCAGGAAGATATATAAAATTAATCATCAAAGCACTTTTACCTCTTGGATTGTGCAAATCTGTCTGGACACTTCTTAACCTCAAACTTTGATCCCAATATGAAATTGGGAGAAAATTACTTTGCATGTGGCAAGAAGGTCCGAGTTTGTAAAATCTGAGTACAAGTTTGGGAATTGGTAAGGATGTGAAGGGAGAAAAAAATGGACGGTGATGGGAAATTAGGGAGAAGAGATGAGTACAGACGGGGTGTGAAAATTGAAGTTGGTGGGGTTTTTTGGTAAAAGGCTAATTAGAAGCAAAGTAGGTTGCGGAAATTCCAGATAAATCTACCATTTTAAAATGTAGGTGCTCCTTCCCTTGGTTCTGGAAATTCCACATAAATCAATCACTTTAAAATGTACTCCTAACCCCGTAATTCATTAACTTTTCTTTTTTTATTTACTACGGAGTAAAAAAAATACTAATTCTGCCTCACTAAACTTTTTAAGTTAATGTTAGTTGTGAAATTAAAATAATAAAAATTGCGTGATTAAGATTTATAGAGATGAAAAAGAAATAGAGCCATAAATTCATGACTTTAAAAGGAAGTGTCAAAATTGTTTCGGACAAATAATAAATGAAAGTTGGTTAAGTCCAATGGGAGAGAAGGGAATATCACTTTCTTTTTAAAATAACAAGCCCATGGTTCAACACTTCAACCTTATACAAGCTCCATAACACAAAGATCCATTAACTTTTAAAGTGAGTGGGATGATGAATAAAGGCAGAGATATAAATTATTGAGCATATGATGAAAAATAATGAAATAATATGATAGAATGAAGGATAAATTTAAAAAAAAATGTATAATAGTGTATACTTTCAAATTATTTTTTAGATAAGACTGGAGTGTAGCTTATAGTGTAAATAGGTTTGGGCCGTAAAAAAATGGGTTAATTTAGGTTATACTTCATTTGTTCTTAAATAAGCGCAACGGTTCACTTTGCACGTTCGTCGATGCGTAGCTTTAACCATTTGAATATATAATTCTCTATTAGTAAAAACTATTAAAAAACAAATTTTGAAAAATTAGAATAATACAAATTTAGAAAATATATTTTTGAATAATTCATCAATACATTAATTAATAAAATGTAATCAAAGAAAACAGTGTGAATAGTTCTAAAAAGTGATTTTTTGCCATATCATCTTATGAAGAAAAATGTAGGGGTGAGTTCATTCAGTTCTTGAAAGAAAATTAGGAACTTTTGAAGGACATTTAATCCAATATCCATTCGGTTCTAGACGTTTTTAGAAAAACGATATTTATGGATTTTTAGAAAAGTGATATTAATGGATTTTTTGGAAGAACGTTATAAACAGGGTGGCTGTCCAATTTTCATATTACCAAACAGGCTCATAATATAATGTACTACAATGGCCTTATATGAGTCATAATTATTTATTATTTTTTCTTTATACTATTATAAATTACAAACTAATATATAATACCTTTTTAATTGTAAAATTTATCCTTTTTTGTTTACATACATAAACATAAAATTTATAACAAAAAATTATATGACCTGCAACGCACGGGTGATAGTAATGATGGTCATGCTAATATCTTCATTCCTGAAGATCTCTATTCATGAAGATCTGTTAAAACGCACAGATAAAGATCTTATTGCTGTAATTGTTCAGAGCATCTTCCCAGAGTATGTTGAATCAACAAAAAATATAAGTTGTTTGCGTGACCATGCAATGTTGGCACCCACACTAGCTGTTGTTGAGGTCACCAATGACTACATGACATCACTCAATGTTGGTGAGATTTCGAGAACCTATCGTAGTTCAGACAGCGTTTCAAAAGTAGATTGCACAACCGATTTGATGACCGAATTGTATACATACACCAGAATTAGAATTCCTGAATAGCATCAACTTGTCTGGCGTACCAAATCGTCGGGGTACACCAGTATCCTATTATGACGTCATATGCTATGACTATGAATAAAAGTCAAGGTCAATCATTGTCACGTGTAGGATTGTTATAAAAAAACCAGTCTTTACCCACGGCCAATTGTATGTTGCGGTTTCAAGGGTTACCAATCGTCGGGGTCTGAAAATTTTAATTTGTGATGAGGCCGGATGGAGGCACCACAGATAGTCAGATATGACTCAAAATGTTGTTTTCAAGGAAGTGTTCAACAATGTGTAGGGTTATATTATAGTCATTTATGTAATGTTATTATCTTTATTAATTTCTTTAGTATTTCCCAACATTTTACAAATGCTTAATCCTCTTTTTGATGTAGTGATATAATATGTGCCCAACTATGTTAATATATATTTATCATATATCTTACATATCTCTTGAGGATATATCATTCTTGCTACATTATACAAGTTTTTATGTAACAATTAGGCCCATTCAATTATTTCCAGCAATTAATTTAGCAAAATAATTATAAACCGTGCATCGCACGGGTGATATACTAGTGTATAGAAATGAAAGGAGCGAGCCATACTTATTAAACTCACTTGAGTTTCACATGTCTCCCATAACATTATTTCAAGCTTGAGCACATTATTATATTCTATCAATACTTCATTACTCCATATGATAATAGTTTGTTGATACAAGCTCTTAGAATTATTACCTTAATTATATGCCTCTAATGATTGCTTCATGCATGGGATGCAATGCATTTCTGCATCCTATACTCTCAAGTCTCACCAATTAAACATAGAATTGGATGATGGATGAGCATCATCTTAGAGGCCTTTACTTAATGGTGTACTTTAAGGAAAGCCGTTGCCCCCAGACTTTTGTCTACACGCCCATTTGACAATGGCAACTTCTTCTTCCAGCAGCTGTTGCTTCTGAAAATGGCAACAGCACAGAAACAGTCTTCCAAACAGGCCCTTCTGCATTCATCCATATCAGAAGGGTTAATCTGCTCAAAGTCAGATAAGGGCCAATCTGTGTCCTTTACCTCAACAAAACTAACATTGGAGGAAGAACCCCCACCACAAGTCGGAACAAAGTCGGGTTTGCAGCTGCCATACACATCCCTTGGATCAACCAATGAATAACTTTGTGGGCACTTACAAGAGGGTCTCTTGTCAGAGCCAAGTGAGCAGACATTGTTATACCCACAAGCCCCACTGCCCTTTTCTCCAGTTATGTTGGTGCAGATGTTGTCTGGCTGAGTCCATTGAGGAATCCATTTTTGGTTACCCCCAGAAGAAGCCATAGGGTACTTGTAAAGAGCCAGGACCCCATCAAAGTTAAGAGTTAGTCTTAGGTAGTTTTCCTTGACTATGGAGTCAGAAAGTGAAATAAGAGTTTCTGTTGTGTTGTCTGTTTTTAGTAGGGAGAGTGAGCCCTTGTCTGTGAATATCAGTTTGTATACAGACTTTGCCTGGCTAGTATAGTATACAGCATTGTAGTCTACATTGGTGGGAACTGTTTTGGTTCCCAGCACCAAATTGCCATTTTGAAGGAGTTGAAGATAGAACCTACCTGTTGCAAAATGAGTAGTCATCTTATTAAACTTTCAGCAAATTAAACCAACTTTAATTGTTGTACAAAAAAAATGAGAAAAAAATGAGGAAAGCATACTCCCTTTTATGTGTCCCAAGAAGCTTTTCACGTATTTTAGGATGATTTATAAATTTCATATACACTTTTTTGAAAAGTAGATGATTTTTAGTACTTTAGTGGTGCTGTTTATTTAATAAAAATATAGTATAGCTGCTTTTGAAGTAGATTTCTTTCAAAAATGGAAATATGACAAATATTTTATACAACCCAAAAAGGAAAAAGGAATATATTTTCCATGAATGAGAATATAATCACTTCTAAGATTTTCTTTAAAGAACAAAATGTGCAAGATTAGATTATCGCAATCCATAATTTGTCACCAACCACATATGGGGCACCAATTCAACGTACATACCAAAAGTGTGGAATTTAGTCTATTTTTTGGACCTTAAAAAGTAATCACATTCGGTATGGATTTTCAAACCCCTATCTGGATATGATCTGAACCTAATAATTCTAATATAGTTCGGTCTTCTAAGGTGTGTTGTTCTGTTTTATATATCGTGTAAGTCTAATTAAGTCTAATTTAGTTCGTCTCATTCTAATCATGTCCAGCTAGTCTCCTTAATCATCCTTTTGAAGTACATAATAGAAAGGCTAAAGGGTCAAATAGGCCCTTGAACTAGCTTAAAGTGTTCAATTAGTCCCTTATATAGGAGGTTCAGCCCGGTTATCGCCAATTGGGGAGGTTCCCGGTGGAATTTTTTGATAAAATTTGTTGAGCATCTTTTTCATTAAGTCTAGTTTATTCATATCAAATTTCAGCTAAAAATTAAATCGGGAAGGCATTCAAATGATTTTCTGAAATGTACCGCGTTATTTAACTGCGCAGTTATCTTCAAAAAATCATTTGACCGCCTTCCCGGTTGAATTTTTAGCTGAAATTTGGTGTGGGTAAATTAGACTTAATCAAGAAAATGCTAAAAAAAATTCATCAAAACATTCCACCGGGAACCTCCCCAATTGGCGATGATCGGGCTGAACCTCCTATATAAAGGGTTAGTTGAACACGTTAACTAGTTCAAGACCCTATTTGACCCTTTAGCCTAAATAGAAAAGCTTATACACTATATATCGAGCGGTCCGATTGCATTTGCAATCTGTACCGTAACCGCATCACAATGCATCCTCGACGCAATAACAAGTCAATAGCAACAATAGCAACAATAGCAACATCAACTCTTACCGTGACCACAAATGCAATTTATTTAAAGTCATGTTATATGCAATGTAATTTCTAAACTCCAAGCCTTTTAATTTAATTATGAGAGGCCTACTGACCTTGTGTGAAATTGGCTTCAGACTTTAAGGATATGAGACTGCTTCCATTCTTCATCTCCTGGGTTGGCAACAAAGTATCAGTTGGGTGGGAAAAAGTATCCCACAAAACTGTATGATCACTTCCAGAGAGTGCAAGTTTCCCTGTGTCATAGAAAGATCCATAAGCAACTTTACCAACATAGCCATCACTGCTCCATAATCTGTTTCCCCGAGGATCACGAAGAACAAGCCCGTTTTCGGCATCCAGCTGCAGGGTTGATCCTTGGGGGACTCCAGAAGTATTGGTTTTGGCATGCCAAACTATGGTAAGGTCCTTTATTTTGGCATACCATATGCACAGTAGGAACTGGTTTGTGCCTTTAACTTGTGAGAACCCGAAAGCGAAATCACCGGATGGTGATAAACGCCATGGTATGGTCCCATTCGTTGCAGTGAGGGAGCTGTTAACTGGTATTTCATTGCCATTGTTTTGAGCAAAGGCTGGAAATGGAAGGAGTTGCAAAAAGATGAGGAGAATGAGGAGGTAGAAAGGAGTGTGCACCATTTCCAGAGAAAAAATGAGCTAGTTTAAAGTTCACTGAACAAAACAGAACAAACCCAAACTTATCACATACTACAAGGGATGTTTGGTAAGAAGGATTCAACCCTTGTTTTAGCTTATTGGATTTGTTTGACCATATCAAGGATGAAACATTTATTTAAGTGTTAAGTAAACGATGCTTTTAATTTTTTATTTGACTCTTGTTTATCAGAGTTAACATGAAAACGTCTCTTTCAATGATTTCTTCCTATCCTTTTGACTTTATGTTTCTTGTTTATCAGAGTTAAAATGAAAACGTCTCTTTCAATGATTTCTTCCTATCCTTTTGACTTTATGTTATATATACAGTACTCCGTAGTTTTTTTTGACACCATATTATACTCCGTAGTTACTAAGTTACCTTCGGAGGTGAAAATGGGACTGCTTCATTGAATTTATTGTACTAGTATAATATACTACCTCCGTCCCAGGGAGAAGTTCCCAATTTCCTTTTTTGGCAGTCCCAACAAAAAGTTCCCATTTCCCTAAATGGAAAGTTATCCTACATAAAAACAGTGCCAAACAGTGCAAAACAGTGCCAAACAGTGTTGAAACAGTGCCAAACAGTGTCGAAACAGTGACAAACAGTAAAATTTACCCCCCAGTAACTTTATTTCCTTAATATGTGTGAAAGTCAACCCGGGAACTTCTCCCTAGGACGGAGGGAGTAATTATTAGAAAATGAACATTGTAAATAAAAAACAATAACAACAATTTAATAATAATAGTACTGTATGCTTTCATGGTTAAAACAAGAAAATATAGCAATGATGTACTACGTAGTAATATAGTACGAGTGCCTATATTGTACACCCGGGTGTACGTACATCCGGTTTTTTAAAATGGCTAAACTTGTTTTTAGGACCAAATCCGGACTTCAGGAAAAAAGAAAAAAACGCCAGCGGGATTCGATCCCTGGACTTCAAATATAGCCTGCAGCACTCCATCCATCTCGGCTGCTTGTCTCTTTGAAAATATCTGTCCTTTTTTCTTACTTAGCCTACATGTTTTCATACTCCCTACTACAATTATTTATTAATAGTAATTATAATATTAACTATTCTTTGTTTTTGCTCATTATTACTATATTAAAACTAATTCAAACTAAGTATTTATTTAATCTATGAATCATACTATTAATTAATTTATATAAATGTATTTATAATTTTATTATATATTGTTAGGTTTCTAATAAACCAGATGCTCATCAAAAGTGTTTTAATCCTCATAATAGGTCTAATGCACATTATGCTCATTAATGCTCATTATATATTGTTAGGTTTCTAATAAGCCCGTTCTTCGTTTTTGTTATTTTGTACGAAGTACATAGCTCTCATATTTTGAGAAGTGGTGAGACACTAAATAGCTATCATTATCTCTAGCTATAGTTAGTTTTTCATGTGCTCTTTGCACAACTCCAACCCCCATTGTACATTTTATTGAAAACAACAAAAGACTCAGAATTAAAGAAAAGTACTAGTATAAAACAATTGAAAGATGGTTCAGAAAAATGAGCACTACTGAACTTTTAGTGAGCAACAGACCTATTATGTTGAGTATTAGGAGTCTAATATTTAGAATTGTGATCTCTGCTTCATATTTTCTAATTCACTTTCTTTGTTGTTATTAAATCGTAAGTTGTTAGTTGAACATCATCACATTTTCATTGAACATCAAACCTCCACTATCGAGATAAAATCACCGTTTCGTGTAAATGAGCACTAATGAACCTTTAATGAGCAGCAGACCTATTATATTGAGTATTAGGAGTCCAATATTTAGAATCGTGATCTCTACTTCATAATTTCTAATTCACTTTCTTTGTTGTTATTTTGTCTTTTATAAAAACTTACTACATTATATTTATGACATTGATATGACATTTACAAAATGAGCATAAGATCAGTACCAGATGAGCATACATAACTTACAAAATGAGTATTAGTGAATTTGTTAGTTGCTTTGTTAGTTGAACATCATGACATTTTAATTGAGCATCAAACCTTGGTTATTGAGATGAAAGTCACTGTTTCTTCTGAATGAGCAATAATGAACGTTTAATGAGCATCAGACCTATTATGTTGAGTATTAGAAGTCTCATATTCAGTATCGTGATCTCTGCCGCATACCTTCTAAGTCACTTTCTTTTTATTACTTTTTCTTTTTATAAAAACTTAATAAATTATATTTATAATCAAATCTTATGAAATTCAATATGTAATTCAATATGTGAATCTAATGTAAAATAGTACTTTAAAAAATGCATTGATATGATTATTAAAACACTTTTAATGAGCATCGAACTTATTCAATTGAGTATTAAGATCTTAACAATGTGAATCCAATGTCATATGCAACTTTTAAATTTTGCATTAAAATTTGCATGAATATGACATTTTAAAAATGAGCATAATATGAGTACAAATTAAACAAACGTAACTTACAAAATGAGTATAAACCGTAAATTTTTTAGTTGAACTTCAATACATTTTTATTGAGCATTAAAACTCCTCTATTGAGTATTGAACAAATGCAATTGAGTCTCATGGTCAGTGCTCATATATCTATAATCAACTCTTGCATATATGAATCAAAAATATAAAACTAAAACATTTAATAATATTTTATATTATACATTTTCATAATAATTGAGTATAACATTAAAGTGGAAGGTTACTAAAAATCGCGGCTTCCGCTAAATGAGCAATAGTGTAATTTTAGTGAGCATCTCGCCTATTTTTATTGAATATTAGGAGGCTAACCATGAGTTTCACGATATTTGCTTCATATATTCTATGAAGCAAATAATGTACTCTTAATGAGCATGATACCTATTGTGTTGAGCATTAGTTACATAAGTATTGATATAACATTTTAAAATGGGTATAACACTAGTCCTGAATGAGTATACATATATTATAAAATGAGCATTGAAATATTCAAAAGCTCATTTAAATTTTCTAGTATGCTCATTTAAATATATTTAATGAGTATCAGACCTATACAAATGAGCATATATAACTTACAAGATGAGCATTGATATGAAAATTGTAAGTTTTGTTCGTTGAGCATCAATACATTTTCAGTGAGCATCAAATCTCCATTATTGGGTATTACAATTTGCGATTGAGTATCATGATTTGTGATCTCGTGTCTATAATATGGGGACTTTTGAAATATGCATTGCTAAAAGCATTTTAAAAATCAGCATAACGGAGTTACTAAATGAACATACATAATTTACAAAATGAGTATCCAAAAATTCAAAAACTCATTTGTTTATGTTCATTTTTAGGTGTTTTACTCATTTGAGTTTAAGGTATAACTCATTTCTAACGTGAAATGCAATCAAGCCTATTGCAATTAAGCCAACAGACAAAGAAACGAAAAAAACAAAAAAGGAAAAAGACAAAACAAAAGAAAATCAAAGCACTAATAAATCCACTAGCTATAAAAGTAACGAACAAAATAAAAGAAGACAAAACATAAAAAGTAAAACGATTTAGCAGGAAACGAAAGTGGATGATATGGCGGCGGAAGAAAAGTACGGAGTAAAGAATAGCGACTGGATTGAGGATGAAGGCGGACGAAGATATAACAACTTGGATGATTAGGCGAGGAAGACGACTTGATTGCAAAAATACCCGGTTGTATGGTGAGAACCATACAACCGGGTGTATGGTATAATTTACCCTGTTAGTACTCCATTATAGTAGTATATAGTAAGTATAATAATAGTACGTATTGGTATTTATAAAACTAATACTATGGGGTGTTTGGAAGTGATTCTGCTTCTGCCTCTTTTTTAAAGCAGAAGCAGAATCATAATCAATTTTCAGAAGCTGGTCTCCTTCACCTTATAAAAAACTTATTTTAGGATTAAATTAGAGCACCAGAAGTACTTCTGTTTCTACTCCTCTAAGGAGTAGAAGCAGTTTTAAAAATCAGATCCAAACATCCCTATGTTCGCTCCATAAAATTCTTCTCATTAATCTTTTCGATATGTTTAAAAAAAACTATTCGCATTCCCTTTTTAGATGGTATTTGTGTGAATAACGTTAATTTATCTTTTCCTGCCTCAATAATAATTGTACACTTTCACTTTATTAACAAGCATGTTAAATCAAAGTGAGAAGAAATTTTGTGATAGAGGGAGTACTAAATTTAAGGGTTGTTACCGTTGCTTTTTACTTTGATCAGACTATTTGTGTCGTTGTATTTTATTTTGAAACAATGACATGTATATTACTGATAAGGGTCTCTTTGCAAACGCTTAAAAACCCGCTTCTCGGATTTTGGCTTAAAAAGCTAAATTTAGTGTTTTCAAGTGACAATTTTCACTTAAAAAAAACGCTTCTCGGCTTTTGTTTGAAAATCGTTATTTACTTTTTCTATTACACAAAGAGCACATATTTTATCAAACATTACCAACTTTTACTTTTCAAAATCACTTTTTTCTCCAACACTATCAACTTTTACAAAATCATTTTTCCAAAATCACTTCAAAAATATGACTAATCATTGTGAACTAATCACTAATACTGTATTTTAGAATGACAAGCCACTATAGATGATGAGTCATTGTTAACTAGACACTAAATTTGTCACGTTTTGAGTTTTTTTTTTAAATAAGTCACATTTTCATCTTTTGAATTTAATTTAGTACAGAGTAATATTGAGAAAAACCTTTTATTTTCCGTTCTTCAAGTGTCTCGTTCCGGGGCCGACAGTTGGGAATGATGCTTTTATCTATTTGTTTTAGGGAAAATGGAAACTAATAATTCAACCTTTTAGCGATCTTCTTACAATAGTCCCATCTTTTCGTTATTAAAAAATAATCCAACATTTGCACCTCATCTTCATTCACCGGTCCCTGACCGGTTGATGACCAGTTATTCCAAGTTATTTTCTTATGTTTGCAAACCATTACACCATAAATCTCACCTTTCACAAAGATAATATTTTGCAAAGATAAGAAAATAACTTGGAATAACAGGTCATTAACGGGTCAGGGACCAACAAATGAAGATGGGGTGCAAAGGTTGGGTTATTCTTGAATAACGAAAAGATGAAATTATTCTAATAAGACTGCTAAAAGGTTGGGTTATTAGTTTCCATTTTCCCTTTGTTTTATGTGAACCTCATATCAATTTATGCATATCTTTATATTCTTTCTTTATATAATATAAAGTAACATAATCTGCACAGCAGTTGGAGGGAAAAATCCCGCCCAAATTAGGATCATAATAGAGAATTAATGTCAAATTTGTTATATAAAAGGAAAGTTACACGTATGACTATTGAATTTGTGATATTAATGAATTAATGATAGCTCCATTAGTCACACATATATATCATAGTAGCTCCATTAATCACACATTCACACGTACCATAAATATGGTAAACTGAAAGATGCCCTTTCAATATGGTATGCATGTTATGATAGAAATTTCACTCCATTAGTTATTATTAATTCTTACCAAATTAATGACCAACAAATTAGTAGCTATTTGATAGAATATAAATATATAGTCACCTTAGATATATTATGATTTATGAAGCGGCTAAATAAATGATTTATTTTTAACGTCTTTTTTAATATAAAGCGGAAAAATTGCTTGTATATTGGAGCAAAAATTGTACCCACTGAGGAGCAAAGTAAGAAAACATTTGGCCATAAAACAATATTCCCACCCAAATTGCTCGCAACGAAGTGAACCTATAGTATAGTATTCGAGAAAATACCAACATAATGTATAGAAAATATTAGTAATTACTTGGGATGTTTTTACTTATACTGTTTTCAGTCTCAGATCAAACCTGAACAAACCAGATTAAACAAGATCGAACCAGATTTAAAACAAAAAAAGAGACCAAACATTACCAGACCAATTTACACCAGATCTGACCAGAAAATTTCAAATCAATTAAAAACATCCTTGGTAGTATATACAATGATAATCCTACCCAAAAATTTGTAATCCACCCACGCATCACTAAAAAATAATAATAACTTTATCTTTATATGATATAAAGTAACATAGTTTGGACAACAATTGAAGAGAGAAAATTCCCGCTAAAATTAAGGTCTTAATAGAGAATTAATGGAAAATTTGTTATACAAAAGGAAAATTTATTAAAGTTGTGACATCAATGATAGCTCCATTAATCACACGTATATATCATAGTAGCTCCTTGAATCATACATTCACAAGTACCATAAATATGGTAAAATGAAAGATGCTCTTTCAATATTGTATGCATGTTATGATAAAAATTTCATCCAATAACTATTAACAATTCTTACCAAATTAATGACCATCAAATTAGTAGCTATTTGGTAGCATATTTAGTCATCTTAGATACGATAGTATATTATGAAGCGGTTAAATAAGTGATTTATTTTTGAACAAAACAGACAATAAACTTTTCTATTATTTCCAATACATCACTTTAGTCCACATACTAAAAACTATCGTATAAACAATGGTTACTATAAAAACACTATCAATCAAGACATTTTAACATGCTATAGCATAATGTTAATTTAAAAATAATTGATTAATCTTATGAAAATTCATACGAAGTATAAATTTTAAAGAAATGTAATAATAGTATAAAAATTGTATTAGTTCCATAATGGATAGATAATTTTAACAAGTTATCATAAAAAAATCGTTAGTTCTAAAATTGTATTAGTGAACAAGTTATCATAAAAATTGTATTAGTTCCAAAATTGTATTAGTTCTATATAAAAATAGAAAAAGGCAAAAAAAAAATAAAGTGAAAGTGTAAAAAACATAAAATTAAATTATAATAATAGTTCCAACAACAACACTAACATTCAAGCATTAGTTCACAAATAGTTCCAACAACAACATCAACATGAACCGATACATGATATCACAAACAAAAGGAAAACAAAGATAAGAAAGATAAAAAGATATGTTATGATAAAAAAAAGTTAATATAAAAAGAGTTCAATATACATAAGAAAGATATCATAAAGAATAAAAGAATATATATATATACAAAGATATATATATAAAGAATATACGGAGTATATATATATATATATATATATATATATATATATATATATATATATATATAAAGATAAAACTTTAAAGGATAAAAAAAATAAAAAAAAAAATAAAAAGAAGACAAGGGGAAAAGATGACAAGAGAACACTCCTCTACACGAACATACAAATAGTTCGAAAAATACAGATAAAAAACGGTAAAATAATACGCAGTATGTACTACTTTTTCTTATTGTAGGAGACTTAAGTGATCGATGAAATATTGAAGAAACTATTTAACCTTTTCCCCTTTTGGTGTTAAAAAAAATTGCATATTACCTACCATTCTGTAATAGAATGTTGGGAAAAGGACCAAATAGGACACTGAGGTTTTTAATAAAGATCACATTGGACATCAAGGTTTTAAGTGGACCAAAAATACACAAAGTTGATGTTTTTGCTTCATTTTTACCCACCCGGTAATCCTTCCGTTAAACTCCCCTTCTTCCCCATTACCAGACTCGTTTCCTTCAGAAAATAAAGTCCCAATAAATGCAATCCCTTATATCTAACAACCCTAATTGAATTTCTACCTGCTTATCCCCATCTTGCGGACATATACGAAGAAGAAAGGACTGATTCGGGAGATTCGTTCAGCGGCGAGCTCATCTGAGGTACGCAAATGTGACTCCACTGTTTCAGTTAAGCTTCGCAGCATCGTTGAGCAACGTCCTGGGCATTCAAGGTTCTGCAACTGCACAAATGAAAATGGAACTCGCGTCAAAGCGCCACTTTGGACTTCATGGACTGAAAAGAATCCAGGGAGACGATTCCATGGATGTCCTTATTATGAGGTATTTTTTTAAATATTCTTCTACAAATGAGAAGAGGAGGGGGCATAGATATGTAAATTCCATATATATATTGATGTTCATGTTCTTGTGTTTCATGTATACCCAGAAGGATGGATGTGGCTTCTTTGAATGGCATGATGAACCATTAACTGACAGAGCAAGACATATTATCAATGAGCTCAAACGGGAGAATAGAAGACTGCAATTTCTATTGTTTGAACAGGAATGTGATAGTGTTGCTCAAAAATTGGAGAGTGAAGTTGAAGAAGCTAACAGTAGGAAGAATGCAGCCCATTTCCAATTGGAAGGAAAATCAAAAATGAAGAAGAATAGTTATCTAATTGTAGTGTTGTTATTTGCCCTTGTTTTAGTATTATGTGTGTTTTTATGTTAGTTTCAGTTACTTATAAAATGGTTTGGCTATAACCTTGTAATCTCTTAGTCAGTTTGTTGTAAAATGGTTTAGTTATGACCTTGTAAACTTACTATTATGTTTTCTCTTGTGAAATGGTTATGCAATGCTGAATTTAACTCCTCGATTGTACCTTGCAATCTTTTAGTGATTTTGTTGTTCAATGAATTGAGTTCATTTTGATTTTGGTTAATACTGGAGTGTTACATAGCAGGTGTTAAAATAGAGCCCTTATGTTAAGGCTCAGGCTGATGCCATGACTTTGGGTAAAGGAAAGTCTGCTAACTGAACTAAGAAAAGAACTAAGATTGTCAAATGAAGAACACAGGGAACTTCTTGGTAGAGTCAATTGTGATGATGTTATGTGAAGGTTTTCATGATCCTTTGTACCCAATCATTCAATTTCAGGTTCTAGAAAAAAAAAAAGCAAAAATTACCCCCCTACTTTTACATAGAGGGCCTTTGACAGGGAGGAATTAGTTATGGCAATAATTTCTAAGAGGCTGTATTTATTGATTATAAGAGGCTGATGACTGATGCAAATCCTCTTTGCCTGATGACAACACATCATTATATAATCAGTATATATCAGTAAATTATTATAATCAGTATATACTGATGCTAGTTACTGATGCAAATCCTCATTGACTGATAACAAAAATTTCTAAGAGGGTGTAATTACTGATTATAACCCAGCCGAGTTGACTAAGCCTCAACCCAAAGGTAAAAGTAGTTACTGACTATAACCCAAAGGGTATTTAGTGCAAGCAATCCTGATCCTATGGAGTTTGAAAAGGTAAAAGTATGCTTTTGAAAATCAATACAGAAATTATTACATCCCTTATATCTCACTCATATTATTACACCCTTATACTATACACATTTTTACATCCCTTAAAAGTATGCTTTTGAAAATCATATTCCATAGCATCAAACGAGAGAAAAATGGTAACAACTTAAAGATGAAAGACATAAATAGGAGCAGGCCACAACAAACTCTTCATCATCATGACAAGTCACTGCCATTTAGAAACTTCACAAAGGGAACAAACTCCTCTTTAATGTGGCAGCATATGCTTCTAGGTATCCAAATTCAGCCTTATAACTACCATCCATTTCTTGAATAATCAGCCTTTTAGCCCTTTTACATTTATACAAGCTAACATTTATCTTCAACTTCTTCTCAGCCACTTCTTTCATGTCAGCAACCCGAAAGTTAGGATTTTTCTGCAGGTGCCCTTTGAAATAATTTGCTAACCACTTCTGAGTGGCATTAGGAATAGAATAGTGTCGGAAGCACTTGTGTTCAGTGTTACACATCTTCACTGCTAGCCCGCAATTCTTTCCATCTCGAGAAATCCATACTCTAAATGGGCAGCCTTCTTCATTCAAACATTTAACGGCCAGTCTGTTCTTCTCATTCGGTTTGATTTTCAGCTTATAACCAAATTTCACACCATAATTAGCAATTGCAGTCCGAGCCTCTTCAGCATCTTCAAAGGTCATTCCATTCATAAAGTATTCTGACCCTTCTGTTGCATTGTAATTCACTGCACCTTCATTTTCAGAGGCTGAATCTAAATTGTTGCTTTCATCATCTTCAGAACCTCCATAACAGTCTTCATCTGTAACATAGCCATTTGGGAGACCATTTGTGTTCACTTCAAAGCTTTGGTCTCCCATATGTGTACTGGCAGACTCATTACCCAGTCCACCACCATTGTTATGCTTACCAAATTCAGAAATCGAACCTTCTATTAGGGGAATCAAAAGGGGTTCGTCTAGTTGATGATCAGCGTATAATTCAATCGCATCAATCCAAGAAAATCTGGTAATACGGTTTAAAACCTTCCTGATTGTTTCATCATCCTCAACTAAGAAGAGTCCATTGTCTAAATCCTTTCCAGGTTCTAACACATAGATATTTTTCAGTGTTTTAAAACCCAAATCTTCCTTGTATTTTCTTGATATGTCATGATAGCACAGATAATCAGGGTCAAAACCATAAATCGTATCAACATCTCCATTAATATACTGTAACTTTGGCTTCACAATCCACCTCCCGCTATGGTTAAATTTGAGATTAACCAACCCATTCATTGTATCCAACAAAAAATAACACAGAAACAGTACCTCAGAGCAGTCGTGTGTCTTCTAACCTTCCCTTCTAACCTTCTTATCGTACTTCAATAGCTTCTAATCTTGTCAGCTGACTCGCACAATCTCGCACTTACAGGCCATGAGAATGAGTTAGGGTTGAGATTTTGAATTGTGTTGTTTAATCTGAAGGAAATGGGTCTGGTAACGGGGATGAAAGGGAGTTTAACGGAAGGGTTACAGGGTGGGTAAAAATGAAGCAAAAACATCAACTTTGTGTATTTTTGGTCCACTTAAAACCTTGATGTCCAATGTGAACTTTATTAAAAACCTCAGTGTCCTATTTGGTCCTTTTCCCTAGAATGTTCAAACAGGTTATTACTTCACTTTTCTAGATATATCCTAGAAAAAATTGATGCTCGACGCCTGTAGCATTGGATGCACTTCCCGCGTAAATCACCACCAGTCCACCAGTCCATCACCATCCATAATCATCTTCACTGTAATGGCGACCGATAGCGAGGATGTGATCCTCTCCATAACTTCCAGCTTCGATCAGATCTATGCGGTATGCCATTTGACCTGTGTGACGTTCACATTTGACTTTACTTCCCGTTATTTATTGTGCGGTTTAAATTCTAACTTCAGGATTTTAAGAGCACGATTGAGGACATTCAAAGTTTGAAATCGAAATACAACGCGGAAGTGAAGAAGAGTGACGCTATCCAGTTCAGAATGAAAAGCCTTCAATCTGGTTGGTTCTAAATCATTTCCGAATCCCAGTTTCTTTTACTTTTATGCCGAAATGGGACATATTTCGCCAAATTAATTTTACATGTATCAATCCTTACTGACCACAATAGTGATAACTTAATTGGGAGTTCGGAGTTTCCACAAATAAATCATCCTAACATTGAAACTCAAAGTTCACCATGTTCTAGTAGCAGTATTAATAGCCGTAATAGGTGGAGCAATGGAGTTGTTCTATATTCACTTTTTTTAATTTTTATATCTAGTTACATATTCCATCTTGTTTTAGAAAGACCTTGACTAGTTAATGGGTTGTGATAGATGTGCGTCTGTTGTTAATGAACAAGTATTTTAATGACTTAATGTTCAATGTTCATGTCATTTTCAATTTTATCTCATGCTTTGATTTGCACAATTACTCTCCGGGGACTAGGCTTGGATGTTGTTGTTGTTGCCTTGTTTTTGTTTTGGTTTGCACTATGCACAAATAAAGTGTCTTGTGCTTGATTTGCTAGTTGTGGCTCATCTTTTGCCGGACAGAACATTTTCAAGGAAAATTTCACTTTTTTTATTAGTTTTTTTCTCAGTAGTCATTAGTGTTGACTCTTTGATCATTTCTTATGGTTACTTGTGATACCAAAGAAGGGAAATAAGTGGAATGCTTCTGCCTTTTTCACCACTTCACCTACTGGGATTGGGAGAGGTGGTGGAATATTTATAGGCTTTGGCTTTAAATTAAAGTAAGCAAAACAGCATATAATCTCTGCACTATTGCTGTATAAGTGGCAAAACATTGACTGAAGTGAGATGAATAAGAGCTTGACTTAGCATCAATTGAGCTAAAGGATGGGTAGCACAATGCCTCAACCCCAGGTTTAGGTTTATTCAAGGGTAACTTTGAGGCACAGAAAAGTGTTTTTTAATATGCTACGAGCTATCACATCACTTGTGTTTGACCAGAGCAGTTGCTTTTGTTTGCTTAGCACACATAGTCTTGAAAAGCGATGATGCAGTTGCTTTTTACAATTGCTCCCTAGATTCCTGCATGACATAGCCAAGTGTGCAATACACTAGTATTTATACTTTCTTATGCAAAAACATGGGTAAGACTACCTATACCTGTCTACTCAATTGTTTGGACAAGATAAATTGTCAATCCCTTTGATTAAGGCACGTTCCTAACTTCCTATTGTCTTTCTTGTCTATCTTGAACTATCCCAAACTCACGCGAGATGATTATAAGACGCACAGTATGTAGGTGAATGTAACTTAAATAAATTAAATTGAATGGACACTAGGGACTTTAGACATAAACATAGAGCAAGTATTTTAATGAACAAGTATTTTAATGACTTAATGTTCAATGTTCATGTCATTTTCAATTTTATCTCATGCTTTGATTTGCACAATTACTCTCCGGGGACTAGGCTTGGATGTTGTTGTTGTTGCCTTGTTTTTGTTTTGGTTTGCATTATGCACAAATAAAGTGTCTTGTGCTTGATTTGCTAGTTGTGGCTCTTCTTTTGCCGGACAGAACATTTTCAAGGAAAATTTCAGTTTTTTTATTAGTTTTTTTCTCAGTAGTCATTAGTGTTGACTCTTTGATCATTTCTTATGGTTACTTGTGATACCAAAGAAGGGAAATAAGTGGAATGCTTCTGTCTTTTTCACCACTTCACCTACTGGGATTGGGAGAGGTGGTGGAATATTTATAGGCTTTGGCTTAAAATTAAAGTAAGCAAAATAGCATATAATCTCTGCATTATTGCTGTATAAGTGGCAAAACATTGACTGAAGTGAGATGAATAAGACCTTGACTTAGCATCAATTGAGCTAAAGGATGGGTAGCACAATGCCTCAACCCCAGGTTTAGGTTTATTCAAGGGTAACTTTGAGGCACAGAAAAGTGTTTTTTAATATGCTATGAGCTATCACATCACTTGTGTTTGACCAGAGCAGTTGCTTTTGTTTGCTTAGCACACATAGTCTTGAAAAGCGATGATGCAGTTGCTTTTTACAATTGCTCCCTAGATTCCTGCATGACATAGCCAAGTGTGCAATACACTAGTATTTATACTTTCTTATGCAAAAACATGGGTAAGACTACCTATACCTGTCTACTCAATTGTTTGGACAAGATAAATTGTCAATCCCTTTGAATGAGGCACGTTCCTAACTTCCTATTGTCTTTCTTGTCTATCTTGAACTATCCCAAACTCACGCGAGATGATTATAAGACGCACAGTATGTAGGTGAATGTAAGTATGTAACTTAAATAAATTAAATTGAATGGACACTAGGGACTTTAGACATAAACATAGAGCAACTTCTTTAATTCCTACAACCTTCCCTTTTGACCCTTGAGAAAAGGTATGAAAGTGAACTTGAGAAATAAATACTTGTGAAAAGAGATTGGTTATTTGAAATGGGATCAGTGGCCCCAAAGTCAAGGATCTATTAGAAGTTTGATTGTGCAGCTTGAGTAGTTGAGTACTACACGATGTCTCAGGGATAACAAAGCGTCACTAAGCAATGTTTACTAAGTAAAGTAAGGGATTTCAATAAGGCAATCAACTCATTCATTAACTGGGTTGTCACATCTTCTTAGTGAAAATCACCCAACTCGCATGTGTTAAGCAGGCTTGAAATCTTCCTTTCATAGCCGGTTAGCAGTATAACATCACCCAAAGGCTTTCCGCTTGTAATGGCAGCTGGGTGGGAATTCAAGGTTGAGCAAGGACTAATCGTCACCTTCCACTCCTAAGCCAACATCTTCCCCCTGTCCGATAAGATCTAATGCTTAATATGTGGTGCATCTTAAATATTATAATTGTTAATTTCATAGGGATAATAGGCTCAATAATAAAACCATACATTACTTCACCATGATTAGTTCCATCATTTGCATTGGAGCCAAAGATTCCTTATTTTTTGGCTTGAGATTATGATGGAATAAAGCAAAATGGCTCACTAAACTGTCTGCGTTTCTTTGTTATGAAGCAGCAGTCAGTCCATGCAATTTTGGACGCAATTTTCACTATGGGTCATCCGGAAACAGCTCTCTGTGCTTTAGTACAGGGGTAAGACTGCGTACATCCGACCCCCCTTTACCCCACCGTAGGTGGGAGCCCTTTGCGGCACTGGGGTAAATGAAAATGAAATGAAATGAAATGAAATTACTTCACCATGATTAAATTATAACTTAAATAGTAAATGATAACATATTTGCCCTTGAGTTTTGGTAATGGTTTGCAATGATGGTGGCTAGCACATGCAACAAAGGTGGTTGGTGTCTGTTCATGACGTTCATAGCAGACTCTGATGTTGACAATGAAGGTGTAAGCTGGTGGCGGCCAATGGTGATGATAGTGGTGGTGGCAACTAGTGCAGGTGGCGACTGAAGAATGTGCCAGTCACTGGCTGTCTACGTATACAATTGTGTCAGCCAGTGGCATTGGTAGTCGATGATAATGTTGGCCAAAATTGGTGGTGGTGGCCAACTATGTTTGCAATCGGTGGTGACTAAGGGTGGTGACAACCGGGGTGGCAGTGGCAACTGTCAAGTGGTGATGGTGAGGATCATTTGGGATTGCAGTTGACGAAGTGGTAGTAGTGGCAGTCACAAAAGTGATGTCTGAGTACTAGCGGCAGTAGCATCTGACATGGTGATGGCGACCACCACAGGCAGCGGATGCCAACAGTTGTGGCGATTGAGGTGGGGGCCATTGGCAATTTTGGAGGTCAGTGGTGACTGACATCGGTGGTGATCAATTGCGCAAACATTTAGTTATCGAGACGGTCAATAACAGTGGCAACCAGCTAGCTGGTGTTTGGTGGCATGCAAAGGTTGTTTGACTGTTTGAGGTCGGGAGTACATGTAGAAATAAATAAAAGGGAAAAAGGTCATATACGCTCTTGTACTTACATAAAAAGGTCAAATAACCCCTTATATAGGAGGCTCTGTCCGGCCGTCGCCATTTGGGGCGGTTCCCGGTAGAATTTTTTGATGAAATGTTTTGAGAGTCTTATTCAATAAGTCTAGTTTACTCATACCAAATTTCAGCTAAAACTTCAACCGGGAAGACATTCAAATGAATTCTTGAAGATAACTGCGCAGTTATCTTCAAGAATTCATTTGAATGCCTTCCCTGTTGAAGTTTTAGCTTAAATTTGGTATAAGTAAACTAGACATAATGAATAAAATTTTATCAAAAAGTTCCGCTGGGAACCGCCCCAAATGGAGACGGTCGGACAGAGCCTCCTATATAAGGGGTTATTTGACCTTTTTATGTAAGTACTAGGGCCTATCTGACCCTTTTCCCATAAATAAATAAATTGTATGCTAATGTTGAGGGGCAATGCAGCAATTATAAAAAGAGTTAAAGATACTGTTTAAATAATTAATAAGCGGGGGTAATGTGTTTGCCAAACGCCATTTTAAGCTGCTTTTATGTTTAATGTTTTTTCACATGCTATATGTTTACTTCAAAGTGCAGGATGTAAATGTTCAATGGACCAACGATCACTGTATATCATTTATTCCATACAATAAACCGTCATTATCCTTGTTCAGTCTATTTTTGTTTCATGCCTATACTTTCAAGCGTAATTCTGTTTTATTTATTTTATCTTGCAGAAAATGAGCGCCTGAGAAAGAGTTATGCAGAGTCACTTAACAGATTGACAGATCAGGTCCAGATTTCCTAAACAAGTCTTACAAATCGTGTAAAATCCAATTGTGTTCATAATCTAACATGAATCTCCTGGGAGAGATGTTAAGCTGTCTCAAACCAGCTTTACTAACTAATGGGGGTAATTTTCTTCTGCATTTCTATTAATACCAGCTTGTAAGTGAATACAAAAGACTCATAGCATTACATGACATCTGACAACAAAATACATGATCTTGAAATACATGTACATGCACCTATATTAACTAAAACTAACAAGCTACTTCAGCAACTAATTAATGTAAAATGAAACCTGGGAAAAAATGCAGTAGCAAGGATACCCTCCATTGTATCAAAATGATAGAGATTTTTTTGATAGCAATTATATTAGTTATGCAGGGCATATACCCATAACTTTTGGGCTAGCCTAGTAGAATTAATGTTTAAAGAAAAACGCCAATGAGTTGTTCTTTTGGGATTTTATGAGAGCTAATAACATCATCTTAATCTCCATTAGATATTTTTACATTTGCTAATAGATCCATTGATTATTTTATTTATTTGGAACATATAATTTTTTGTATTGCTTTTTTCTGTTGGACATATATGACTGTAATAGTGCAATGTGCACTACTGTACTAGTATTGTTATAAGGGTGACCCTTTCAGATTTATTGGTGAACTTAAATGATCCCAAAATGACAACTAGAGAATAATTATGTTAGTTAACCTTTCTATATTTTGCTTTGAATTTTTTTGAACAAGATGACAGATTGAAAGCCGTACTAGCTGCCAGATGTTGAAGGATGAACTGAAAAAAATAAATGATGAGCATTCCCAGAAAGAAAATGTGAGTTATTGGCTTAATGCACATCTTTACAAAATCTCAAATGTTATAGTATGCGTGTGTACTCTGGTATAAACTCAGTTTCTACTTGCCTTTCAATATTTTTTGTTATCATGTGATTGAAGAGAAGAGGAGCCTTGGTGCATTAGTTACACTGTTGCTTTGTGACTGGAAGGTCACAAGTTCAAATTTGAGAGCGGCTCTTGTCAAAAATGACAAGAGAAGGCTTGCCCCTTGTACACCTTGTGATGGGACCCTTGCCTTGCGAGGATGCCAATGTGCATTGGGCTGCCCTTTATGTGATTGATGTAGAAGAGGAGCCTTGACGCACTGGTTACGGTGTTGCTATGTGCAAAGACGTTACAGGATCATGGGAGCTGTCTCTTGTTAAAATGATAAGGGTTCTCCCCTATTGATAGTTATGGTGGGACCCTTCACCAGCCCCTTGTGGTGGGACCCTTCGCCAGACCCTCGCCTTAGGGGACTTTAATATGCACCGGATGCCTTTTAGGGGACACTAATATGCACCAGGCTGCCCTTTTCAATCTTTATAAAAAGCATATGATTGCCATTAATCTTGTGTCCTAAGTAATCTGAGACTTGTAATCAGGAATTTAAGATTGTTATTGGCTCGCTCAAGCATGAAAACGCAATGAGGATTCAAGTCATGGAATCTCAAATCAGGTAAGTTTCCTCGAGGTGATTTTTATTGAAGTTTCACCAAGTAATTAGAAATTCCAAGAAATGAAATCTTCGAATAATTTATGTAATGCTATTATTTGATTGCATTGTCTAGAGAGTTACAGGCTGAAAAGGCGGCAAACGAAGCAGTTTGTCAACATCTTCGTCAAGATTTAACTGTGCATAAGAACCATATCACAGCTCTAACAAGGAGATTAGAACAAGTCTCTTCTGATGTAGAGTCTAAATGTAGGTGTTGAGTTTAGTTTACTTCTATTTTAACTGATCACACTCCATCTAAAAAACTTTCCTTCAGATCAGTATGAGATTCAGGGCTTGAGGGACTGTCTTTTGGTTGAGCAAGAAGAAAAGACTGAGTTGAAAAAGAAGGTCCAAGAACTGGAAAAAGAATGTAAGCGACCTATATATCCTAGCTCCTGAGCTTCCTGTCCTTCAATAAACTCAAGTAGGGTCTGTAGATACGGAGAAAAGGAGATGCTTTCTTTGCAATCTCTCACGGATAATTTCTTGTTTGGGGCTTGTTTCAGTGCTTGTCAGCAGCATGGAGCTTGTAGAGTCTCGGCAAGATTCAACTTCAAATCGAAATGTGGACTCTCTAAAGCAGAAGATTATGAAACTACGGAAGGAGAATGAGGGTCTGAAGAGGCAAATCATTGATAAGAGAGAAGGATAAGTGCCCTTTATTTGGATATAGCCCTCTAATAGTACATGTTTAGTGCATAACCAGTGCTGTTATATATTGTTGGTTAGGTTTATCAATTGGAGGGTCCTGTAATTCGATAGAGCCCTTTTACCTTCATCGTATAGCAAACATACGTAGAGAACCGAATGGGCCACTGAACCGAATCCTGTAGTTATGGCCTGAGTCCCGGATTCATCAATCACCTCACTAGAGAACCGTTTATGGGTTATGTATAGGGATGGACCGGTTCCGGGCAAACCAGACCGGCCCGGACTGATTCCGGGCCAACTGGCCCGGTCCGGACTGGTATTGTTTGTACCTGACCCGACCCGGTACCCGGTCATAGGACCGGTCCGGGTGGCCCGAATCGGTGGTTACTTGAGGCGGGCTCGAGCCTGCTAAAATAGGAACCGGCCCGGTCGGTCTGGGCCCAGTCCGTTCCCGGTCCGAGCCTATTTTATTTATTTTTGTGTTTCAATTTTTTTTAATTTTTCCTGAGTTGGGCCGGGTGTTTTGGGGGGGTTTGGGGGGTGAGGGGTAGGGGGGGTCGGGGGTTAATTAGAAAAACAAAAGAAAAAAAACCATTGAATCGGCCCGGAACCGCTGGCTACCCGGGCCGATTCCGGGCCTCACTTCCCCCAAAAAAAGCCCGATCAGGCCCGGCCCGGTACCCGGCCCGGTACCCGGCCTGACCCGGAATCGGTCCACCCCTAATTATGTATGAAGAAAATTCTGGAACCATCCACATGAAGGTCACATTTTTACATGGGTAATTCTATATACGCTCAACAGTTCACTTTTTACTGTCCCCGACTTAATTAAAGTTAACAAAACATTTGACATCTCTAGTTTGACCTTCCCCACATGGCCACATCCCCTATCAACTATCTTCACTACTCAACCGTGATAAACACAATTAATGCTTGAATAAAACTTCTCAAGAGCAATCAAGATGTGAGAAGAGCTTCATAAATTTTGAACTTGTGATAATTTATTAGTTTTAGACAAATAATACTGGGAAATATCTGGTTGACGAGGCGCACCTCTCGGTATTTTTCTTTTAATGTTTCGGAGACTTTTGAAAATTGGGGTTAGATTTTCTAACGGCGTTAGACGTCATGCCCCTGCTGTGATAACGGAATTGAAACACATGTTCCACTTTGTTAAAAAATGAAACAAGTGCCCATATCTGAAAACGGCCCAAACCACATGTACCTTTTATGTACTTTTCCCTATTTTCAATGATTTTTTACGCTTACATAGAGAGATGATCCTGTCCAGGCGTCCAGCAGCCCCCAGTCCGAACGCCGTCCGAACATGGCCATTTGGGGCACTTCTTGGTGAAATTTGATATGGACAAACTAGACTTGATGAAGAACATGCTCAAAAAATTTCATCAAAAAATTACATTGGGAAGTGCCCCAAATGGTCATGTTCGGGCGGCGTTCGACCAAAAAATTGCTGGACAGGATCACTTCTCCACTTACACATTCTATAGACATACATATGGTAACATTTTGTATTCATTTATTGAATAGACTTTCACTTTAGATTTTTAGGCAGTTGGTGGGGGTTTAACATTTATGAGCGGTTTTAAAAAAATGTAAATTATTAGAGAAAGAGTACGATTAGTATTTTTGTAATCAAATCGTAATTTGATTTAATAGAATTGAGAAATGTTGATGAAATTGAAAAGTAAAGATAAAGAAGACGTGGAAAGAAGTAGTTATAGAGGACCATAGCATAACGGTGGAAGGAGTGAAGGGTCAGACAAGTGAAATATCAGATATTCAGATCAAATACTCCCTCCGTCCCGTTAGAATGTTCCCGTTCGGTTTACGATGCTTGACGGACGATAAAGCAACTCGATCCATGTTCACATTGCGCTTATTTTTAGTAAATAAAATTTACATATTCAGACACTACATTAAAATCGCTACAAAACCTGATTAAGAAAAGTTCAATTTGATAAAAATTTGATATATAAAGTAAAAGATTAGGAGTGACCTAAGTTGACCAATGAATAGTGAACGAGAACATTCCAACGGGACGGAGGGAGTAAATAGATAAGATATACGTAGTATATTATATGGATTGCCGTGAATTTTAGAAAAAGGATCATTGACTTTTTAAGTCAATAGGGATTTTTATGAACTATTTCTATTGATTTGCCTAGATCTATGAACTCCAAATGAATGATAATATAAATTGGGAAAATTGTCAAATAGGTCCTCGAACTTTCATAAAAAGGTCAATTAAGTCCTTCTATAGGAGGTTTTGTCCGGCCGTCGCGATTTGGGGCAGTTCCTGGTGAAATTTTTTGATGAATTTTTTTGAGAATCTTATTCACCAAGTCTAGTTTACTCATACCAAATTTCAGCTAAAAATTCAATCGGGAACACATTCAAATTAATTCTTGAAGATAACTGCGCATTTTTGCGTTCTCAAATTAATTTGAATGCGCTCTCGATTAAATTTTTAGCTGAAATTTGGTATGAGTAAACTAGACTTGATGAATCAGATGCTCAAAAAATCTCATCAAAAAATTCCACCGGGAACCACCCCAAATCGCGACGACCGTACATGAACCCTATGTTCTCGTCGCGACCACCGGGAATCACCCTTATAACATGGGAATTATGGAAAACCCTATGTTCAAAAAAGAGCTATATTTAGGGGTGTTTGGATCTGATTCTTAAAACTGTTTTTGCTCTTTCAGAGAGTAGAAGCAGATGTTGGAGTGTTTGGGTGAAAGTACAGAAGTGATTTCGGTGCTATAATTTACTCCTAGAATCAATTTTTTTAGAAGCTGAGAGAGACCAGCTTCTGAAAACTGATTGTGATTCTGCTTTTGCTTTAAAAAAGAAGTATAAGCAGAATCAGTTCCAAACACCCCTTAGTAACATGCATAAGTTTAAACACCGTACTGGTAAACTACATGATTGTGGTGGATTTAAAAAAAAGATCTATTGACTTTCGTAATTCATAGACTTTTTATGAATTAGAACATCTCCAATGCTCCTCTTTCAACATAGTAAAAATTTTACACGTGAGACCATTTTGAAAGTGTGATTGAAATTTTATCTCCAATGCTTTCAGTTATTGGTCCTGTTAAATTGACGTGGAAACACAACTTTCAAACCAAGTGTTGGAAATTAGAAAGGGTGTCTAACATGCTGACTCGGCAATATCTATCCGGTTTTCAAGCTAAACTAGTATAGTACCCGTGCGATGCACGGAATATTATTCCAATATGTGAATGTGTTTATTTGAGTATTCAAAATTAATATGACTCTAGTAAAGAAAACTTAATTTCAATTTAATAAAATGAATCATAAAAGATAAAAAAAATAAAGATTTATGAACTTTGAAACACTTCCTTATATGTGTGTGTGTGTGTGTATATCATTCTAAGGTAATTTGTATGTTTACAATCGTTGTTACGTATAGGATTTTTCAACCAAGTATGACCGATAAGGCGATAACGGGTGAATAAACAATATAGTAATAAACAATTGGGCATGACTACAAAAACAACTTCTATCAAAAGCCACATTAGGACCCAAATGATCATGAGTGCACATGATAACATCCCACACAGGGTTGTTCTGTCCTAATGTTTGGTTGTGGAACAAAAGAATATCACACATATACTTTGTATATACTTTGCATTCATTGGTAAAGATAGAGAATCATTTACTACATGGAGCTATCCAATACATCATTGTAATTTGTAAAGTACGTCTATCTCAATATGCATTGAAATGCTTCTAATGTGGGCGGTTATCTACTCAATAATTTCCAATATAATTGGCACTATTTTTGGTGTGATACCTCATTTTTTATTAATTGGATATCATAGTTCTCACCTTTTCTTTAACCATGTAATGGCACTATAGATTTTTTTATATTAAAATCTACCAGTGGATCAGAGCCACTCAACACATATCACTGTAACACCCACATAATTTTTAAAGTCACTTCCACCCAAATGCTTCTCCATTATCTCCCCTAGTTAAAATTTGGTAACCATTATATTTCTTGAATCTTGAAAAGGCTCTATAGGTATTTTAATTTTCAATAAAGCCTACCAATAATCGTAGCTAAGATCAAATAAAACCTTTTACCTTTTCCTCCCAACAGACGGTACTCCATTTTCTTGCTTTAGCTAAAGTAATCTAAGCATAAGAAGTTTGCAAAGTGTTACGGAGTACTTGTTAACAATACCCCATCACTTGTAAGTTACATGCATCGTTAGTCTTCGGAGGATAGTGGTGAGGTATTTTTGCATACAAATCCACCAAAATCAAAGCATTTTATGCACATGTTATATTTGAAACACCTTTAAATGAATCAAAGAGGTGTCAAATTTAAAGTGTTTAGTAATTTTTCATGTAAGGGATTCAAGGAGGCGACAAATTTAAGGTGTATAGTCGGAGATTAGGTAATCAAATCATTCAATTCCTTTTGATTTCATTTAGCTATACTACGTACCAAGTATACATCAACTCAATATGTTACATGCAGGAAAAAAAATCACACATGTATGTTTGTCAATGTGTTTGTCACTATGCTCAAGCAAGGAATACGTACGTGTTACATATTACCTTGATAAAACAACTTCATTTTTATTTATATTACTCCGTATTACTTAATGCAAGAAGTCATATTGTTATTTGTTACGGAGTACATAATTATCTGCTTTCATTATTTACTAATGTGTTTGTGTGTGTTGCATACCATGAAATATATGGGAAAAATAAATAAAATACGCCAAACTTTGAAGGGGTGTGAGGTAAGTACCCCAAACTTATATATGTAATTTAAATACCCCAAACTTCATATAAAAAGTTATTTTAGCACCATGGTTATGTATTATTTCTTTCAAAAATGTTAATTTTGTGATAATTTCATAATTTAAAATATTTTAACATTCATGAATTGAGAAACAATTAACATTCTAAACTTTAATTATAAAATAAATAGTATCACCTCCCACTCTATATAATCGCAGCATTTTCAATTTGCCATTTTAAATTATGCAATTAACACCACAAAATTACAATTTTGAAATAAATAATACATGATTATGGTGCTAAAATAACTTTTTTATATAAAGTTTGGGGTATTTTAATTACATGATTATTTGAGGGGGTGTTTATGTCACACCTCTTCAAAGTTTGGGGTATTTTAATTATTTTTCCAGAAATATATATCCCACATATAATCAAAACATGTTATTTGTGTTTTACCAAAAAAAAAACATGTTATTTGTCTATGCACAAAACACTCGTCACTATTACCCTCTAAAATATGTTCTTTTATAATCATGCAAACTGATTCTTTCATTCTTCTTTTATGAATCATAAAATGAATGAAACAGTACGTATTGCGAGCTTGATTATTAAATGCATTAGTTCATTACTACATGATAATCACATCTATCAAACTAACAGTTGATTAATGAATTAACTTGCTGCTGGGTGACTATGGGGAAATCCATTTTCTTGGCTCCCCTAATTTCATCTGCCTTAGAAGCATTATCTACATGGATAGTGAAGTCCATACCAGCCATCTTTTTTTCATGCAATTTCTCAAAAGCCTCAATTTGTGCAACACGAAAAAGCGAACCCGTTGTCCAATCGTTCATTCCAAGATCACCGCAATCTGCACCAGATGGGCCATCAACAACTTCACTCTGCCGCCCATCAACGGCATTACGGCGACAACCAAAAACACTTCGCTCATATACTTTTTCTGCGCAAACAGGGCCGTGAATATCATCCCCTATGCTCCTAAGCGCTTTGTAGGTGTGCCGCTTCCAATGGGTGATCATAATGCATTTTCTCCGCTACAAAACCAAGCGGCTGCAAACCCACATAGTATGGCCGCCCATCTGTCTACTACTGATCGCCTGCCGGTGATTGACACAAACCCGCCAAGCAACCCTTTGCAAACGTTTCATTCCTGCATGCATATCACCAAAGATTTTAGTGATACCTATTCACCTTCACTTGAATTCTCATATCTTTTCAAACGCTTGGTTTGGTTACGTTGGTTGGCACCTTGGCAGGTTGAATTGGTGCTAACGAACATGTAGGTCTAGCCTATATATATAGGAGACTGTGTGATAGTCGTGTACGTAAGGGAGAAGCTGACCGGCCATATGCTTAACAAATGTTTATGGGGAAATCCAAAAGATACCTGGCCTGGTACTGGGACTTTTCAATAGGAGTATTAATTAACAGCTATAATCAATGCACACTTTTGGAAATCCCAAAAGACAGTTCATGCATTATCTGGCAACATAATGCCAAATTAATTTCGACTTTTTCTAGCAAATTATTGTTTAATGCGAATCCCAAAACACACTCATCGCCCCTGCTAACGTTTTTCAACAGTATTCCCAAGATGCTACAGTGTTCCCGTCCAAATTCCCTCCCCACTTTTCCGTTTTTATATATATATATATAGATGTGTAGTGGCAATTAATATCAAAAGATGGATTCCGTGATTTTTATTTTTCATCCCAAACTTTATCAAGAAGAACTTCTTTGATTTTACCACAAATTTAAACTTTAAAGTAGATCTTGATTAAGCTTTGCAAAAATGAGTGATGGTGGAGGAAAACATCTAGATAAACTGTAGATCTTCCATGGGAAATAGGTTATTGTCTGCCGTGGGCTTTCTTCTTTTCCAAATCAGTAATTTCCGAGTCAATCTACTATTTTACGTTTCCTAATCTATTTTATTTTGGAATTAGATAAATGATGGGAGGATAATGTTTCATGCGGTTAACAGTATGCATTGGGGGTGTATATTTTATTTCTTTGGATATGTATTTCTTGTGGATCTAAAGTGCCCTCTTTTAATTGACATTTGGCAAAATTTAACTTGTGTTGAAAGAAGAGCATTGAAGATGCTCTTATTCATATTGATGAGCCTAATCAATGAATTTCAAATGAACCATAATATAAATCTTATGGAAAACACAAATTTAAACAAGATCTATATTTAATAACATGCATAAGTCTAAATAATGTACTGGTCTACTACATAATTATACAAAACGATAAGAAATAATTCAAAAACAAATGAAACAAGGGTAATTCATCTAGTAGTGTGGAGGTCTACAAGAGCAAACCACGTCTAAGCATTCAAATTTACTTAAATTACAAACCTCAATATTAGGACGATGACTCGAAAATCCAGTCTCGTTTTGACTCATTGTTTACATAAGTTAATGCGTAAGAATGATAAGCGTTATACAACTATTACACTTATCTCTACATCTCTACAATATTATAAGCATGAATCAAGGTAAGGATATTTTAGGTATTAAAAATTTGTTGGTGGTACATCATAGCTTAATAAATGTGTACAGTGTGCTTGAGTGAATGTACTCTATTCTATTTTGCTCATGAGTAAACCTCTGTTTGTCTATCCACCATCATCCTTGTTAAAAACCTCTGGTCAATTCAATCTCGATTGTCCCGTTCAATTCCACAACGTGTCACTCATCTCACCACATTGATTAGGTTAGCCAGCTCTACTCACCCATTTCGCACCGCTCAGAAGCAAGCCTACCGCCAGCCTTGTCTTCTTCTCAATCGTCATTTAATTTGATACTCCTCTATGTAGCTACGTATTCTTCACAGAGTACACTACCAAACTTCTCAAATCTCATTTTCGAATTTCATTTGGGCAAAGGGGGCTCCTTCAAATTGAAACGACAAGTTCGGTAGGTTCAATTTTAGATTTATGCACTTTTAAAATAGTATTTGAAACTGTTCTGTGTTCTATTGAAATAGAGGGCTTAGGGTCTGTTTGTCATCCCTCCAATAACAAATGGAATTATTGGTTTCACTTTAATCACATCAATATGATATGATAAAGCATTATATACTAATAATCGATGAATTTCCTAATGGGTTTATCACCAATTAGAATGAAATACACTACATCACCCACCTAAAACAAAAACTACAAGCATACTGCATACATATGTATACTATGAAGGGACTTACTATCAAACCTTTCAGGAGGAACATGCCAGACTAAAAAATGACAACCATTTCTGATTTCTCCACCTTAAAAAATACACCAGGTTTATTTTTCATAAATAATGGAATTACTGGTTCCACAACATATATTGAACAAGGGCCAAGTGAATGGACCGGTGATCCTTTAACTCAAGTAATGCAAAACACAGAGGCGATAAAGTTAGAGGATCGCCTTAACTCTGTTTAAACTTCTAATTGTGACAGTAGAGAACATATAATTAACGAATTTAACGACATTTGATTGGCTAGATAGAGTGGAATTGAAAGGCACATTTTCATTAATTAGGCTGGTAGCAAATTTTTTAAAATGTCATATGGTTTCTTTAATTTCTCTCTATTTTAACATTTTTTTTAGCATTTTAAAATTTCTATCAGGATAATGCTAAGTAACTAAAGCCTGCTATTTCAAAAGTTTGTATCAAGACATTTAAGAATATGAATCAAGATATATTCATTTTTCTCTATATTTATCTATATATTCTTTAACACAATAGTTTTGGAATAAGGCTTAGAAATTGTTGTTGTTGTAACTATATACGTAGTATTCTTTAACACAATAGTTTTCAAGCATATTTATGAAAAGGAAAAATTCACAAGAATAATCCAACCTTTTCATGTTCTTCTAATATTAATCCCAACTACGTGTAATTCTAATATAATCCTAAGTTCATGTGTGTTCTTCCATCATTGATCTAGGTCACCTGCTACTTTCTAAACCGGTAAAAAAAATTGTTTTGTATCTGAATCCACTCCATCCATGCCTCGTCATCTTCATTCTTCATCGTAGAAGACATGTAAGAAGTGTTCATCTTCCTTTGCACAATTTGTCTTTGACCACAACAATAGTTCAATCCACATGGAAACAAAGGTGTTGCCGGCACTTTCATCTTCTTCTTGAATCAATTCCAATCGCCGGCTAAAAGGAAGGTGGCGGCGGAAAAGACGGTGGGCACTTTCGTTGCTTCAAGGTAACTCTCTCGTCAAAGATGAAATGGAGGAACATCCTGCTACTGGTATCGAGCGAGGGAGGGCATCCGAGTCTGCTTCTAATTGAACGATCGAATGGAGGTCCTAAGGTCCTCGCCGGAACAGTATTTCTCCAGGCTCCGATGGTTCTCTTGCGGCTATTTCCGGTTTCTTCTTCTATTTTTCCCTTTAGTTGGATGTCTGAGGACTGGATTTGTAAAAGAAATTAAGAAGAATGGACGGAAAAGGAGATCTAATAAAAGAGAAGAAGAATAGAAGAGAAATCGGACTAGAGCTGAAGAGAATGAGAAATATAGAAGGGAAGGGGAAAAATGGAAAAGTAAAAATGAGTGAGGTCTAATCAGATTAAAACACCTCTCGGGTGACCTGAGGAATTCTTCTGTTCCGGTCATGGGCTTAATTTGAGAAGATGACCTGTATAAATCAAATTATTTTAGGAATACTTATATTTGGGATTAATAATGGAAGAACTGAAAAAGGTGAGATTATTTATGTGAATTTTTCCTTATGAAAATCGTCTTGCTATAGAACTTATCCTTGTCAACTAGAGTTTTCATAGGTAAACTAAATAGTAATAAGTGTTTATTAAAATGCTAAAAAAATTGTTTCTCTTTTGTATACACATCATATTTGTATGTGACTCTTTTTTGTAAGACTTTTTAGTTCTTGAAACTTTAATAAAAATAAGATATTTCAAACACATTCCTGGGTTAGGCATGTTATTTTTATCACGGCTCTTGATTGTTAAGTTGTATCAAGATTTTTTTTATTGTTGCGGATGTTATAATTTTTTCTAGGATAGTTCTTTTTCCTTTAATGATTCCTATTCAAGGGTGTTGTCACTGTACTATTTATGGTTTGAAAGCATTGGAAAACTTTTTCTAGAAAGAAATGGTAAAACCCCGTAATTTTATGCGGCTATCCAGAAGTATTACTTCACATGTTATTTCAATATGTGTATTTATAAACTCTTTAGACTTTGTTTGAGCCTTCTGTTATGAGTTTGCAGAAAATGGAAGCCAGGGAGTGGAAATAATTATTTAGCTCATGTAGTGTGCCATTATAGATTAGTCTAATTAAAAATACTATTATGAAATAATATCTCATTCAATGTGTTTCCCGATAAAGTATTTATTTTCTTGTCCAATTTTCTACATTACTTGATCTTACTGGAAGGACTTTTGTGGTGCTTATCCTAACCCCAATCTAACGAATACAAATTAAAGAAGTAGACTGCACGAAAGGGAATGTCCGAGATAAATCCTGATTCAGATTGTAAAGTCATTATATTGTTGGTAGGAAATGTGAATGTTTATGAATGAGAATTCTTTTATTTATCTTTCATTTGTATATGAGTAAATAAATAACTTATTACGGAGTATATTATACTATCAGATTGTAAAGTCATTATATTGTTGGTAGGAGTATGTTGCTGGTACTTTTTAACACTTAATTCGATCTGCCCCTATAATATCTTTTATTCTTGCTCTGTATTTAACGCTGGTTATATATTTGTATTAGGGCTGATTTGTATTTCCTTACTGGATAAAAAGTCAAAACTTCAATCTAGAACAAATTGAAGATGGAATTCTTTGTTATAAGCCGGCATTTATAATGTGATAAATAGAAAAACTATCAAACACCCTCATGAGTCATGATTCGGGGGGTTTGTGCAAGCTTCTCACTTGTGATATCAATTGAAATCTTTTATCAAGTTTTTTATATATTAAAACTTAAAGCCAACTCTATTTAAGTGTAATGTAATATATGTGTATAGCTTTGGGCATTTATCCCTTCGCGCAACCCGCGTATACAAAACTAGTTATTACATAAGGTACAATCATGTGTGGAATATAGCTTTACTTGTTAATAATTACTCCGTATTTTCTAGTCATTTTCAACTTTTTAAAACTTATTCACTTATATAAGGTTAAATATTTACTCGTTTTTTTTGTGTGTGTTGGCGGTTGAGCAATAAATAAAATCACGATAATGATTTGTTGAGGTTTATTCTTCATGATCCAAAGGCTGGACACGCTCTTTTGGTTGTCAATGGAATAAATTGGGTAAGGTGAATAAGGTGCAAGGAAACAATAACAAGGAGATGCAAACATACCAACTATTCCAATAATAAACTCATGATAACGGAAGTGCCGAATGGGAATTCCGATCTTAGGCAGAGCTACAGAGCTGGAGAATAGTATAATGCCGCTTGTGCGCACAAGATTGTTCTTTTTAGAATGAAATAAATGATGATATTTATACTAGGAGCAAGTGGTTGGAGAGCGAGGGTGACATGACCGCCTTGAGTGGATGATCTCCTAATCATAAAATCCTCCGGATCTCTTGCGTTAAATGCGCTTCCCGCCAATAACCCTTTGATGTTCTGCCATGGCCAGCCCCCAATGGTGAAAAAATGACCCAAGTGTGATAACTGGGCCGTTCGACTAAACCTGTGCGGTGCTACCCAAGCAGGATTTCCTGCCTAGTGGTTTTATGCGGAGCTTGGGCTCCTTAGGGATATTTTGGACTGTGCTTGGGCCAGGACCTAATATCCCAGCATAATTAAATATATTTTTATGTCTCAACGATTAACTACCTCATACAAGAATTGTATCGATATGATACTACATGTTCTTCAAAATATTTCTAGGACCGAACTGATATTGGATTAATGATTTTTCAAATGATTCCTAATTTTATTTCAAAGAATCGAACCAACCTCACTTCTATTTTTCTCTTCAAAATATTTATCGTAAAATGATTAAAACTAGCTTTTAATCTACATATCTTGAATAGCGAGACCATCCTCGTACCACCCCTTGAACCAGTACTAATCCATGACGAGTTGGTCAATTCGTTATTCCGAGTAGATAATTAACCGATTCTAATATGATTCTGGAATAGATCCATGCATACTTTTGAGAATATGAAGAGACAGTTTTAGAGAAAAACAAAAGTACATAATCATTCAACATACTTACACTTTTAAAGACAATGAACTTTTAAAAATCAATCGCTAACTCTTTAAACAATACACTCCTTGAATTCCACAGAAATTTCAAAAGTAGATGATATAGATTATAAAATTACAAAGATACAATATAATCCGGGCTTAAATTATACTTTTATGTTCTTTTTAGTTGTGCAATGTTTACATTTCCACATTTATCGTTGATATATTTTATTCCGTAAAATTTTTAAAAAATCAGATTCTCAAAACCATTTCCCCCCTGCAAAATCAAGGAATTTATCAGTATTTATCAAACATTAATTTTGAAAACAGTAATACACTACAAGAGTAGAAGTATAAAATAATTTTCAAACATGTTCGGCTTATTTAGCAACTAAGGTAGAAGGTATCAAGGTTAGTGTAGTGTTCGTCCGAGAAGTATAAAACACTTTCATGCTCAAATACACATCCTACCTCTAGTTCCTGAAGAAAATGGCGGAATCAGAGTTGGAGACCGTTGGGAGAATTGCTGAAATTGGACGAAGGTTTGACTCTCACGGAGTTTGCCCCGGCAAAGACACTCTCGTGAAATTACTCAAAGTAATAAATTCTTTCGTATATATTCTTACTCCATATTGTCATAATGCATGACTAGTCCATTTCCATCATCATTTGTCCCGATTCTTTTTCTCTTCGCAAATACAGAAAATAACGTGTTGTGACATTTTTTGCTTCCTATTCCTATGGTTTGTTTATTAACTACTTTTCCCTTCCGTCTATTATCCCTGTAAGCTTGTATTTTTGCGAGGAATTTATTATCATTACAAGTAATATACTTTTTCATTCATATATGTACACACCCGCTAGTGTAATTGGAATGTTGATGTTACACGGTAGTAATGGTCTCTGACAAAGAAAACCAAATTTGAAAAAGAGACCCAACTTGAAAGTGAACAATGAACTAGTAATGTTGATGTTCAATCCAATTCTTTATGATGGATTTAGTTGATAAGTGACACTGGGCTTCCAAAATGATATTGAGGTTTAGATATTTAGCGCTAGTGGAATACATAATGCGGGTTTAGGCATTTAAGTCACTGCAGTGATTTTCTACAAGACTGGTCTGTTTTGTTCGACGGGGAGATGTTTGATGAATATTGAATACGGACGTATACTCTTCTATGTTATCTAGTCTACTTCTGGATTCCACATAGTAAAATAGTGAGAAACTAAAGCATACAATAAAATAGAGAAACTCAAACCTGTCATTGGTCCTCCGCCATTTAGAAGCGCCTTGTTGGATTTAATGTTTTGCAGTTATAAAATTGACTCCACTTGAATTAAAATAATAATTACTTGACTCAATAATCGCCATCAATTTCAGTTTTTATGATAATGGTTTTGTATATTGCAGATGTGATTTAGAACTTCATTAACTTTATATACTTTTTTAATATGTTTTAGCATGCATATCTCACGTTTTCCATAATACTTATAATATAATGCTCAAAACTTTAACATAGTCATAGGGGCGTATAATGCACCTTTGCATTACAGTTGTAAGAGAGCTTAATGATGTAAACCGCAGTAAAAGAAATCTTTTAAGAAGAGACAATAAAGCAACAAAAAATCATATTACGAAGAGCAGAAATTCTCTTGAACAAGTGAGATACACAGAGGACCGTTTTATGTCACAGATTAACATAAGATCCTTTAGCTGAACTAATCTGATTTCATCTTGCTGCAGGAAGCTGCAGATGCTTTGGGACATCTTAAACAGTCTGAATTAATGAAATCTGCATTAATATCCTTAAGTAGTTCTCTTATCAGACTTGGGTTGCTCAAGCACAAGGATGGAGATGTTAGGCTTCTTGTTGGTATATGCTTCTGTGAAGTTATTCGGGTCTTGGCACCAAATCCGTGTTTCAGTGACACAACTTTCAGGGTAGCTTTTGGTTTTACAGAATGACCCGGACTATCCACACATTATATTTTAACCTTCCCAATTTCCCATTTCGCGAGTCAAGTTAATGGCATGATTTTATTTAACATTTTCTTTCTTTGCTTCTTTTCTCCATTATAAACAGGATATATTTATACTTTTATTAAGTATATTTGCTGAATTTGGTGATACTAAACATGCCTTTTTGGAGAAAAGGGTTCAACTGCTGGAAACGGTGGCAAACGTTCGCTTTTGTGTGCTAATGCTTGACATTGGATCTGATGATTTAGTTCTCAAAATGTTCAAAACTTTTTTCTTTGTTTTGAGGTAAGTTGAATTCACTTAGTTACATACCTACATGACATTGAATCTGTAGTTTTTTTAATACCTCTTTAGTTATTATAATTTTTTTGGCCAGGAGTTATTATAATAGTTGAAACTCTTGGAGATAGTGGAATGATCTGATCTTTTCCAATCCAATAGAACATCGCTTAAAAACTAGAAAGTTATATGTAGTACTCCCTCCGTCCCCCTAACTTTGTCCCGTTTTACCCTTTCCGTCCATCCCATTATGTTTGTCCCATACCATATTTGGTAATATTTGAGTGGTTAGAATTCATTCCTACTTTATTTAGGCTTTATCAATTCAATATCAACCACACAATTCTATTTTTTTCTTAAAAACCACACCACACCCCCTTGTCCCAAACTTAGGAGGACTGAGGTAGTAGTACTTAGTTTTCGTGACGGGAAATAAACAGTTTATAGCCCTCACTTTCTCTAATTTCAAATTCTGTTAAATACAGTTGATGGGAGATCTTTTAATGCATTTGATGTATTGTGTAACTTGTGAGCTATTAGATCCTGAGGAGTAGTACATGACCGGATGACAAACATTGGTTCTTCAGCCCAATGAGCTGCCACCGTATATTGCCAGTCATTTTTTTTCAATGCCGTTTCAGTATCTTATATTTTAAAAAGGCAAAACTATTTTATGATTCACTAGTTTTATAGTTAAAAGTCATACACTTATACCAGAAAACTCATTTAAAATTCAATCACATCATCATCATTATCATTACCCCAATGCCGCAAAGGCTCCCACCTACGGTAGGGTAAGAGGTTTCAATCACAATGGATAAAAAATTGAACCTCAGAACTATGTCCTGTCATATATGTAAGACTTGTAGTAGAATTGTAACAGATGGCTTATAGTCTCACACACACATTCATATATACATACATAATTGTACACACTACATGTATATGTATATGATAGCATATGGCTAACTATACTTGTACCTCCACCCAGTTAAAATTACCTTCTTCTCTTGTAGGGAGCACCATCCCTTGAGTGTGGTTGTTTCTATGTCATCAATAATGATTGATGTTTTGGAAGAGAAAATGGCAGAGAACAGCGATGAGCTGCTTCCATCAGAAGGAAAGTTACCCGAACTGCTTCTAGACGTGATCTTGCAAAATCTTCTTAAAGACACAAAGGTTGGTAAAATGAAAGTCTTCATTTTAGATAAGGTAGACCAAACTTGGATTCTTTTTAGTTGCATAAGATTAGACTGTTAAGACCTGGAGTTCCATCCTAAAAGGTCAACCTTTTAAGGAAAGCTATAAAACAATAAAACACTATATAAGGCTTTGGGCTACTCCTCCTATAAGGTTGAGTAGGAGGAATCAAAACTGATATGCTTCTTCTTGGGTTAGACGAGAGTATGGCTTTGGAAAGAGCAAAGTGAAAGGTGCATATTCATGTGAAGGATCGATCTCTTTTCTCTCCTTTCTCTCTCTCTTTCTTTTTCTTTTATCTTTGGGAAAACCACACTTTTGATTCCTCAATTCGTCACCATATTGAAATGTCAGACCCATGTTTCTGAGATTGTAAATATCACCCCCGAAATGATCACTATACTTTTTTTTGAGTGTTTTGGTTCTAGAATCGACCTGGAACATAGAAACTGGAAGTACTGTATATGAATATACATTATATTGTGATACTCACTGGAGTAGAAGAAATGCATTCCTTTTCAGAGTACTTTCTAATTCTATATTAGGTAATTTGAATGTTCTATATTCAATATATTCTCACTAGTTCTTCTCCAGGGTATATCTGCTTCCAGACGGTTGGCTGTTTTCATCATTCAGAAGTATGGTGGCAAGCTTGAGCACATTATTGCTAGGTTTTTAATATCTTGCATACTGAATAGAAATGCTGTTGGAAGTGTTGTGAAGGAATATTACCACAAAATAATTTATGAAATATTCCAGTGTGCTCCTCAAGTACTTATTTCTGTCATTCCCAACTTGACAAATGAATTACTGGTTAGTCATTCGTTCTCAACTCATTTTACATTTACCATATCCTTTAGTTAATTGGCAGAAGTGCAGAACTAAAGAATGTACGGCTGACTGACTTTAGTTTGAATTTATCTTTTTCAATAATAGATTATAGATGTTAAATCAACTTGTTGAATAGGGTTCTTACTTTTAATATATTTGGTATGGTACACTTGATCGTTTGGTACATTATTATTAGCATACAATAACATTACTCATTGTGGCGAAGTGCTCTCCATGAGTCCACGCTACACTCATCCAAGGATCATGATAGCTTTAAGCGAATTACACAGAATTCAAGATGCGGGGTGGGTTAAACCTGAAGATAATAGAAGGGGTAATGCCACAGGGAACAAATAGGGGGTTCTTTAGTGCCCCAAGAAGTTGATCTCAAAATATAAACATTTGGCAGTTGGCACAATTTTAAGTTGTCTAGTAAATTAGCCCAAATGTAAGTTTAGACATAACATGCACCTTATGAACTTCAAATTTGAATTTATCCATATGCCATTTTACTTACTTTTCGTTGCAATTATTGTCAAATCTGTCTTCATTATCGAAGTTATTATTCCCACTTAGTCATTTGATCATGGAATTCAATTTACAGACTGATCAGGTGGATGTTCGTATAAAAGCTTTGGATTTAATTGGAAAACTTCTATCATTACCTGGAAACCTTGTTGCCAAGGAATATCGTCATCTCTTCATGGAGTTTTTAAACAGATTTTCAGATAAGTCTGTTGAAGTAAGGCTCAATGCTCTTTCATGGGCAAAAACTTTTTGCACAGCCAATTCAGTGGGGACTGAATCACTTGAAGTTGTAAGTAAGTTTCCAAAATTGAGACTTCACTTTCGTTACCATATGCCCAAGCCTATCATTTGTTATAAACTTTGTGGACTTGGCAGGTGCTCTTGAAGGCCGACTGTTAGATCTTGATGAAGAAATGAGAAGAAAAGCAGTGATAGTGCTTTGTGATTTAACAAGGACTAATTATAAATTGATTTCATCTAAAACAATTTCTCTTGTTTCAGATAGGCTGCGTGACAAAAAGGTTATATGCCATGATATAACTGCATACTTTTCTAGTGGTATCTGCAGTATAATTCCTCACCTTTCCTTTTCATCTGAAATGTAGGTATCTGTCAGAGAGAAAGCATTGCAGAAGTTGCTAGAAGTGTATCATGAATATTGCAAAAAATGTGATGCTCATGTTATGGATTTCAGTGACTCTTTTGAACAGATCCCTTGCAAAATTTTGATGCTTTGCAATGGAAAAGACAGCGAAGAGTTCAAGTAAAGCTTATTCACTCATCACAACTGGTCAAGGAAAGAGAATTCTTACTTGGTCTAGTGTAATCTAATGGTTTCTATAATTCTCAGGCCTCAAATAGTTGAGCGTTTGCTATCCAAGGATCTATTTCCTGCTTCTCTTTCAACTAAGGAGATAACTAAGCACTGGGCCTTCATTTTTAAACTTTTCACACCTCTACATCTGAAGGTGTTGAACATAATTTTATCTCAAAAACGAAGGTGTGTTTCTAATCTCCAGTTTACTGATATTCATCACATCCATTTCTGATGTAATATTCTTTTTCAGGTTGCAAAAAGAGATGCAAGTATACTTAGCTCTCAGGAAGAAAGATGATGTACAAATTTGAACTTCAGCTACTCTGGTTACGATTTAACTGCATAAGAAATTAAGTATATGTTGCATGACTTCATCTTGATGGAAAGGACTATCAGATTAAATAGTTAGTAGATGGCTTTACTTTTATCTTTCAATTAAACATTAAAGGACTAGTAGTTAACAGTATCTATCTCCAAGATCAACATGCTTGCCTTAGTTATCGTACTACTATAATAGACTTGTGCCCCCAAGTGCATGGACAAAGGAGGGATAAAAGTTTAGGGCCGTATCTATAACTCCCATGTGGATTAAATAGTCCAAAGTACATAGTGTTAAAATGGTAAATCCTACATTTAAGATTTATAAATACTTACAAAACATTGAGTTATCCTAGGTTGAAATCCAAAATGTTAAAATGGTATGCAAGTCTGTTGATCTGTATCAAACAGTTTGATCGATTAAGATTCAAAATAGCACAAGGTTTCAACTTTCAAGATTGGTTTTCTAGCTCGAGACACCATTCTAATGGAATAATGTCAAAAACCACAAACTGAATAAGTATAATTATAAATATGTAACCAACATATAAAACATTAGTCTACTTTTAATGGATTGACTTTCTAGGATAAACATGTTTTAAAAATTAGTTGTCAAGGAGGGCCTTTTGCTTGATAAATTTGACTTATTTTAGTTATGAATGTTGTTCTTAGTATTAAGTGTATTTGGTTATCATACTGCTCCAGGGTTCAGAAGATATTCGAATGAAAATTAAGACATCAGTTGTGAAAATGTCAGCATCATTTGCAGATCCTGCCAAAGCAGAAGAGTCCTTTTATAAGCTGAACAAGGTGAAAGATATAGGAACACTCCATGCATTGGAAATGTTGTTAATTGAAGTGGCTGGAGGAAATGCCCAAGCAATAAGGGTGGGTTATTTTTAAAATAAACAAGGAATCATTGTAGTAAATTATAGGAGATTACTAGGGTGTGTCTCAACTTTGAATAATTCCTCCTCTGTTCCCTCTCTCACTTTGTTTTGGGAGAGTACATGTTTATATATAGCTGCAATATGTCCAGTTTAGTGGCTAAGACTGACGGCCCATTTGATCTCTAACAAACATGTTGGTTTTGTAGTTTATACCAAGTGACTGTAGAACACTTGTGTCTTCTAGTCTTGAATACTGGTTCTGCTCATAGGTCTGATCCTGACTCCTTGCTTTCCGTTTCTCCGATTCTTCCATTTTGAATCATCACTTCTGTCCCTTCTTTTCAGTTCTAAAGTCATGAATTTGCTTTTGAGCTTATAGTTCTCCTATGTTCTGCGCTGTTCTCTTCTGCTTCTGAGGTCCTCTTGTCACTTGATTCTTGCCTAACTGCAGCTTCTGCTCCTTTCTCCGTTTCCAACTTCTGAGGTCCTTTTTTGTTCATATTGGCTGTTCGCCTATCACTTATTTGATTCTGATGGATGATGATCTCAAATTCTGAATGTTGCAGCACTGATGAATGTTACTTACTGATCAGTTACAATTTAAATAAATCATTGATGTAAAAGAAAGTTCTTGATTGTGGTTGTCAAGAATATCTGGACTCAACAGTAGCTAGGTGTCCGGTAAGCGAGTCATAGCATGGGTGTGAAGTCTTAAAAATAGGGGTGCGGCATTGCACAGACCCGTGTTTTAGACTTTTAGTAATATAGACATATGTTCTTTAATTAAAAATGGAGGTGCTGAAACACGTTTCTGAAAGAGAATGTTTTTCTTATTTTTTTTTTTAAGAAAATGAGAAATGCTCCAGAAACAATCAAAGAGGTTTCATAGAGTTCTGGTTTCAGAATCGTTTTTTGAAATGCTGAAACATAGAGAGGGGGGTTGCTATTGAGCAGAAGATAGTCTCTGTGCCCTAGAGCGAGCTTCAGGATGTCTTCCTTTTTTTTCTCTCTTCTTTACCCATTTAGGCCTGGCCACGTATGCCCTAAAAAACAGTTAAAAAAACTTAAACTTTGAGAAGTGCCTCATCATGTACCTTTATAGAAGCACCTCAGTTTCCCTTTGCATGCGACTTGATTGGAGGCGCACCTCCAGGGATAATCCTCTTTCTGCTTTTGAAAACAATTCAACATTGGTTTTACTGTAGATATTCAGAAGTGAGTTCAGTTAAGGTGTTATTCCATTCTGTGAAGATTCAACTGGAGAGAAAGTGAAACACTAATGTTCTGTTTATCCCGTCTCTTTAATCTTGATGTTATTATGCTGGCTACTAGTGTTATACAATCTCCAGCAATGCTAGCCTGTTAGACCTTGAAGTAGTGTTCTTTTGTTCTCCAACATTGTGGACTTTTCTCAAATCACGTGTTTTTATGTAATAGCTGTTTTGAATATAAGGATTTGTTTTCTTTTATTTTTTAATAAGTTAAATCTTGGAATACAGTTGCTGTTTAGTCTTTATTATCCAGGATTTTTTTTTGTGGTTATTTATTTATGCCTTTCTTTTCCTTTTGGTTCCGATATCATGTATCGGTTCATGTTAGCCGACTGCAAAATCTTTTGGGACTAACGCTTGGATGTTGTTGTTGTATTCATTTAATGGGCTTATTCATCAGACTTTTAAACTGTATTTTACTAATATTGCCCTTTAAACCCTGTCTTGTTTTCAGGATAATCTTATGACAATCATTGGGGATGGCAGTCCACATTTTGAGTTTCTTCAGTTACTCTTCAATAAGTGCTTGTTTAATATATTTAACTCTGAACATGTTTCCATTATTCTAGACCGTCTAGCACTTGACAGATTTGGCCTTTTGGAGGACTCTTCTGTGCAACTTCTATTGGTAATATATGATATCATGATGCCGGAATCTATTTCAAGTTGTAAAGTCATTCATAGATGTTCTTGACATGCTCAAAATACATTGCCAAATTGTTGCACAGTTTTCTATCTGATATGCCTTTCTTCCTTTACAAATCACACTTCCAGAACATTTTGAGTCCCAAACCAGCTGCCTTAGCAATTCAAAGCTAGATGAATTTATTATTTCTTCTGTAAAAAACGCTAACATTCGCTCTCTGGCTAACTAAGTTATTCTTTTAACAACATTTTCAAATGAGCCGTTGAGTGCCAAACTCATGAACTCATCTGATCAATAACTATTACAAACCCTTGATTGGTTAATGGAGTTTGGAGTATAAGAGGGAAAATGGCGTGGTCATGTGTGTTCGGTTACAGTGTACTTGTGAGAGTTGGGAGGATGAGGAATTGGAGTAGCTATGGGCGCCATCAAACTCAAGATATATCACTCAACCAAATCAGGGGATTTGAGAAGTGATTTTCCCCCTTAACTCTTACATTTCTCTCCACTTTCCTCTACCCATTTATTCTGTCCTATCTTCTGATGAAAACAAGTGATAGCTAACTAACCAGCTCTGTCCAACTCACAAGATAGTTGACACACGATTTGACAAACACTAACAACTCTATTCACCCCCTTCTAGACTTTTGCTATTGTCTCTGAGACCTATACTGGAGTTGGTATCTTACGTATGCTGATATTGATGAATATTCCTGAAGCATACAGTTTTGATTTGACAAGTGTTATCCTATCATCTATAGACTTGGAATTACTTACTTGAGCAGTAAATCATGTTGTAAATGGATTAAGCATCCCTTAATTTGCATTAATATTGAAATAAAACATGCCCTTTCATTAAGTCAATGCAACTTCAAGTTTTCTACTGATATTTCAAGAGTTTAGCATCCCGACACTTGTAACTAAGCAGCATTTATATGGCTAAATATGTTACTACCTGACTTGCCCTTTTTTCTTCTTTAGTTTCTGATTTTAAAATAGCATTTTAGGCTTTTAGCTACATATGGTATGTTTTTTAAGACATTATTATATCATTAATTAATTCATTATATGTTTGACACTTATTTTGACATGAAATACTTCTGTTTCTTGTCCTCCATACTCAGACTATTATCAGTGCTTCCCCTTCACTCCTGAGAGGTTTAGAGAAACAGTTTCAGCATCTATTATTGGAAAAAGTGATCCCTTTCAGTGATCTGTTACTTCAAATCTTGGCAAATGTTCCAAATATTGCTATCAATTTAAGGTAAAAGTTAGACATTTCAAATAGATGTTGCATTAGTTTGGTATATAATAGTATTTTTATGATTTTAATGTTCATAATCTTCATTTAGATATATATATATTTCATCATTATCATTATAATTACCCCAGTGCCGGATGTACACGGTCTTTCCCCTATGGCTATACTAAAGCACAGAGTGATAGAACCTGGTATAAATCTCAACAGAGCAATAACAATTCCGCAGAGATTGAAGCAAGAACAGATCGTTGAAAGTGAAATATTGAAGTAGGTAGTAATCAGAATAGGTATACAGATGCTGGGACTGTTCGAGAAGCCCACTCTCCAAGCCAAAATAACAATTCAATAACAGCCTACCCTTTTTAGCTGACTCCCCCTTCTATTTATAGTTCATATCCACGCAGGGATAAAAGGAACTATTATCTAGTTAATTAACTAATAATAGACTTCTTGTCTTTTCTATCATACTCTTTAATGACTAGGCCCACTAATTATTTATTGAATAGGCCCACTAATTATTTATTCCTATCACAGAGAGACTGTTACTTCATAACAAAGAAGCGCAGACAGTTTAGTGAGCCATTTTGCTTTATTCCATCATATTCCCAAGCCAAAAAATTGATATTTATTTCATCATTTAACATAAATCCTATTTGAAAAAGTATTAGGGATTCAAATTATAAACTTGACTTACTTTCTTGTTTGTACAATCTCACTTATTGACAATATTTTATTTTATTGTTTTGACGTCAATCCATGCATCTGGTATGCGTTTGGCAGTCGTCATGTTTGGCTATACCTTCTAAAGTGAGGACATGTATTGATACTCATTGTCTATTATTCTTATAATTAACAGTTCACATGTTATTTTAGCTGTGATATTTAAACACCAGTTTGTGCATCCTTTTTATTCTGAACAGTAGTCTAGCATCTACTTTTTATGCAGTGATATTTATTCTTCCCTGGAGAGATTGTGCTTGGAGGGTAGTCGCACTCAATCAAAACTTGCTTGTTCTGTAATTGCGGCTCTGGATGTAACTAACGAACATTCCGTCTTCCCAGATTTGTGCAAGGTGTGTAAGTCATACTTACTTCTTGATATTGATGCTGTTGATATTTTGTTCGTTTATCATTTTCTTTCCAAATAATTTATACTCCCTCCGTCCCAAATAATTCTTTTGGGCACGGAGATTAAGGAGGGATATGGAAATTCCAGATTTGCCCCCGTTTTTTTTCCCCTTGTGTTGCTCGCTCTTCTTCTCTACCAGCCTTTTATGACTCCTATGGCTCTTTCTTTTCCATTTCCATTTGTCCATCTTCTTCTCTACTGTGATTCACATACCTCTATCTCCATACCATTCTTAAATTAACACATGGAAAATCAAATATATTTGCCGGGTTAGCCTCTAGCGAACAAAGCAAACAAAAAGAGGGATAGGGAACCAGTCAGATTACATTGAGATCTATGGCCGTTGAAACTAAATGAAATAATTAATCAGATCGCCGTAATTTATTAAGCTCCCGTTTACAAACCCACCCAAAAATGAGAGTTCTTGCTTCAGTTATGTCTGCTGAATCCCTAAGGGTCTGTTTGCAACAGCTTCTGCTTTTAAAAAAGTGCTTTTTCTAATGAAATGGGGAGAAGTGATTAAATAAAAGTTGATAGTGTTTGAGAAAAAAGTGATTTTGAAAAGTAAAAGTGGGCAGTGTTTGGTAAAATAAGTGCTTTTTGTGTAATAGAAAAAGTAAAAGCACTTTTGACGCGGAAGCCGAGAAAAATAAAAGTTGTAGTGTTTGGGAAAATAAGTGCTTTTTTAAAGCCAAAAGTTGAGAAGTGCTTTTTTAAAAGCAGTTGCAAACCAACCCTAAAGCTTTTGGAGAAGTTCCAAAAGGGGGAGGGAGATTGGGAGACCATCAGACTTCGTAAAACGTACTCTATGTATTGTGTCCATCGAGCTCTTAAGAGTGGTAAATGAAATTATTAACACAATCTGAATCTTTAACAAGGGGAGGAGACGGACATACAGAGTACTCCGTATAAAGGTTGGGTCGCAGGGCTGGGGGAAAATGAGAAAGGTTGGGTCGCAGGGATAGGATGCCAAAGTTGTAGATTAAAATAGAAGGGCAAAATTGAAAATGAACATTAATACTTTTGCCTAAAGAGGAAATGGTACCATCATTTTGGGACACCCCAGAAAAGAAATATGGTACCATCAAATTGGGACGGAGGGAGTACCATTTAATTATTTAGTGACACAAAGCATGCTAGACAGCTAGAGCACTAATGTGAGTTGTATGTAAGCAAATAACATTGTACTGTCAAATTCCCTTATCATTGTACATTTGTTTGGCCAGTTTTGCTGGTTTCCATCCTACTTTAATTTCTGATTTCCATTTAGATATAAGATAGATTGATAGATGTTAAATGTTGATATTCTTTGAGTTCTCATATTATTGATATTTAGTAAAAAAGTTAATCTTTTGCAAGAGAAAAGAAGGGTTTCTGGTTGAGTTGAAGTAAAATTGAGTATATTAAGTGCAAGTTTATTAGGGATAGAAACAGTGGTAGATCCTGGTCCGTGATATGTTCCATTACTCGGGCTCCATAATTTAGAAGGACAATGAATTGGATGAAGATGTATTCCATAGAATCAAAATAGAGTGGATGACATTATTATGATTTCTATATGATCGAGGTATGTCGACTAGACTGAAGGGTAAGTTTTATCGAACAACAATTAAGTTTGCATTATTGTATGTCATAGAGTGTTACATAATGGTTGAGATGCGCATGTTGCGTTGGAATTGTAGACGTACTAGAAAAAATCGCTTGAGGAATGAAACAATTGAGAGTAGCACATATTAATGATAAGATGCGAGAGCCTCGATTGTGGTGGGTTGACCATGTGTGTAAAAGACCTAATGATGCACCTGTTATACGAATTTAGAGATGGTTAGAGGAGGCAGGGAGGAGAGGGAGGGAATGACCTAGCCAGATGTGGATTAGAGTGATCAAGAATGATATGGTACTTCTTGGATTAAGTGAGAGTATGACTTTAAAGATAGAAGTTGAGGGAGAGTATATGTGGAGGATTGCTCCGATTTTGTTTGTATCTTTTTTTGTTTTTGTTTTTTCCATTTACTATTTTTAAATCATCATCATCAATCATTACCCTAGTGCTGCAAAGGCTCCCACCTACGGTGAGGTAAGGGGGGTCGGATGTACGCAACCTTACCCCTGTACTAAAGCACAAAGAGACTGTTTCAGGATGACTCATGGTGAAAATCGCGTTAAGAATTGCATGGACCAACTGCTGCTTCATAACAAAGAAGCGCAGACAATTTAGTGAGCCATTTTGCTTTAGTGACCCAGTTTACTATTTTTAAATCCGATGTCATATTTTGACTCATGTTAGCTGACCACAAGATTTTTTGGGAAGAAGGTTTGGTTGTTGTTGTTGCAAGAGAACAAAATTTTTCTTTCTATAATCTCCTACCATTTTAACTGCTTGTAACTACCTTCCTGTTCTTGTGCTTCCTACACCTTTTGTGATAATAATCTTGATTGCTTGTCCTGAACCTGAATCTTTTGAAGATGTGTCTGCTAAGAGTTGATTCAAGGTTTTTCTGATGCACAAAGCTCAGAACTTTGTCAGTAAGTCTTCCATTCCCATCACAGAGGAAGAGATCCACAGAGTTTTCTGACATGTTTTAATTTTCTTTGTTAGTTTTCTCTCTTCTATCCCTTGGGTGCAGTGAACTAAGTTCTACCTACTGGTAAGTTGAAAGAGACTTTTTCCTTGGGATCTTTGATAGGAAACTTACCCGAATAAACCTGGAAAGGAATAATAGGACAATTACTACATAATATTTCAGAAAAGGTTCCCATTTCAATTCATCGTTGGTGCACCTATTTGCATCCTAAGGTATGCATGATATACATTTCAATCTGATTGCTGAATCCTTTGAGGTTCTTGCATAGACGTCCCTTGAGGTTCCTGCCATTAGGACTAGGCTGAGATCTGTATTTGGAAAGAATTGGGTTGGGATATGATCAATATCCTAATCTGATTCTTTTGTACGCATTTGGGGGCATGATTTCCATCAATGTTATTGGAAGACTTCGGTGGAAGCTGATAATCAGGTTGCGTAGAACATGTGCTGTATTAACCAGCTAAGCTGCAACAAATTTATGCTCCTAAGAAGGTCGATGTGGAAGACCCTGTTCAGGAAAAGGATTTTTTTATTGCAGTTGGGATCTTGAAGAAACTAGCCTTGTAGTTAATAACACAGTTGTAGTAGTGGGATGTAGATAATGCTGAATGTACTAAAGCTAATCTAACTCCACAAACTGTTGCTCATGAGAAATCTCCTCCTCAGAAGATAGTGCAAATGGTGAGGTTGTTACTCATCAAGGACGGGGAGGATAATGGTTCCAGAAAACAACTGATTGATTGTCTTTATGGAATCCAAGGGGGGCTGGGAAACTCCATGACAGTGGCTTGTTGATTGTTGTTGAACCATTAGTTTCTGTTGAGGAGTTAAATTTTTTTTTTCTTTGAAGCAGTTATAAGCTCCATGCCTCCACTTTTAGAACTTATGTGCTAACCCCAATTCCAAATTATGGTTCTCAAGGCAAGATATGTGGGATGGTATGCTCTTGGAAGTTGGAACTTTGGAAGGATGTCTCTGTTGCCATATCTGTGTTAGGCTAAGGGCTGCAGAATTCTAAGAACAAAACCTTCTGAGTTTTCTTCATGTCTTGAATCTTGATTGTAAGACTATAAAACATTATATAGTAGAATACTAGGGGAAATTAAACGAAACTAAATGACTCCCTAATCCGGACAAATCCCTGCATAACTATCTAACAAACCTCTCAGCTTATGGTATTACAAGTCAATTCTATTTACCTATCTAACAAACCTCTCAGCTTATGGAAAAGCTTATATAATATATATCATTCAAATCTTGACACCCCCCTCAAGCTGAGGAATATATGTCTTCCCTTCCTAGCATGGATACTAGATCGTAGAAACTTTAGTTGTTATGTCCCATTGTTAGATCATCAATAATTGACACTAGACGTACACACTAACCCTTCTTCCAAATTTTCTCGGATAAAGGTTTATCAAGTTCAAAATGTGTTGCCCTATCTTGTTGTCTTGAGGTCCTGGGTTATGAGCTATAGTTACAGCTTTGTGTAACAATAAAGCTGCACAGGGCACCTTATTCAACTCTGAAATCATCTAAAGTGATCTTCATCCAAAGTAGTTCACATTTTCCATGAGCGATATTCTGCAGATGACATTGTCATTACATTCTGTTCCTTGCTCCTCCGTGTCATCCGATTACATTCAAGGGAGTACACTACAGTACTACACTGTAGTTGATCTTCTATTCATCAGTATAAGCTTCTAGCACAAGAGTTTTAATTTTGTTGAACAAAATCCTGTCCCTTGATCGCCTTTCAAGCAGTGCAGTACTCTCTAAGATGCTTGAAGATGAGGTTCTCTCGGTTCTTGAATAAGTTGACTGATTGAACTCAAGGATTATGCTATGTCTGGCCCAGTATGTGCAAGTTATATGAGTTCACCACCAAGTAATCAACCTCGGATACATTCTTTTATCGACTACCTGGTTCTTCAGCTTCTCATAACTTATGGTTGTGATCAACTGAGCAGTGATTGGTTCACAGCCAATCTTTACTGTTTCTGCCAGTAAATCACTGATTCAGTGGGTCATGCTTTTGCTGAGCTGTGAAGATGAGTGGAATATACCACTCTAATGCCAAGAAACTTGTTGTTCCGGTCACTTTGGCACCATCTACATAGACTGGAAGAGAACTCACTCTCCTTGTAGCAGATTTCTTAATGAAAATAGTGTGCTCGCCTTAACATTGTTTATTATGCCGAGATTCCTTCACAGATTTAGGAAATCTTCAGTACCATGCTCTTGGAGATTATTTCAAAAGGGCTTTCCTCATCTCGCATGTAATTTTGACAAAACCTGGTGGAGTACTCGTGTAGATCGTCTCTTCTAAGTAGCCATGCAAGAATGCAATCTTTAATTCATAATGTAGTGGGCAATTAAATTGAGCAGCCAATGCTAACAGAATCATTAGCATTCATTTTCACAACTGGAGCAAAATTTTCAAGATAATCTCCACCCAAAGTCTGAGTGTACTCTTAAGCAACCTACTGACATGTATGATTCCTGCTGCTAAAGTGAAGGAGATATCTGCTAGTCCTGTCTACACCGATTTGGTTTACCTGTTTGGTGTCCCAGGCTCAATGGTCAACACTCTACGATCTCATCCAGAGGTGGAGTCAAGGTACTATCAGACCCTATTTGGGGGTAGCTTTCTTGATCTTATCCATCCCTAATATTGAAACATGGAGACCTTTCATAGGGGCAACCAATTTCCTTCAATTTGGACAACATATCATTGGTAGACAAGATATTTTTTATGTTGGAATAAACAAGACAACAAACAGAAAGAAAAGTTACACCTGTATTCTGCAAAAAGCTTGCTTATCATTCTTTATCGCTTTTACCAAAAATTATGTGTGGACATATTGAATCAAGACTTGTCTAAAATTTCACTGTATGAGGTGACCATTTCTTCTTTGTTTCTTAATGTGTTTAGAAACTTGTGGAATCTCTACATATGTGGTGCCATATTCCTACTGTTTTGCAATCCTTGGGATGCTTGGCACGATATTCTGTTGCAGCCTTTGAAGTCCATGCACAAGAGGTCACTGATTTTGTCACCAAGGAGATATTTCAATCAATGGACGTGAGTTGTAGAATATAATAGAAACATCCCTCATCCTTTAGTACTAATGGGAACACAATTGGGATAATAAAAGAACTGACATTACGCTTTTGCACTTCAATGTTTTTTTTGCTTTCACTCATTTGGGAAAATATATCTTATAGGCTGGTACACTAGAAGATGGGACTTTGCTTGAGAAGTCTTCAAATTACAGTATTAATTGCAAATTGAAGGTATGCCTCACTTACTCACAGGGCTCAACCTTTAGTTTTAAGGTCCAGCACTCTCATTTGAAAAAAAAAAAGATACTATTTCGACATCAATTACAACTTTGTTTTTTTAGTGTCACATTTTAAAAATTACCATTGTAGTCTCTGGGCTTAATTTGAACAACGTATTAACGAGGAGTCTAGGGTCATATTGCCTCTGTACTAAATTATAAGATGCATTGGGGTTTGACATGGCTTTTAAAAAAGGGAAAAGATGCTAATAGACTTATAGACCCCTAATGTTTAGTCTCCTGTGCAAATTAGCCTTGAGATGTTAGAGGCTTACTTTCTCCTCAAAAAACCTTTGGTGCGAATTCGCATGTAGGACTAAACATTTGGGAGTGTACTTGCGCATTTTACCTGAAAGTCAGCGGGGAATTATTTAAGCTTACAAGTGAACCCTTTTCAGTACAAAAGAAAAGAATAAAGGCCTCAATATATAAAAATCTGAAAGGATAGATGAAGGCGTAATAGGGGCCACCACTCCCATTTGGCTTCCTTTACCAGTTTATGTCTTTGTGTTAATGAGTAATGACCCCCAAGCCTCACTAATTATGTGTGGCAAAGGGCAATTATGCCACTAGGCATGACCTCCTATGCATTTGGTTAATTAGTCTAGTCCTCCAAATTATCCTATTAATAAAGATTATAGTTTCTAATTTTTTCAAAGGATGCGTACGTATTTACCGATAAAACATGAAGTTAGATTTGTTTACTTCCTACGGGACAGTGTTACATTTGATCCAATCTAACTTTAACATGATCCACTTGATCCCATTTTATGTCACTGTAAATATAATTTCAATTCCTAAAACTTTTGTGGAAACTAAAGTTTCCAAATTTTAAAAAAATGCATACTTATACTTATTTGACTGAAATATATAAAGCCAACCTTGTTTACTCCGTACAAACAAAGTGTTAGGTTTGGTGATATCTAACTGTAGAATAATCCATTTGAGCCCATTTTATGTCGTTTGAAACCTAAATTTAAGATCTAAAATAACTATAGAGACTAAAGTTTCCAAATTTTGAAGGATGTGTACTTATTTGACCAAAATATATAAAGTGAACTTTGTTGACTCCGCATGGACGAAGTGGCAGATTTGATAATCTGTGGTTATGGTTGAGCCCATTTTCAAATAGGAGCCCTTGTTTCATTTTTCATCAAAGTAGGTTATGTGTTTCAATTCCGTTATCATAGGAGGGGCTCGGCGCCTAACACCGTTAGAATCGCCAGAGGAAGACGATGAATAGTAAATGCAGTTTTCGTAAGTGCTCGGAAAATTCAAAGAAAAATAATGGGAGGTTTGTCTCATCAAGGCGACCTCCAGGACATCTTTCTTTTTTGTTTCTAGCCACTCTTGTCGCCGGACAATCTACCGGAAAAGTGATATTAACAATTTCGTTTTTAAAAAATAATAAAAAACAGATATGAGAAATCCAAAGAGGAAGATGGTTTGGAGGTCTCCTTGACGATGCACCCCTCTTCGTATTCTTCTTTTAGTTTTTCAATCACTTTTGAAAACTGGAGTTACTGATCATCGTCTTCCTCCGGTGATTTTCTGTGGCGTTAAGCGCCAGGCCCCTCCTATGATTACGGAATTGAATTATATGCCCTGCTTTGTTAAGAAATGAAACACAAACCCCCTATCTTAAAACGGATCCAACCAACGTACACGTACATTTTATGTAGGGAAAACTATCAAACTCGTACTATGTCAAAAAAGTCAATTAAGTCCATGTACTATTAAATCACCCAATTAGGTACACCAACTAATGAAAAAAAGCAATCCACACTTTTAACCGGTAACTATCAAGTTGTGGGTAACTATTTCTCATTTAGTGTCCAGGTGGCTTTTTTTTCTTTCATTTTCTCGTTTTTCCCTTTCTTTTTCTATATTCAACATGCTGCCAAGGCACTCCAACTAATGACATCCCGGTCAGGCATTGTATCAAACACCTTGTGCGTGTGTTTTAAGTTATTGCACTTCAAATGCATATGAATGAGGGATGACTGTACAAATGAATCCAAAGCGAATCAGATGGGAACGCATATCCATGGAGCTCATCCTTTCCTCTTTCTCCTGGACTTCTCCCTTTTTTTTACTCTTTCACTTTTCTATATTTTTTTATTCTTCTCTAATACTCTGTATTCTACATCTACTTCTTTTAATTCTATTCCATCTTACACAACAATGGTAAATACTTGTGAAACGTGGAGTCATGTCCGAGTTCGCCATCATCTCCCTCGTCCACACACGGGATGGAAGTTATGGAACCATTGAACCAATTCCTCCGCCGGCAAGAAAAATAAATCACCGACCACATAGTAAACCAACGACAAGCTTAAATAATGAAAAAATGAAGAAGGAATTAGAGAGAAGTAAAGAAACATCAATCCGGCGAGTGTTATGAGCAATTCAGCATAATTTGACGTACATATATCATATATGAAATGAAACAATAAAAAAAAGAGAAAAGAAAGGGAAAACTATCAAATTGGCCTCCATAGTATTTAAAAAAATCAATTAAACCCCCTAACCTAAAAAACAACCAATTAAGACCTTAAACTTTACAAAAAAGCTCAATTTTGTACTCCAGTAGGTATGTTTTGGGTCATCCGGTCATTATGCTTATGTGGCAGTCCGTAGTCCAAATAGATTATTTTAATCGTTTTTTCCTTTTCTCCATTTTTCTCCACCCACTTCTTCTTCTTCGGCCGCCCCTAATCCCCCATTCTTCTCCACCCACTTCTTTTGCAATCCCCAATCTCCCATTCTTCTACACCTTCTACGAGACAACCAAATAGGAGAATAGTACGAGTGTACGACATCCTTTCCCCCCTGTTTCTTTTTCATCCAGACAAGGAATTACGGCCACTCCCTGCTTCTTAGGAGGGTGTCCTCAAAGTGGATTTTAATAGAATTTAGAATTCCATCAAAATCCAGTTATCCTCAATATGGATTTTAATAGATTTCCATGGAGTCTATTAAAATACAAGTATCCTCAAACATTCAATGGATTTTACTTATTGTTGATTGTAATGGACTTTGAAAGACTTTGATGGAGTTTTAGGCCAAAATATCGAGTAAACCAATCAACCAACAATCTTCCTGGCAACCCTCGGATTTCAAATCCATTAATTAAAAAACACAGCCGCACACGTTTAGAGCCAGTTCGATCCAAACCTCTGTCAACATTCCCTCTTGCATCGATTTTACTCAAGCTTCTTCCATCTTCCAATTCAGAGCTTTTCCAGGTTAGAGCCATTCACTTTTATGTTTTTTCCTTTGATTGCAGTAGTTAGATGACGCCTCTGTCAGACAGTCAAGCAATTTTTTTCTTTATTTGCAATATTTTCACCTGTCTAAAGAATATAGCAGTTCGTACGATGAAAAAAGAAAGAATATAGCAGTTCGTGTGTTTTTTCTTTTTTATAATTAATAATTATAAGCAATTAATCTGTAAAAGAATAGGTATGCAGATATGTATTATTCAATAGGTACGAATTTCAATGTTTTGTTTGATTGGTATGCATCTAAAGAATATACACACACCTCCGTGTACGAATATGCATAACAGCATAAAGGACAAACTGAATTTAGCACACATGAAGATATAATAACTATAAACAAAGTGGACAAACTATATCATCTCCATGCACAAACTGAATTTGCACACACACACAGATGTTACTTGTAGATGAGACTGAATTAGTATTTTACTGAACGGCGTAATGAAAGTTGTTGGCTTTCAAATTGTTGTGGTTGACGATGGTGAAACTTGGGATTGGAGCAGCGTGGCTTGTGTTTCAAATCAATTATATTCCATTGAAATCCATATAATTTTATGAAATAGAATTCCATAGAATTCCTTTTGAATCTCATGGAATCTATAGAATTCTATTAAAATCCATGGAATCTATACTCCTTTAAAATCCATTAAAGTCTGTATTGGGGACACCCCCCTTACTTCTCCCAGACAAGAAACTATGGCGCCATGGATTTCAGATAGATCGATGTCGTCGATTTCAAAGGCAACATGAAGAAGTCGTCGGTGATATCCTACACTAATTTGTACTATCTCGCCAATGGCCTGTGTTGAAGACGAAGTCGTCTCTGCCGACGAGGAAGCTAATAGCTCTGCCGCCCAAGTCACCGGCAAGGAAGATAAGTCATCGACAGTGGACAAAGTTCAGGGGTTCGCTCTGTTCGCAAGAAAGAAGAAGGGAAGGTTTGGGGAGGAATAAGAAAAAGGAGAAAGAACAAGAGAAATATAAAAGAAGGAGGGAGGTATAGGAGGAAGAAGAAACAAGAACCGATGAGGCGGCGAGAAAAGAGAGAAAAAGGGGAGAGAAAGAAAGATGCTGGCGGAAGGTGAAAAAAGGAGAAAAAAAAGAAAATGAAAAATTAAAAAACAAGCGAGGCAGACAAGTGACCGGTTGACCGGCAAGGCGGCAAATAACCTCTTAAATTTTGATTTTGAATGTTTTTGTAAAGTTTGAGGTCTAAATTGATTGTGTTTTTAATTCGGGGGGCTTAATTGATTTTTTTGAATACTACGAGAGCCAATTTGATAGTTTTCCCGAAAAGAAATTATTAAAGCCAAGTGGCCCACCACATAAAAAAAACACGGGACAATTATCGGACAATCTCTACCAAACCGGCTAAAAAGAGAAATTGAACATTTGTATATAGTTTAAGGAGCTAATTGGGTGAATTTATAGTTGGAGGACTTGATTGACTTTTTTGATATAGTATGAGAACTTATTTGACAGTTTTCCCTTTTATGTACTTTTCCTAATCTATTTGAGCCCATCTTATGTTGTTGGGAAGATAGATTCATGTTTAAAAGTTTTTAGACACGAGAGTTACCAAGTTTTATTCGATGTGTACTTATTTGTTCGAAATATATAAGGTCAACTCTGTTGGCTCCGTATGGATGAAGTATTAAATTTGATCATATCTGCATGAGGTCCCTTGCAACTGTTCATATTCGATTGATCAGTTATGAAGTTTAACTTTTCTCTATATTATTATTAATCGATAATCCATTTACAAGAAGTACAAACCTATATATATATATATATATATATATATATATATATATATATATATATATATATAGGTAGAAGCCTGAGAGTGTCTAATCAGTATCCTAGGTGAGTATCCTAGGTGACTGTCAAAAATACTAAAGATAAATGATTAGAAATTGAAAGGACAACAACTATTAATTACAACCTGAAGAACTAAAGACTCATAATTACAATAATAACAAGGAAAGTAAATCCCAGATTAATGATGTCTCTTCGTTTCATCAACACTCCCCCTCAGCTAGGTTTGTAGATATCCTTCATGCCTAGCTAGCTTGACAATAAGACTCTGAAACTTAGGACTGTGCAGAGGTTTGGTAAACACATCTGCAACTTGATCCTCTGAGGGAGTGTAGCTTAGTTCAATGATAGGTAACGGAGGAATCCCAGTAGATAAAAGCAGTGTATTAATGAAGATTAAAGGTTGGAATACAGAAAATTATGAAAGAAAAGGTTTGAGACTCTTCGAGTGGTCTCTCACTCCCAGTTCCGATCCCAGTTCCCAAGTTTCAGCCTCCGTTATTCTTTCCCCTACCCCTCTTTTATAATAAAACTCACTAAAAGGGCCAGCCCTCACTTAAGCTATTGGGCCTGGACCCCAATTATTGGAAAACATTAAAATACTTAATAAGACTCTAATTATTTGTAGTACTCGGGTCCCTATCATCACTCCCCCCTGAACTTCCACCTTGTCCTCAAGGTGGATGATAAGAGACTGATTTTCCATTGGGTTTCAGCAGGTTTTCAGCTTCATCCTTTTCATATAACTGATCTTCTGTTCCCTTCTCTTCTTCTGGCTCTTCCATCCAGATAAGTTGATAATTTTTCATTCCACATACATGCTCTTTGCCCCATTTGTTTCCACATTTGAAACATAGGCCCTTCTTGCTTCTTTCTTCTAAGTCCGCTTGTGTCAACCTTTGGCCATTCTCCCATGTCTTATTTGGTTTTGGCGATTCCTCCAGTTTGTTCTCCGAGAATGTTCTCTCCGGAGCAGTTGTTCTTCCCTTTGTCGCTTCCACCCAATTCCTGGCTCTGACAAGTTTTCCTCCATGTTCCTTCAAGCCTTTGTTGTCTTCTTCTTTATTTGTTTCTCCTGTCCATACCTTATTCTTCTGTTCAACTAGCTGGGCTGTGTCCATAAGATCAGTTAACCCAGTGGGTCGGTGCAACTTCAGCTCTGAGCTAATTTCTTCTTTGAGGCCATTAAAAAATACTCCTTTTAGCATCTCTGGGTCAGCAATTTTGAGGGGAGCTACAACCCTTTCGAAATGATCCCTGTACTCCATGACTGAATTAGTTTGCTTAATTTTGAGCATAGGGCCAAACGGGTTCTGAACCAATTCCGGCTGGAAGCGTCTGATCAAAGCTTCCTTAAAATTACCCCAGGAGTGGTCATCAGTCTGTTCATCCCACCATTGATACCAGTTCAGAGCCCTTTCGGTCATGGCTATCAAGACAACTTCCACTTTGTCACTCTCCGATACATGATTTAATTTAAAATAGCGTTCGACCCTGAGAAGCCAACCGTAAGCATCGTTTCCACTAAACAAAGGTAAATCCACCTTTCTTCCGGTATAAACCCGATCGTTAATTCTCGTATGCTCAGGAGTACGAGAAACGGATTTAGAATCGTGAGAATTACCTCCTGAACTGGACGAACTCACACTGGCAGAAGTGTGGCGCCGGCGAGGGGTGGCTGATCGTCCTCTTCTTTTCCTGCGATTTCCCTGGGTCTCGAGACTTTCCATCTTCGCTAGCAGTGTCTGCATCCGTTCATCCATCATTGACAGCATCTCTGTGCGCATATCGGCCATGGACCGCTCAAAAGATCTCTCTAGGTTATCAATCCTCTGCTCCATGTTCGATCGAGTGCGGACCATATACAGGTGCAGCAACCTGGCTTTGATACCAATGATAGGTAACGGAGGAATCCCAGTAGATAAAAGCAGTGTATTAATGAAGATTAAAGGTTGGAATACAGAAAATTATGAAAGAAAAGGTTTGAGACTCTTCGAGTGGTCTCTCACTCCCAGTTCCGATCCCAGTTCCCAAGTTTCAGCCTCCGTTATTCTTTCCCCTACCCCTCTTTTATAATAAAACTCACTAAAAGGGCCAGCCCTCACTTAAGCTATTGGGCCTGGACCCCAATTATTGGAAAACATTAAAATACTTAATAAGACTCTAATTATTTGTAGTACTCGGGTCCCTATCATTCAATCAGACATCCATCAACCTTTTCTTTGATGAAGTGCTGATCAATCTCAATATGCTTGGTCTGATCATGTTGGATTGGATTATGAGCTATGTTGATTGCTGATTTGTTATCACACCTTAATTCCATTGGTCCCTTCCACATGATTCGTAAATCTGAGAGAATAATTCTGATCCATAGAAGTTCTCGCAAGCCATGGGCAAGGGCTCTTAGCTCAAATTCAACAGATGATCGTGCCACAACATTCTGTTTTTTGCTTCTCCATGTCACAAGGTTTCCTGCTAAGAAAACACAGAAACCGGTAGTTGACCGGCGGTCAACGAGAGAGCTACCATAATCTGCATCAGTGAAGGCTTGGACTGATAATTGCCCACCCTTCCTGAATACTATTCCTTGTCCTGGACTTCCTTTTAGGTAGTGTAGAACCCTATATGCTGCTTCTAGATGCAATTTCCTTGGGTCATGCATGAACTAGCTCAGGACACTAACCACGTAGGCAATGTCGGGTCTGATATGAGAGAGATAGATAAGCTTGCCACACAAACGTTGATACATTGATGAATCAACCTTGGATTCATCAATATCAAGTCCAAGCTTATGATTAGGATCCATAAGTGCAGTAACCGGTCGACAAGCACTCTTACCAGTCTCACTTAGCAAATCTGTAACGTACTTTTGTTGGTTGATAAAATGCCATCAGATGAGAGAGCAACTTCAATTCCAAGAAATTATTTTAGAGGGCCCAGAGACTTCATCTCAAATTGGGATTTCAGCTGCCTCTCAAGATGTTGTTTCTTAACTGGATCATTACCGATCAGTCGATCACAATGATATCATCTACATATGCTAAAAGAATAGTGACTCCACTTGGGCGAGAGTGTTTGTAAAAAAGAGTATGATCCCCTTGACTTTGACTATACCCAACAACAAGAACAACCTGTGTGAACTGTGAAGTGCTCAAACCAAGCACGAGGGTATTGTTTGAGACCATAGAAGGTCTTTTTTAGTTGACATACATATGTAGAGGTACCTATTGATGTTTTATTGAAACGTGGGGGAATGTGCATGCATATCTCGTCATGCAAGTCACCGTGGAGGAAAGCATTCTTGACATCAAATCAGTAAAGGCCAATCAAAGTGAGATGCCAAGGATAGTAGGATATGGATAATAATGGAATTATTGCGTATGCATGCACATGCATGCGAGTTAACTAGTGCCGCGCATATCTCCTGCGGGAGATCACAGGAGATATGTGCGGCACTAGTTGACTCGCATGCATGTGCATGCATACATAATAATTCCATTAGACAATATTGAGCTTAGGTACAGGAGCAAAGGTCTCTTGATAGTCAATCCCATACGTCTGGGTGTATCCTTTAGCTACAAGACGAGCTTTGTACCTCTCAAGAGATCCATCAGCATTGTATTTGACAGTAAAGATCCACTTGCAACCAACAACATGCCTCTCAGGAGGTTTAGTCACAATATCCCAAGTATGGTTCCCTTCAAGAGATCTAATTTCCTCTTGCATAGCATCCCTCCATTCTTTCTTTCCTAATGCTTCAGAAACAAAGTTGGGTATATGAATTTCATTAAGTCTTTGAACAAATAAGACATGTGAAGGAGAGAAGTTATCAATGGTAACAAAATTAGCAAGAGGGTATAGAGGTGTTTTGGTACATTGACGTACACCCTTGCGTAAAGCAATTGGCGGAGATGGTGGTGGAGAAGAAGAGACATTACCTGGGTCAACCGATTGGTCATGCGTCAACAATGGAGTGAACATGTGTTTCCTTGAGTACACTTTTGTCACCGGTAGAGGAGAAGGTGGGTCATGAGTGGTCGATTTAGTAGGTGTAAAAATGGCATGGTCTGGTGGTGAATTTGGTTGAGGTTCAGGTGATGTCGAAGACTCTTGAGAAGTAGGTTAGGTCGCTGAGACATCTAAAGAAGGTGATGGGTGATCAGGTGGTGGTGGTGATGGGATGTCTGATGATAAAGGCTTAAAAGGGTAGGATATTGCATGTGCTGGAGAAGATGTAATAGTATATGTGGGAAGGGGTGAAGGATGTGGAGTATCTTGAGATACAGGGAGAGAAGTAGGGGTGTAAAAAGGCGTGTCTTCGTGAGTCCAATTTCCCCCTGCGAGGTAGAGGAATATGAACAAATGCAGTACACCCAAACACCCTTAGATCAAGATAAAAAGAAATTCTGGTTTGAGGAAAGAAGTGACAGAGAGATTCAAGGGGTGACTTATTTTGGAGTACGCAACTGGGAAGTTTATTGATGAGATGACATGCTGTGAGTGTGGCTTCACCCCAATAGTGTTTAGGCATATTTGATTGAAACAATAAAGCCCGACTAACTTCAAGGAGATGTCGATTTTTTCTTTCTGCTGTACCATTCTGTTGAGGTGTGTATGGACACGAGGACTCGTGAACAATACCTTTTGAGAGGAAATAAGAGGAAACAGTTTGATTGAAGTATTAGAGGGCAGTATCAGTACGGAAGCGTTTTATAGTGGTGGAGAATTTATAGTAGTGGAGAACTGATTATGAATCATATTGCAAAAGATGGGAATGATGGAACTCACCTCACTCTTGTTTTTTAGCAGAAAAATCCACATAAAAAGTGTATAGTCATCAATAAATGTAACATACCACTGGGCACCAGATATATTAGTAATTGGAGCAGGGCCCCAAACATCACTATGTATAATATGAAAAGGAGAACAACTGATAGTATTACTTCTGGAAAAAGATGCATGAGATTGTTTAGCTAGTTCACAAACATCACATTGAAATGTAGAAACATCAACACTATTGAAAAGACTAGGGAATATGGTTTTTAGGACATAAAAAGAGGGATGACCAAGTCGCCTGTGATGAAGCCAAATAGTGTTGGTATTGGGAGTGATTGAGGTAAGAGCTTTTTGTGGTGGTTTGGGGACAACCAGTGCATCAAGGTAGTACATGTCATCTCTTTGTTTAGCAATTCCAATCGTCCTCCCCGAGCGTAGGTCCTGTAATAAACAGTGGGAAGGGAAGAAAATGACAGCACAATTAAGATCAATAGTGAGTTTGTAAATAAAAGCAAGGTTCATAGCTAGGTTTGGGATTTAACTTTTCTGATTTTAAACAGGGTGTTTTTCTGATAAATTAAATCAGAAAAAACAAACGTACCAAGTCCCGCAACCTCTATAGTGTCCCATCAGCAATAGTACTGTGTGTGGATGTAAAACATGGACGATAATTAGAGAGTAAAGAGGGTACAACAATCATATGAGATGTGGCACCTGAGTCTAATATCCATTCGGATTGTGAACTCTGTTCCAAAGCATTGAGACAAAAAATAGTAGAGGTTTTACCTTGCAAGGTCAAAGAGCTATGACTAGAACCATTTGAGTTATTAAGAGACTACAACATCATACGAAGTTGTTGTATTTCCTCCTGGGAAATGGGCGAAAGATTAGTAGAGCTCTCAACAATCGTGGGAGTGGCTGAGTTAGCACGCCCAACACTAGTTCCACGTCCGTCTTAGCCTTTTCTTTCTTTCTTTTTTTCTTTTTTTCTGTAAATGAGGGCAAAGTTTCCACCATGTATCCACATTATGATTAGACCGCTTGCAATGATCACACCCTTTTCCTCCCTTACTACCCTTAGTTTCCTTAACACACAGACAAGTAAAGTTTCTCCTGATCCAATTCCATTAACTCTTGATTCTAATCTCAATCCTTCTGAAGTTGATATGCCTGTTGCCCTTAGAAAAGGAGTGAGAAAATGCACTATTAAATATCCTATGTCTAATTATGTGTCTCTTCAGAATCTGTCTCCTTCTTTTTCTTGTTTCACCTCTCATCTTAATCGTGTGGAGTTCCCAAAATCTATACAAGTAGCTTTACAGATTCCTGAGTGGAAGGCAGCAGTTCTGGAGGAAATGAATGCTCTTAAGAAGAATCAGACATGGGTTAAAGTTGCTCTTCCAGATGGGAAAAAATTAGTGGGATGTAAATGGTTGTTCACAGTCAAATACAACTCTGATGGAACACTTGAGAGGTATAAAGCGAGACTGGTAGCAAAGGGGTTTACTCAAACTTATGGTATTGACTACACAGAAACCTTTGCCCCAGTGGCGAAGCTCAATACGGTTAGAGTCCTACTATCAGTTGCTGTGAACTTAGATTGGCCATTACATCAATTAGATGTAAAAAATGCATTCCTGAATGGGAAGCTTGCAGAGGAGGTTTATATGGATGTTCCTCCTGGTTTTGAAAATGAGTTTGGATCTCAAGTGTGTCTCTTAAAGAAGGCCCTCTATGGCTTAAAGCAATCACTTCGAGATTGGTTCGAAAGATTTACAAGCTCTGTTAAACAGCAGGGATATTCCCAAGGACAAAGTGATCACACCTTATTCTTTAAACGCAAAGGAAATGGGAAAATTACTGTTTTACTAGTATATGTTGACGATATCATTGTCACAGGTGATGATTTTGAAGAAATTAATGATTTGAAGGGAAGTGTAGCACGGGCATTTGAGATTAAAGACTTGGGGCCACTAAAGTATTTCTTGGGAATGGAAGTGGCGAGATCGAAGAAGGGAATTGTTGTAAGTCAACAAAAATATATTCTGGACTTACTCTCTGATACACACATGACTGGTTGTAAACCAGTTGATACGCCGATAGATCCAAATGAGAAACTCTGTGATATTGGAGGTGATGAAGTTGATGTGGGGAGGTATCAAAGATTGGTTGGGAAGCTGATATATTTATCACACACAAGACCTGATATTGCTTTTGGTGTTAGCCTCATCTCCCAGTTTATGCATTCTCCTAAGCAAGCTCATTTGGATGCAACATACCGTATTCTCAGATATCTTAAGGGATCTCCAGGAAAGGGATTATTTTTTGAGAAGAGTGCTCAAAGAACTGTTGAAATTTTTACTGATGCAGATTGGGCAGGCTCGACCACAGACACGAGATCAACAAGTGGGTATTGCACATTTGTATGGGGAAATTTAGTGACTTGGCGCAGCAAGAAGCAAACTGTGGTGGCTCGCAGTAGTGCTGAAGCAGAATTTCGTGCTATGGCTAACGGGATTTGTGAAGGAATTTGGCTCAAGCGAGTACTAAAGGAACTCCATCTACCTCTAGAATGTCCTATAAAATTGTATTGCGACAACAAGGCTGCCATCAGCATTGCAAACAATCCTGTACAACATGATAGGACTAAACACGTGGAAGTTGATAGACACTTCATCAAAGAAAAGATAGAAAATGGTAGTTTATGCATACCATATGTTCCAACTTCACAACAAGTGGCAGACATCCTCACCAAAGGACTATTCAAGCCTAGCTTTGATGGGATTGTGAGCAAGTTGGGTTTAGTTGACATATATACTCCCAACTTGAGGGGGAGTGTAGATTTAGATAGATATTCTGTCAAATAATGTGTAATTATCTTTGATTTTGTTTCCTTATTCTCATGGATCTAGTTTCCTTATTCTCTCAGATCTAGATTCCATATTCTGTGAGATTTAGTTTCCTTGGAATAGAGTTTCCTTCTGAAGAGGATTCTCCCTGTATATATATAGGGTCTTTGTACATCTATTATAATTCATTAGAGTGAAGATTCATATTATATAAAACTACAGGCAGCAAGGGCCATACTGTCAATCGGCTTTGTATTCATTATTATATTGCGTCTACTCTCTTCATGCTTGATAGTGGCAATGGCAGAATATAGGGAAGACAGAGTAGTAATGCCAAGAATTTGAGCCCGAGTCTGATCATATTCTGGATTTAAACCAGATAAGAAGCAATATAGACGTTGCGGATTTATATAGTTCTTGTGAAGAGTTGCATCTGCAGCATTCGACCACTTCATTGTTTGATACTGGTCAAGTTCAGACCATCGTCGTTGGAGATCAGTTGCATATTCTGTGAGAGATTTGTTGTTTGGAGCCTTAAGTCATAGACAAAAGTGCCATCTTTAGCAATGGAGTAGGACTGCTGTATGAAATCCCAGATTTCTCTAGCGGAGTCCATGTATAAGCATGTACTACTAATGTTGGGATCCATGGAGTCCCATAACCAGACCCGTATGTTGGCATTGGTTTTCTCCCAAATAGCAGCATCAATATCTCCTTCTTGTGGTGTAGGGACAGTGAGATAATCTTCAAGATCTTTGCCATGTAGGAGAGTGTAAACCAGCTTTGACCATCCAAGATAGCTCCTGCCATTGAGACGGTAAGATGGCGGGATAGAAGGGAGATCAAATTTCTGGTTGCGAAGAGCAACGCGGCTGCAGTAGCAGCTGAAACGATGGTTGAGTGGTCAAGGTGACTTGAGGTTGATTCAGTTTCTTTAGACATGATAGAACCCTTGGTGAAGAGATGCGCACCAGAAGATTAAACAGAGAGGCGGGTAGAGACACCCTAGTAGACTGTTGGAGAGGTGATTAACAGTCAAGAGGCTGATACTAGAACGAGCTCTGATACCATGAAATTTTCTGTATATTATTATTAATCGATAATCCATTTACAAGAAGTACAAACATATATATATATATATATATATATATATATATATATATATATATATATATATATATAGTTAGAAGCCTGAGAGTGTCTAATCAGTACCCTAGGTGGTGACTGTCTAAATACTAAAGATAAATGATTAGAAACTGAAAAGACAACAACTATTAATTACAACCTGAAGCACTAAAGACTCATAATTACAATAATAACAAGGAAAGTAAATCCCAGATTAATGATGCCTCTTCGTTTCATCAACAAGTTATCACTGCATTCACCATCATATTGACAAGTACTTTTTAATGTCATTAAACTATGAGGGCGTCCTAGAAGGATAGTGTTAATCTTTGTATATTGCAGAGTACTTGCGATTCATAAACTTCATACTATGCATGTTCAAATGTTTAATACTTACCGACATTATTCATTGATGCAGATTTATGGTCTTCAAGTGCTGGTGAGGAGCTTTCTGCCTCATAAGCACGTGCGTATCACTCGCCCTATCGGTTTTTTGCTCCATATCATCGAACATATGCTTCAGAAGGGCACCTTCCCTCATGGTGTAGTCTCGAGGTAAGAAACATTTTCAAATCAAAGTGTTATTAAATATCATATTCTTATGTACAAGTGTATATGTACACGGACACATAAAAAAAGTATATGCACACGGACACATATATAATAGTAGTAGAAATAAATGAAAGGGTTCTTCACCTTTTGTCTCAAATTTTTATGCCGGGGGAGTGATGTATTAGACTGAAAAACTTCCATGTTTCTTCTAATGTATTTTGTGTCTTTATCTTCAATACTTCAAAGAATACTGTTGAACTTTGAGAATGGATTATGGATTATCCTTTTCTCTTTTTATTTATTTAATATTTCTAAATTTTTTTTAGTTAATAATCTTACACCTCATAAGACTAAGACCATTAGTCTCGAGGCCTGACTTTTCCTCAAAGCCTTATTTTGTGGGGGACCCTTGTAGTTTAGTTAGTCATAGTTTTTTTTTTTTTTTTTTTTACTTTTAGATTAAGTATTTGTTGTTAGCATATGTTACTAGTCAGCTGTATCTGAAGGTTAGTTGGTTTTAGTTCAACATCCTTGTATATTTAATCATGACACATATTCATTTCACTAAGATTTAAAGATGTTCCTCCTCTCAAGTCTCAACATATGTTTTTGAATAAATTCTACTTCATTTTTGTTGTTGGTAATACCTTATCATCTAGTATTCTAGTGTTGTGATTTGTGCAAGTTGTCTACTATTCTAAGATCATCTTATGGATCTGTTTTATGAGAAAAAATGTGAATTCTTATCTAATTTTGCAGTGGTTCTGATAGTTTTCCATCCTGTAGTGAATCTGATAGAGCTTATATTAAATTAGCTGCTGCAAAGTCTGTTCTTCGGCTTTCGTGGAGGTGGGATTTGCATATCCCCCCTCAGATTTTCTGCTTTACAGTTTTGATGGCTAAGGTAGATATTCAACTCTGGAACTCTGTACAAATGTTATTATATTCTTGCCAGCAGTCTTATCAGTCATCACTCTTCTTTTTAACATAATGTGGTCCTATAGAATATTTCTAGTTCGTAGTTTTACTAGCATTTAAGTTATGAGTCGTGATAGTAAATGAAGTGCAGTGATCAATCCATGATGAAAATGATTGCTTTTGACTTTACTTTGGCAATGGTTTTCATAAGAGATGTCGTTCGGATGTTAATTATAGTATCACATATAAAAGGTATCTTTAACCATTGATTTTTTAAGTTTTCGTTTCTTTTAATTTGGTTACTCACATTTGGCTGAGGCAAGTTTTGCAATTTAGTCTCTCTATGAAGGTAATTTGTGAAAGCATTTCAGCTTGAACCAAACTCAATTTTATTTTATGAATAAAATAAAGGGATTGGTATTTAGAGTTTGCTGTGACAAGTTTTACACGTTTTACTCACTATTTGATGGTAATATTCCTTAGCAAAACTTGAGTGTTTTTGTAAGACTTTCTTTTGGATTCTATTCTTGTACTCCGTAGTATTCTTTGGCAGAACTCTCAAGGTGAGGCTTCCAAAGAAAGTCTTTGGAGTTCTGGTGCTTAACAAAACCAATCCGTAGGGAGTTCGGGTCTCAAAAAAATCCCAACCCAAACCTTGTGTGCTTTCTTGGTTCATAACAGAAACTCATAGATCAATTATATTATTCTTTAGCCTGTCTGGATATGATCTAAACTATTGTATACCGCAAATGATGAAATGAGTTAAACTACTATCTTTCTTTAGTGTACAATTTCAGGCTTTGTTTATGCTGTTAATTGAGTATTAGATCCTGGAAAATTGTTTCGGTCAGAACCTTAATTTTCTCACATAGTAGTGATGACCTTTTTCCATCATTTGCAATGGAGCCAAAGATTCACTATTTTTTGGCTTGAGAATATGATGGAATAAATCAAAATGGCTCACTAAACTATATGCGCTTCTTTGTTATGAAGCAACAGTCAATCAATACAATTTTGGACGCGATTTTCACCATGGGTCATCCGGAAATAGTCTCTCCCTGCTTTAGTACAGGGGTAAGACTGCCTACATCCGACCCCCCTTACCCTACCGTAGGTGGGAGCCTTTGCGGCACTGGGGTAATGATAATGATGAGTAGTGATGACCTTCTCCACGTGAATTTCTTTATTTTCTTTATTCAATTTGTTTAACTAGGGAGGTAGTGATGATTGTCAGGTATTGAATGATATATGGTGAGTTATATTATTGTCGGGTATATGTACTTTATTTAGTGTATGCATGCAAGGGTGTCTATAGTTCTATGTGCTTCATCTTCTCATGAAAGACTGAAGTGAAGGTGATGTATAATGCTGCTGATTGGTTCATGATATTGGTGTTCCTTTAACTTGGTTTTGAACTTCCAATGGAATTTGAAGATGTAAAATACAATCAACATTTTAGGACAATAGACTGCGAGAGTCCATCTTTCCCATATGACTTTTTAGTAATAATAATGGTGTAAACCTCAAAGTTTACTATGCTAAATCAAGGGCTATAATTGTGATACAGACCTGGACTTAGAAATAATAAAAATAATACTGAATATTTTAATAAAATGTAATAGTGGGCTGGGCCAAGTAATTAGATAGATTGAGGGAAGCCTCATTGGGAAAAGAATAAATAGAAGGAATAGAAGAGGGAGAGGGGAGGCAGAAATTGGATCTGAAATTAGGCTTGGGAGTGCGAGACGACTCGAACTGTCTCTATCGGCTCTTCTCTTTCTTTGTATTTCCATCACTGTAGTTCTGAGATTTTTTTCATCAATACACTACAAATTCTTTGTCACCTAGTTGTTAAATACTCCCTCCGTCTCCGAAAGAAGTTCCACTTTCCTTATTTGGATGTCCCTAATTTAAGTTCCCATTTCCTAAAATGGAAAGTTATCTACATCAAAACAGTGCGAAACAGTGTCAAACAGTGACAAACAGTGTCGAAACAGTGTCAAAACAGTAAAATTTACCCCCTGGTAAGTTTACTTGCATAAAAGTGTGTGAAAGTCAAATGGGGAACTTCTTTCGGGGACGGAGGGAGTATTACTCTCTCCGTCCCGAAAAGGTTGGCCAAAGTTGACTTTCATGTGGATTAATAAAGTAAAAACTGTGTGGTTGAAATTTGTGCAGAGGAGAGAGAATTAGCTTTAGTCACATATTCCTTACTTTAAATGGAAATGGCAAATCTTTTTGGGACATCCAGAAAAGGAAATTTGGCCAACCTTTTCGGGACGGAGGGAGTATATGATTAGTATATTGTGTGTATTGTTTTGACAATTGCAGACATTTTACTTTGAGGCTCAGTTGTTCTTTCAAATACTCCTTAATTTTTATATAATTTTTGATCAAGTTGGTGATTCATTTGTTTCTGTCTCTTTTGTGTGAGACTTAAGAGTTCCAAGTGTTGTAAGGCGCTTGGTTTCTTACTATCTTTGAGTTTCTTTGTGTCACTTTAGTTTTCTATTCAATGATCCAAAATAGTAATTGTGATGTATTTTACATATTTAGGATCAATCTCCTTGGATACGTGAACACTTTCTAATTAAAGTACAAAAGCTTTTGAGGGGGCATATGATACCATGGAGATATGCTTGTGCATTGTCATTTGCTGTATCAGAATCCGCAGATAATCTGCATTGTATTGTAGGTTTTGCTTTTTCTGGAATATGTACATGACTATGTTTTATTTCGTAACTGCGCTGAGTTGGTTTTTAAATTATAGTCAATGAAAAAGCTGGAGGAGTTCATTAAGGACTATAGAAACGATGCTAGAACTTACCAAACTTCAGTAATGCCCAGAGAAGTGACAGACTCTCCTGTTTACATGGTCGTTTTCTTGATCCATGCCCTTGCACATGACACTTGTTTTCCCCCAATCAAAAGTCAAGATGAAGAGATATGCGCACAGTTTTTCAGGTTGGAGATCTATCTATTTGGTTCTTTTGTGTCTTTAACTGTGTGCACTCATTAATGTGTGTAGTTTGATACATTAGACTGATTTAAATGTTCTCTCTTTCCAATTATTAATTTCACCACCCTTGGGTTTGAGCCAGGCCACTTGTTCTTACATTACTGGTATTGGTTGACATTAATATTTCTGGTCGGGACATGGTAGCCATCACTCGTGATGTTTCATACCTAAGAAATCTTTTTTATGCAATAAAAAAGGCAGAGGATGCTGTTGATGATCAGATGACTCATGTAAGTGTTGTCTTCTAAAATGATTGCCTCCATAAATGCATGCTCAATTTTGACAGCATAAAAGTTTTGCTTATTGCAGAAGCTTCATATTTTGGCTGATATTGGAATTTGTTATTTAAGCTCCTTGGGTAACATTAGTTTCTCTTCATCTCATCCTTCTGGACTTGTTCTACTACCGTCGTCACTCTACAAAATTAGTCCTGGTCACAAATGCCAGGTTAGTTTAACTTATTATTACTTTACCTGCTATGTTGTACTTCTTGAATCCTTTTCTTTATTATTATTTTTCTTCTCTTCCAGGAGGTTGGTAATTCATCGATGCAATGCAAGTTTGATAAAAGCTTCATCAAGAAAATTCTTCAACATATCACTAGCATATCAATGGTATGAAATTCGTTCTCACTATTGATTCTTAATAGTTTGTTGCTGCAATCTAGGATTGATTGTTTATCCTTTTATTCAGCTAGCTAGAAATACTGGTAAGCCATGCCCGAAGAGTCAATCAGATTCATTTCGTACCCATTCCTCTAAAAACTTGTTACCTGAATTGGAATTTTGCAAGAAAGGCAATCTCCCACTCACCCGAATTAGTGAGCATTGTGATAGTCCATATTCAGATCCAAAGGAGATAAGTGAAACTCTGAACCACTCAAACGGTAGTGTGAAGGAAAATGAATCTATGTTATCAATCTCTACCACAGTTAAGAGGAGTGATAGGGGAATCGATGGGGAAGTGACCAGAGATAAAGAAATTTCATCTAGTCAGGCTATGGTAGAGTGTAAGCTCAGCCAAAGGGGAAAACATTCAGTTTGTCTTGAAGAAAATGACCCTGACAACAGTATTGCTCAGTCTACCGAATCAGAAAAAGGGAATACTTCTGATAATATTGTCTCTCAGGTTGTCTCCCTGACCACAGTTCTTGCTTTTTATTTGTAATGAACCCTATTCTCTACTCTAACTACTAAAATGTGTAGGGTATCCAAAGAAAGGGTGAAACACTAGCTAGGCATAAAACAAATTTCCCTTCTGTTGACAGATGGTGAGCACCCACTTAAACAATGTGTTTGTTAACCCTTTTGTGTATCTTCTCATGGAACTTACTTATCTTTGACTCATCAGTTCCTTTTCTGGATTAGTGGATGGTGTTGATTCTTACGACAGTGCCAACAAGGTGAGTTAGTTTCCATTTTTAATGGTATTCCCTTCTATTCCCCCCATCTCCAAGCATGTCTTCAATATCTACATACAGTGGAGTAGGAATTTATGTATTTATCTATACATAACCTCCATCTCTAAAATGTTTTCCACTTTTCTGTTTTATTATTTGTTAGAATATACATATTTAATAGTCAATATGTTCTATGTATATATATGGTAGCTAATATATTCTCTGCGATAGACTAAATATTCTATGTAAATCTGGCAGATTTAGTTTCCTTTTGTATACTCTAGCTTGTACGTAATAGTATTTATACTGGCTATACCCAATGATAATAAATTGTGATTTCATTGCATCTTTAATCTCGATTACTCAGTTTACATGGTATCAAAGCCACACAGGTTCTTCGGGTAGTATTTCACGAAGTTCGACTTTGCTCTCTCCCTCTGGTTTGATTCAGCCTTCTTTTGTGCGGCACAAGACGGTGTTCGCACGGCACATGCATGGTAATCTGAATCGTGCAGTACAGTCATCACAGGTTTGATTTTCTGGACACTATCTGCACCGATTCTCTTACCCTGTTCTTGTTGTCCTTCTTGCCCTAGTTGTTTGCAAGCATGGGTGATGATAAGAAGAGCGTGATTGAGATTACGGTTGGTAATGTTAGAATTGCCAAGAGAAATCTGACTGGTGCTAAAGATTACGGGCAATGGAAACGGACTATTACTAGATATGTTAATAGTCTTGATCTGGGAGATCATCTAACCAAAATGACTCCTCCAAGAAGTAGTCCTGATGAAAGAAAGAAATGGATGACGGCCAATGATAAGCTGTTCAATCAAGTTCAGAATACCATGAATCCTTCTATTGATATTATCATTACTCATTGTGATACCGTCAAAGAAATGTGGGAATACTTTGAGTCTATGTACGCCAGTAAACAAGATCTTGTGAGAATAATTGGGAGGCTTACTAATGTGGTAGCCCTAGATGTCATATATATAATAAAAGATGTTCTGAGTACATTAGAAAACATACAAAATATGGAAACCTAATTAAAGTATTAATTACTCTATTACACCACCTCAAGCCGTGCAAGGGAAACAATGCGCAGATTGTCTCTAAGAACTATAAATCGCTGTGGAGATTAGCACTTAGTAAATATATCTGCAAGCTGAAACTGTGTAGGAACATAGCGAACAGATAGATCTCCATGAGACACTCTCTCGAACAAAATGATAGTCAATGCTGATATGCTTGCTGCGGGCATGCTGAATAGGATTTGTGGACAAATAAGAGGCAGAAACATTATCACATAATAGTTTTACTGGCTCGCGAATAGGAAATCCCAGCTCGAATAATATGGAACAAATATGTAAAGTATCTTGAACAGTGTAAGCAATGGCACTTTATTCAGCTTCTGTGAAAGTTCGAGAGACAGTCGGCTGCTTCTTAGACTTCCAAGAAACCAAATTCGGCCCCAGAAAAATAGCAAAGCCAGAAGTAGATCTGATACTATCAGGACATCCCGCCTAGTCAGCATCCGGATATGCCTGTATAGTAGGAGTAGCCGTGCTCGGATGAAGCAATAGGCCATGACCAATGGTCCCTGAAGATACCTGAAAATACGCTTCACAGCCAAAATATGTGATGTACGAGGCGCATACTGTCGGCATGCATAAACTGGGAAACCAAGTGAACAACAAATGTAATATCAGGTCTAGTCATGGTTAAATACTGATAGGTAACGGAAGAATCCAAGTAGATAATTGTAGGATATTAATTAAATTTAAGTGATGGAATACAGAAAGTTATGAAAGAAAAGGGTTTGAGACTCTTCGAGTGGTCTCTCACTCCCAGTTCCGATCCCAGATCCCAAGTTCTGCCTCCGTTATTCTTTCCCTTACCCCCCTTTTATAATACAACTCACTAAAAGGGCCAGCCCTCACTTAAGTTATTGGGCCTTGAACCCAATTATTGAAAAACATTAAAATACTTAATAAGACTCTAATTATTTGTAGTGCCCGGGTCCCTATCATCACTCCCCCCTGAACTTCCACCTTGTCCTCAAGGTGGGGAGTAAGAAAAAAACCATGCCATTCAACTTCAGCCTCGCGCCCCTTCCTTCCCAATACTTCAGCTCGGATACATGAAGTGGCAAAACCTTCCTATTTGGATTGAGAGCTTCAGCAATTAGACCTTCACAATGGTTGGTGTTGGTAGTCGCCTGTTCAAGGTTGTTTGCCCAAGACGATGATGGATATGCATAATTCTCATTCTGTTCTTGATTACCCTTAGTCATCATCTTATTTGATTCCTTGTAGCGGCCATTCTCATTTTCAGTTGGCTGTGTAAGACTCTCACCATTTTTCCTCTCATATGGCTTCTCTTCACTTCCACCAGTTCTTTCAAAGCAAGAAACAATAGCAATCTGTATTTCCTGAACTGCCTCATACTTTCCATTCACCGCAGATGAAACTGGATGCAAACTTTTATTCAAATTTGGCCAACTAACTGCAGTTGAGGTATCCTTTGCACAAAAAATGTATATGTTGAAAGCATTCTCTTTCCCTTGTCTACGAACTCTATCTTCAGAATGATTAGACTTAAAATCAGAGCTATTGGCAGTTCCAGTCGACTGGATATACAAAACGCGAGACTCCAAATTGTCAGGTTCCACTTTATCTGAAATAATTTCCTCGGCTTTCCCCTCTTTGAATTTCAAAAGCTCCTGATTATCAGGTGGGAGCATATCATCTTCCAGATTTAGCTCCTGGACTGACGGTGCAGCGGTCTTCAACCCCTTGTTTAATTTTGAAGGCGGAATTCCCGGCAATCCCTTTTCGGAGTCAACCTGGTCCAGGCTTAGGTGAGGATTGATTTGCGACAACAACTGCGAGGAGGTTGAGGCCGTTCGCGAAGAGGAACTGTGAGCATCGATGAGTGAAGAAGCCTGCAAACGGGGTTCTTTTGCTTGCGATGAAGTTGGCAACGATGATGAGACATGGTTCTCAGACTTCCGACGATGTCTAGGGTTCCTCGATCGTCCCCTTCTCCTGCTGCGACTGCCCTTAGCTTCGAGACTTTGCATCTTCTCCAGCAACAACTGCACTTTCTCGTCAAGCAAGGCTCGCATCTCTGTTCGCATCTCTTCCTTTGATCGTTCGAATGATCGCTCCAAACTGTCCATCCGTTGCTCCATGTTCAATCGAGTGAGTACCATACACAGGTGCAATGATCGACGCTCTGATACCAATGATAGGTAACGGAAGAATCCAAGTAGATAATTGTAGGATATTAATTAAATTTAAGTGATGGAATACAGAAAGTTATGAAAGAAAAGGGTTTGAGACTCTTCGAGTGGTCTCTCACTCCCAGTTCTGATCCCAGATCCCAAGTTCTGCCTCCGTTATTCTTTCCCTTACCCCCCTTTTATAATACAACTCACTAAAAGGGCCAGCCCTCACTTAAGTTATTGGGCCTTGAACCCAATTATTGAAAAACATTAAAATACTTAATAAGACTCTAATTATTTGTAGTGCCCGGGTCCCTATCAAATACTGTAAAGCGCCTACCATACTTCTATACTCAGTAGGATCTGCCAGCAGATCGCCATCAGAGAGAGTTTAGTTCGCGTAGGTAGAGGAGTACGAACAGGCTTGAGAGTGTGAAGATGAAACCTGGTGAGAAGATCAGACACATATTTTTGTTGGGACAAAAATAGACCAGAAGGTACTCGAACAGCCTGGACACCTAGGAAAAAGTGTAAATCCCTCAAATCCTTCATAGCAAAGCAGCGGCCAAGACAAGAAATAAATGTGGAAATAAAGGAGGGGGAATTACCGGTGACAATGATATCATCCACATATAAAAGAAGATAAATAATCGAGGACCCATGACGATAAATAAACAAGGAATTATCAGACTTGCTGCAAACAAACCCATGAGTGAGCAAAAAACTACTGAACCGGTAAAACCAGGCTCGTGGGGCCTGTTTAAGACCATAAATAGCCTTCCGGAGACGACATACATGATGGGGAAATTGGGGATGAATAAAGCCAGGAGGCTAACTCATATAGACTTCTTCAGTCAGATTACCATGTAAAAAGGCATGTTTAACATCTAACTGTCGAATATTCCAATGAAACGAAACAACAAGTGACAAGACTATACGAACAGTAGTGGGCTTAACCACAAGACTAAAGGTCTCAGAAAAATCTACACCTGCTTGTTGAGTAAACCCCTGAGCCACAAGACGTGCCTTATACCGCTCAATAGACCCATCTGAATTAAATTTAGTTTTATAAATCCATTTAGACCCAACCACATTTTTATGAGGATTAAATGGAACCAAATCCCAAGTATGATTATCAATAAGTGCATTAAACTCTTCTGCCATAACACCACGCCATTTATGATTTTTATTAGCAACCGAAAAACAGGAAGATCACATGCCGAAATATCTGTCTTGAGGTTAAAAATATTTTTTGGTTTAAAAATCTTCAATTTAGCCCGTGTTTGCATTAGGTGACAATTGACAAGAGAAGGTGTTGGCAGGGATGTAATACTTGAGATTTAATTTTAATAGATCAATAGTACTACTCATACCAACAGGGGTGCATCTCCTTTTAAGGGAGCTCATCAGCTAAGAACTACAAAGTTAAGCGTGCTTACACGGGAGTAGTCTTGGGATGGGTGACCCCTGAGAAGTTTCTCAGGGCGCACATGAGTGAGGACAAAGTGCGCGGTAAAGGCTCGTGGTGGTTTGTGAGGACAGTACTTGAGGTCCAGAGTAACTACCTCGGGTCCTGCGGGGCCGGGTGTTACAGTTGGTATCAGAGCAACCCTGCGACAGTGTGCTAACCCGTTGGATATCGGGCGGGCACTTAGCGGGGGAGGATTGTTGGATTTGATTGAGATTTAAGATTGGTTTATGTGGCGTAACGAGGACGTTGCGTTCCTAAGTGGGGTGATTGTAACACTTGAGATTTAATTTAAATGGATTAATAGTACTACTCATACCAACAGAGGTGCATCTCCTTTTAAGGGAACTCATCACCCAAGAACTCCAAAGTTAAGCGTGCTTGCACGGGAGTAGTCGTGGGATGGGTGACCCCCTGGGAAGATTCTCAGGGCGCGCATGAGTGAGGATAAAGTGCGCGGTAAAGGCTCGTGGTGGTTTGTGAGGACAGTACTAGAGGTCCGGAGTAACTACCTCGGGTCCTGCGGGGCCGGGGTGTTACAGGGGATGGTGGCGGTGAGACCGAGGGTGGGCTGGATGGGGTCGAGGATGAGGTGGGGGTCGATAGAGTGGGTGTGGTGGTCGATGCAGGCTGGTGGGAGAATAAATGGTGGGGTGTGTAGGCTGGCTGGTGGTGGTGGTCGGATGGTGGGGTGATCGACCGACGGATGGCAGGAGGTCTGTGGGAAGGCTGCGGCAAAGGAGAAGCTGATGGTGGGCAGATCTCATGAAGCTGAACAGTATTAATCGGAGGACAAAGTGGCAATGTTGATTTTTCCAAGGAAGAAATTAAATCAGAATATGGAAAATGATTTTCATGAAAACAAACATTTCTGTTGATGTAAATCTTGCCGGTAAGAGGATCAAGACACCGGTATCCCTTATATTCAGGAGCATAGCCTAAAAATACACATAAAGTGGATCTAGTAGATAATTTGTTTGATGAATTGACATTAAAATTTGGAAAACAAGCACACCCAAATATGCGCATAGAATAGTAATCAAGGGAATGATGAAATAATTTTTCAAAGGGAGTAGCACCATTTAAGTTGGGAGTGGAGAGACGATTAATAATATAGGTAGCGGTAAACACAGCATCTACCCAGAATATAGCTGGCATTTTTGCTTCAAACAGCATAATGCGAGCTAATTCAAGTAGATGTCGATGTTTACGTTCAGCAACCCCATTCTGTTCAGGCGTGTCAGGACAGGATTTGCGAAACAAAATACCATTTTGGAGAAAAATATCCCGCATACCATAATTATCAAACTCACCCCCTCCATCACTTTGAAAAATTTTAATTTTGGAGTTAAGTAAATTTTCAAACATTGTTTTAAAAATTTGAAAGTGCCGAACTACCTCACTTTTATGACGCATTGGGTACAACCAAGTAAAACGAGAGAAATCATCAATAAAAATAACATAATATTTAAAACCATTCGGTGAAAGAACATGAGATTGCCAAACATCAGAATGAATTAAATATAACGGAGTAGTAGATCTATGCCACATTTCTTGAAAAGGTAACCGGTGTGATTTTCCTAATCGACAAGAAATACAATCATGAGAAAAATTCGACGTACTAAGAATAGTGCCAGACTTTTTAAGCCTATCTAAAATACGACTGCCACAATGTCCCAAACGATGATGCCATATCGGTCCAGGAGCAACATGAGAGCTGAGAGCAATTGGTGAAGAAGGTAAGGAAATAGGGTAAACACCGCCAGTATTAGAAGCTTGAAGGAGCACCTTTCCCGAAATTGTGTCCTTTATACAAACAGAATTTTTATAAAAAAATAACAAAACAATTATTATCGGCACATAATCGTTGAATAGATAATAAATTATATTTTAGATGAGGCAAATGATAAACATATTTTAAATGAAGTGGCCTAGGCAGAGTAGACAAATGCGAATTATCGATAGTCATAACAGGTAGATTAGAACCATCCGCAACCGTCACTTTTAGTGGTCCAGAATAAAAGGATTTATTTTCTAAAATACCTTCATTAGCGGTCATATGAGCAGAAGCACCCGAGTCGGGGTACCAATCAGCAGTAGTGGATTCCCCTGTAGAAATAGCCAAAGCAAGAGCCTGTGGTTGAACTAAACGAGACGGACAAGCAACAACAGAATGACCTGGGGAATGACATATTTGGCAGACAACAGGAGGAGGGACGGAACCAAAAATATTCTCAACCAATGGAAATCCTGCAGAGCCATAGTTAGTACAAAAAGTAAATAGAGCAAGAGTATAAGACAATGACCGGACTGAATTACATAAAACTGTACCCGGTGAACCCATCGGATGTGGCTGCATAGGACCGCACTCGTACACCCCAGACTGCTGCCCGGCTCCCTGAAACTGCTGCGGCTGGCCTACATGCTGTGGTCCCGCGTACTGCTACTGCCCGACAGACTGGTGGTAATGCTGCCCTCTGCCGCGGCCTCGACCACGGCCTCGCTGGCCTCGTCCTTCGTGACCCCCGCGCCCACTGCGCTGAAACTGCTGATGTCCGCTAGAGGATGACGGACCCCCGCGCCCACTGCTGCAGCACCCCCGGATGAAGAAGAAGCGGCAAATGCAGGGGTTCCAACTTCCAACAATGGATTCCAACCGTTGTTGTAACTGAAGGCGACCCTCTTGTTGAACAAGTTTGGTGCATAAAGAATCAAACGTGAGGCCTTCGGGAAACAAGGTGAGTGGCCCCACAAGTGATTCATAACCCGGACTCAATCCCATAAGAGCATATTCCAAGAGATCATGATTGGGGACTGGCGAATTAATGCTAAATTTTCAGCAACGGTCCGGAGTTCGCCTAAATATTGATCCATGGTTTGATTTGGCTTTTTCTTGGTATGGGTTAACATTTGTTTCAATTCCATGAATCTGGCCAGACTGGCTGCTATAAATCGGGATTCTAATCTCTGCCATATGACATTCGAATTTTTCAACGGGTGAACTTCCATTAGAATTTCCCTAGACAACGTAGCAAATAACCAAGAACGAACAGTCTGGTCTAGTTTCAGCCAGTGGTAGTACTCCGGATTAATACTTTGGGTTTGATATAAATCATAAGAATAAGGAGACGGAGCCGGAAGGGAACCATCAAGAATACCCAAAAGTCCGTGTGAGACCAAAAAGGACTCAAATTGAGTACGCCACGGTAAGTAATCTTCTACCTTCAACAATTTAATTGTTACGATGGTAGTGATAAAAGAAGCACCAAAACCCATAACTTGTGCAAGAGTAGTGTTATCAGAATTAAGCATATAATAGTAATGAGAATGGAAGAATTTTCTGTGTATTTCATTGGAGGGATAAGTCCCTATATATATACATTACAAAGATAGAATATTCCTATAAGATGCTATACAATAATAATATCTTAGAGTATATTCCTAAAATATTCTAAAGCATATTCTAAAGATAGAAGAATATTCTAAAGCATATTATACAGCATATTCCAATGTCTTTCACACTCCCCCTCAAGTTGGAGCATAGATATTTATCATGCCCAACTTGTTACATAAATAACCAACACGAATTCCATTTAGTGCTTTAGTGAACAAGTCTCCAAGTTGCTCTCCCGTCTTCACATATCCTGTAGAGATCAATCCTTGTTGTATCTTTTCTCGAACAAAGTGACAATCGACCTCAATATGTTTTGTTCTCTCATGAAACACTGAGTTGTTGGCAATGTGTATAGCAGCCTGGTTATCACACCAGAGTTTAGCAGGCATTGGTGTCTTCAGTCCGATTTCACTCAATAGATGGTTTATCCAGATTGTCTCACATGCCGATTGTGCCATAGCCCGATATTCTGATTCAGCACTCGAACGAGAAACCACATTCTGCTTCTTACTTTTCCAAGAGACGAGATTACCACCAACAAAGACGCAATAGCCAGATGTGGATCTTCTATCATCTTTAGATCCAGCCCAATCAGCATCTGCAAAGCATTCTATGCGCATGTGATTATGATTTTGATAAACAATACCTCGTCCTGGTGTCCCCTTCAAGTAACATAATATATGCTCTACAACATTCCAATGATCAACTGTCGGAGATGACATATATTGACTTACTACACTCACTGAGTATGCAATATCTGGACGGGTAACTGCGAGATAATTAAGCTTTCCAACCAACCTTCTATATCTTTCTGGATCTTTGAATGGTACGCCTTCATGAGTGAGCTGCACATTGGGAATCATGGGAGTATTGCTCGGTTTTGCCCCCAGTTTCCCTGTTTCAGTTAGCAAGTCAAGCACATATTTACGTTGAGATAGAAATATGCCTTTCTTGCTCCGTATAACCTCAATCCCCAAGAAGTGTTTCAATGAGCCCAAATCTTTTGTCTGGAATTGACTATGAAGAAAATTCTTAAGAGCCAAAATACCTGCATTATCACTCCCTGTAATCACAATATCATCGACATACACCACAAGCAATGTGATACCTGCTTTTGTTCGTCTGTAAAATACAGAGTGATCTGATTTGCCCTTTATCATTCCAAACCGTTCAATTGATTGACTGAATTTCCCGAACCATGCACGGGGACTCTGTTTCAAACCATAAAGAGACTTGCGAAGTCGACACACTTTTCCATACTCCCTCTGAGCAACAAACCCTGGAGGTTGCTCAATATAAACTTCCTCTTGAAGATCACCGTGCAAGAATGCATTTTTAATGTCCAACTGATGTAAGTGCCAACCATTAGTTGCAGCGAGAGAAATAAGTAACCTGACAGATGTTAATTTAGCAACAGGAGAAAAAGTGTTAGAATAATCAACACCATAGGTTTGAGCATAACCCTTCGCTACTAATCGGGCTTTTAAACGAGCAACGGATCCGTCAGGGTTAACCTTTACAGCAAAGATCCCTTACATCCAATAGATTTCTTCCCTGTAGGCAAGTCTACCAAATCCCAAGTACCATTAAGATCCAAAGCATTCATTTCCTCTACCATGGCATGACGCCATTCAGGATGAGACAAAGCGTCTTTAACAGATTTGGGAACAGAAATAGAATCAATGGAAGCAATAAAAGAACACGAGGTAGATGATAACTGATTATACGACACAAATGAAGAAATAGGATGAGTACAAGACCGTGTACCTTTACGTAGTGCGATAGGGAGGTCAAGATCTGATGTAGAGGCAGGATCTGGAGATGCAAGTATTGGTTCAGGACATGAGATCGAGACCGGATCAGTATCAGGATAAGTAACCACAGGTGGAGGGTGATCTTGTACTTTGTTTCGACGGGTGTAGACCAAGTGTACCGGGGGCCTAGGCTCAGGAAAAGTAACATGTGGAACAACGGCTGAAGCAGTGGACTCGGGTATAGTGACTGTGTAAATGAGTATATCATCATTCTCCCTACAAATATTTGTCTCTGTTGATGAAAACGGTGTCTTTTCATAAAAGGAGACATCAATTGAAACAAGATATCGACCCGTACTTGGACAAAAACATCTGTAACCCTTTTGAACTCGAGAGTAGCCTAAGAAAATGCACTTTAATGACTTGGGATCTAACTTTGTTAAATGGGGATTAACATCTCGTACAAAACAAGTGCAACCAAATATTTTAGGAGGGATAGGAAAATTTTCATTATTTGGAAATAGGCACTGATATGGAGTTTTACCATCCAAAACAGTAGATGGCATTCTATTGATCAAAAAACATGCGGTAGACACAGCATCTGCCCAAAACTGTTTAGGCACATTCATTTGGAATAGAAGAGCCCGCGCAGTTTCTAATAGATGTCTGTTCTTTCGTTCAGCAACTCCATTTTGTGGAGGTGTGTCTACACATGAAGTTTGATGAATGATGCCATGTTGAGCCATATACGACTTAAATGAGGAAGACAAATATTCTTGAGCATTGTCTCCCCTTAAAATACGAACAGGTACATTAAATTGAGTTTTAATTTCAGCACAAAAGGCACAGAAATGAGAAAATAACTCAGAACGACGTTTCATGAAATATATCCAAGTCATACGAGAATAATCATCAACAAAGGTAACAAAGTACTTAACACCAGTTTTGGACACAACAGGGCAAGCGCCCCAAACATCAGAATGAACAAGTTCAAAAGGAGCATGTGCTCGTTTATTGACTCGGGGACTTAAACTAGTTCGATGATGTTTTGCAAATTGACATGAATCACACTGTAAAGATGACACCTTATTAAATTGAGGATGAAGTTTCTTTAACAACGGGAGAGAGGGATGGCCTAGTCGATAATGAGCCTCTAACACAGTTCCAACTCCAAGACAAGAGATGGATTTGGGTAAGGATGTATCCAAGAGATAGAGACCAGCCGACTCATATCCTTTACCAATAACCCGATTCGTCACCAGATCCTGAAAAACACAATATCCAGGAAAAAAAGTTACAGAGCAATTAAGATTACGTGTGATTTTGCTGATCGAAATCAAATTAAAGGCAAAGTTTGGAAGACTTAGGACGGGTGACAAAGGTAAGGTAGGTGTTGGGACAATTGTACCCGTTCCAAGAACTGGTGACGTAGATCCGTCAGCCAAAGTAACACTAGAAGTATGAAGAGGTGTGTGGAATGAGGAAAAAAGACTAGGATTACCTGTCATATGATCTGTTGCCCCTGAATCGATAACCCATTTTGAGGATGAAGACACAAGACATGTGTTTGGATTACCTGAATTAGCGACAGCTGAGATAGGAGTAGATGAATGCATTAGAGTCTCTTGGTAGCAAAGAAATTTGGCGTATTCCTCAGAAGACATACTTATTGATCCATCAGAAGACTGTGTAACGGAAGCAATGTGAGCAACCTGATTTCCTTGATTTTTGAATTTTAATTTTCTACAATCTTTGATCAAGTGTCCAGGCTTTTTACAATAGTTGCATACTATGCCTTTGCCAGATGGACCAGTACGTGGATATTTCTCACCTCCTCTGGTGAATGTCGGAACTTGCCCTACAAATGCATTGCTTGACTGAGGTGCTAATGGTGTGGATGAAGTATCGGTGCGAAGCACTCTAGTGAAAGACTCTTGAAGAGAAGAGACCTCATCACTAGATAAGATATGTGATTTGGCTGTTTCAAATTCAGATGTTAGACCAGCCAAAAAACTCATCACTGCCATTTGTTCTCTTTGTTTCTGCTGCACTTTGATATCAGGACTAAATGGCATTAATGTATTCAGCTCTTCATAGGTTTTCTTGAAATCCATAAAATAAGCCGTGAGAGGCTTATCTTTCATTTCTGCTCTGTAAAAGGCCTTGCACACCTCATAGATGTGGTTAAGATTACCTTTTCCAGAATACATAAATTCCAAATAATCAAACAATTCTTTCACAGTATCGCAATGACTAACGTACCCCATTACCTCATTCTCCATTGAGTTTTGAATCTGGATAAATAATCTAGAATCGTCACGAAGCCAGGCAGTATTAGCAGCTCTATCAACCTCCTCCTTTGGCGGGTCATCAAGTAAGTGGGTATATTTATCAATGCTCCTTAAATAACGTTTGATAGTTTTACTCCATTCAAGATAATTGGAGCCACAAAGTTTATTCTCAGTAATTTTAAAATTAATGGGAATAACTTCAGAAACTATCAAAGGCTGACTTTGTGTTACTGCGGAGGTGTCAGTGTCAGAACCAAGCATTTTTTTTTCTTTCTTTCTTTTTTTTTTTTTTTTTTTTGAGACCGTAATAAAGTTTAAAATTGAGATATTTAATTTAATGAGAACTTACAGCAGCCCGTTTTGAGCTTGAGAACAAAAGATACAATCTGCTTGGGCTTTGACTGCTACTCCAGACATAAGTCAGATGCCAGACCCCAACGAATAATCAGCCACATGAAATAGTGTGCGTATGTCCACAGACTGAATGAGTAATTGTCGGAGTCGGAAATTCGCCGGGTAGATGGTCGGACCTGGCAGAGATTCTGAATAGAGAGGGCTAAAAAAATAAATCTGTCCTGGGGTGAGTTTCTGGGAGACAGAATGGTGCCTAGAGGTTCTGAAGAATCTGAACTGAACTCAGGTTTCTTTGAGGAAGAACCCAGTATGAAAAACTAAGCTAAAATCTAAAAGAAAAGGAACTAAACTGAAATGGAGTCTCTGATACCATGTTATAAAGATAGAAGAATATTCTAAAGCATATTCTAAAGATAGAAGAATATTCTAAAGCATATTATACAGCATATTCCAATGTCTTTCACAAGTAGCATATGACATAGGTAACGTCACTGTTGGAGACCGAGTACCAATCGGACCGGCGGTAGAAGGCGGTAAAACCAGTCCCGCCGGTTGACCCGAGAGAGTTGTGCCAGCAAAACGATGACTCCCGGCAAAGCTGGATTCTGTAATATTTGGGTCGTGGGGCTGCAGCGCACGAAGCTTCGGGACTGTCGGAGTCCACGTAAAAATTTAGGGACCCACGTGGAAGAAAAGCCAGTTAAAGAGATCGACGAAAAAGGCTGCTCATCGGTGAAGGACGGCGCCATGATGCCGGAGGAGATCAGCGGCTCGGTGTCTGCCGCGCTCGTGGTCAGGGGCTCCATCACCGGCGGTGGTCCGGCAGCAGTGATGGTAGAGTCGGCGGCGGCAGAAGTGGCGTGAGGGGAGGAGGCCATTGATCCGAAAAAGAAATTATAACTGGCTAAAACCTAGAGCTCTCGATACCATGTGGGAATAATTGGGAGACTTACCAATGTGGTTGTCCTAGATGTCATATATATAATAAAAGGTGTTCTGAGTACATTAGGAAACATACAAAATATGGAAACCTAATTAAAGTATTAATTACTCTGTTAGATCTGTCTTATGTTCATTAATTACTGGTGCACTACTATAGACCGGAGATGAAAGACTAGACGCTGTTTTAATATTACAGTGAATGTAAAAAGATTTTTGAGGAAAAACGGTCTTGGTTCCCTATTACTGCTGATGTTAATGTTAAGAGTGTGCAAGAACAAGAGGAGCGGACATTTGTTCATGGGGTTTTGGCTGGGCTTGGTCCACAATATGAGGTATCAAGGAGTCAAATACTGTATAGTGGGACCCTTCCTAGTTTTTCTAACCTCTATGGATGTCTCCTTCCGGTGTGCAAAGATGGAGAATCCAGAATGATGAACTCGATTGATACTGCTGCCTTAGTCAGTGATGTGAGCCGTGGTAGAAGGACCAATTCAGTCGCTACTGAGGGGACTCGTAATTCTTCTCGCACATGTTATCACTGTGGAGTTGAGGCCTGAGGGTCATGTCAAGAAGAATTGCTGGAAATTACATGGTCGTCCACCACAGACATCTAGACAATTTCCTCCTAGGCGTGTTGCTAATACGATTATCTAGGATGGTATCTTACCGACTCCTTCCACCATTACTATCTCAGCCGATGAATATGCTCGACAACAACTTTCTCTCACAGCTTCATCCGCCACTCCACAAGTTGATATAGGTATTCCTGCTGCATGCCTCTACATCATCACACAATTGGGTGATTGACTCTGGCGCAACTGACCATATGACTGGTAATGAAAATATTTTGTCTTCTTTTACGTCTTCTGCCAACCAGTCTCACGTTACTTTAGCAAATGGATCAACCGCATCTGTCAATGGCCTTGGAACAACAACTCCTTCTCCAAACCTTTCTCTATCTTCTGTTTTATATTTATCTCAATTTCCGTTTGATTTAATCTCACTCACTCAGATTACTAAAGCCGTAAACTGTTGTGTTATTTTCTTTCCCACCCATTGTCTTTTTCTGGATCTTGGGACGAAGCAGATTATTGTTAAAGGCAGATTGGTTAATGGCTTATATGTTTTTGAATCCTTGGTGTCGAGATCAGTTGCATGCACACGTTCGTCTCTGTTGAAAGTTCACTGTCAATTTGGTCCAGGATATGTGATCCCAGGTCGCAAAACTTGATCCCTGGGTTTTTTTGGGTTATTCCCTATTACACAAAGGATATCGATGTTATTCTCCTTTACTGGGATGGTATATTATCTCTACAGATGTCACATTTTTTGAAGAAACACCTTTCTTTCAGCATAGTTCATCTTCATCCCCTTCTTTTGAACTCTCTAATGATGAGTTTCTAATCTGTACTATCAGCCAGCCAGAATCTATCCCCCCAGTGAGATTTGCCCATCAACTTTCCTACCTCCTCTATCTACTCCGCTTAAAGTTTATTCTCGTCGTGTGCGCCCTGTGATTACGACAACCACTATGGCTACCAGTGTACCACCATCATCTTCTGCTTCGCTTCTAGATTTTGCTCCCTCCGACCTTGATCTCATTTGTTACTTATAATGCATTGTCACCTTCTTGCAAGAGCTTTGTTGCTTGTTTAGATTCTATTGTTGTTCCTTCAACTGTTTCTGAGGCCTTGGCTCATCCTGGTTGGCAAGAGGCAATGCGAGAGGAGATGATGGCTCTCGATCAGAATCACACATGGGACCTTGTATATCTTGCACCTGACAAGAAAGCTATTGGGTGTAAATTGGATGTTCACTGTCAAAAATGAATCCTGATGATTCTGTTGCTCATTTAAAGGCACAGTTAGTTGTTAAGGGTTATGCCCAGACATATGGTATAGATTACTTTGACACTTTCTCTCATGTTGCCAAACTTACATCCATTCGATTGTTTATCTCTTTGGCTGCTGCTTACAATTGGACACTCCATCAACTTGATTTTAAAAATGCCTTTTTGAATGGTGACCTTAGCAAGGAAGTATACACCAGGGTTTCTTGCTCAGGGGGAGTTTGGAAAGGTATGTAAATTAAGGAAATCGTTATATGGTCTGAAACAATCCTCACAAACTTGGTTCGGCCGTTTCAGTGCTGCAATATTTAAATTTGGCCTGCGCAGGAGTGCCTATTAGTTGTGTGTGTTGATGATATCATGATCACAGGCAGTGATGCGAGTCGTATTTTGAAACTGAAAGCTTTCTTGCTCCTTGCTTTCAGACCAAAGATCTTGGTCCCTTGAAGCACTTCTTAGGGACAGAAGTCTCACGTAGTAATAAGGGAACTTATTTGTCTCAAAGAAAATACTGCCTAGATGTGCTAAATGATGCAGGTTTGGTTGAGGCAAAACCGTGTGATGCTCCGATGATCCCAATTAGCAGATGTGTTCACAAAGGCTCTACTGGGGACACGTATCAGTTTTATTTGTACCAAGTTGAGCATGATTAATATCTATGCTTCAGCTTGAGGGGGAGTGTTAGAGTATACATATTTAATAGTCAATATATTCTATATATATATATGGTAGCTAATATATTCTCTGCGATAGACTAAATATTCTATGTAAATCTGGCAGAATTAGTTTTCTTTTGTATTCTTTAGCTTGAAGTATTTATTCTGGCTATACCCAATGATAATAAACTGTGATTTCATTGCATCCTTAATTTCGATTACTCAGTTTACACTATTTATGTAGTCAACGCAATCCCTTTTTATTATCTGATTTTGTGTTTCATTTTTCCTCATATTTGGATTCAGTTTCTGCGTTCAAATATTTTAAGTGTAGGCTTTAAATATGTAAATTTAATTACTCGTTTAATTTAAATATTACTAGGAGAGTAAACATTAACTTCAATGATACCTTGTAATCTGAAACTGGCAAAGGAAATAGGAATGGGGGAATTGATACATGTGTGTAGCGAGGGTTTTAGCAAAAACTAGTTTTCCATGAAAATGAGAATATATCTATGTCCCTAAAAAACTCACTTCATCCCAAAAATTTCTTCCATTTTGGTAGTGAAATTGTATGCTTGTGGTTGATGTAAATAGGAGAGAAACAATATGGATTAGATCGAATTTTCAACTGTACTTTGAGCATTACTGTTTGTTTGAGGGGTTATGGCTTGATAAAATGTTATTTCTCCTAGCAGTTGTAACTTTAAGGATTGATTGTGTTCATTAGTGATCTTATAGCTTATAAAGTGAATTAGTATTGAATTGATATATTATTACGACCTCATTGAAAATACATTCAACATAGATTCTTTTGTCATTTGATTTCAATTTGAATTGCATCTTGCATCCTTCTTCATTCCTATATGTTGACTGACATTAATATAAAAAATATTGTAGGGTTCTAGTGGAAGCCATTCAAGGTGCTGGTATGCCTTTTGTTTTTTTATGAATATATGCCATTTTGTATTTTGTGGTTGAGTGTTCTCTTGGATCCCTGCAGATAGAACATTGAATCCAATCCCTTAAACATTTAGTAGCCAGTTTACGAAATATGTTCACTATAGGTCTTTGTAATATTTGAATGTTTGTAGGATGGCAATGTGGTCCAAATGACAGTTATACATGATGATACACATTCACATTGCCTCAGCATATCAAGAGAGGACAAAGCATATAGAATTTGATTCACTTAATTTGAAAAAGATGATTTTGTACAAGATTCGTTAACTTTGCTAGTCATCATTGAGATATATTAATGAAATCATGTAGTGGATCGAGATTTAGGCATATCTATAATAAGCTTTGTGCATATGATTTATGATTTATTAGCTTGAGCTTGAGGGAGTGTTGAGGTAACCCTAATGATAGGGGGCTTAGCCCTTTTATATATGATACTGCGTATCTTATAAATAGAAAGTTTTTTTGTGCACTTTGACAAATCTAAGATATATATTCTCCTAATTTTACAGGTTTCAAGTGACATTTCAATATTTCATACTTTTTCACAGTTAATCAGTTAGCTCTAATAACTTGGGCATCTTTTGTTGCAGTGACAATGGAAAAGATTCCCTCCGTGGCTGTGAAAGTAATATGGTGCATACATTCAACAGTACCTCCGATCAACAAAACGCGATAGTGGGCAAGGATAAATTTCATGGTATTAATTTCTCATGTTGGACATGAATATATGATACTTCTCCATGCATTTGAATGCCATTTTACTTGTGTCTTGGTTAATTGTAAACATGTTGAATTTTGAATATATATTCAGCCACAGTGATATGTTTGCCGACGATATTGTATTGATTGATGAGACGCAATCAGGTCTTAAAGCAAAGTTGGAAGTATGGCGACAAACATTGGAGAACAAGGGTTTCAAACTAAGTCAGAGCAAGACAGAGTACATGAAGTGGAAATTTGGTGGAGGTAGAAGCATTGGTAATAGTGGAATTACTCTAGATGGTAAGGAGATACCGGTCAGTGATATGTTCCGTTACTTGGGCTCCACAATTCAGAAGGACGGTGAGTTAGATGGAGATGTATTCCATAGAATCAGAACAAGGTGGATGAAGTGGAAGAGTGCGTCAGATTTTCTATGTGATAGAGGTATGCCGACTAGACTGAAGAGTAAATTTATAGGACGGCAATTAGGCTTGCATTGCTGTATGGCGTAGAGTGTTGGGCGGTGAAACAATGTCACATTCAAAAGATGAGTGTGGCGGAGATGCGCATGTTGCGTTGGATGTGTGAGCATACTAGGAAGGACCACGTGTGAAATGAGACAATCAGACAAAGGGTGGGAGTAGCACCTATTGAAGACAAGATGCGGGAGTCTCGCCTACGGTGGTTTGGTCATATGCGTAGAAGACCGAGTGATGGATCTGTCAGACGTGTTGAGATGTGTGGAGAAGAGGCAGGGAAGAGAGGGAGAGGAAGATCCAAACAGACGTGGGTTAGGGGAGTCTGAAGTGATATGCTTCTTATTGGGTTGGATGAGGGTATGGCTTTGGAGAGAGCAAAGTGGAGGGCGGGTATTCCTGTGGAGGAGTGATCTCGTATTATGTTTTCCCCTCATCTTTTTTCTTCTTGTTTTTTATTCTTTTATCCTTATATATATAAACATTATTTTTATCTTTTTTATTTTATTATTTTTAGGTATATTCATCTCGTTTTATATTATCTTTTTATAATAGCTTATTTTTTTATCTTTATTTTCTTTCTTTTCCTTTTGGTGGTGATATCATGTATCGATTCATGTTAGCCGACCCCAATATCTTTTATGACTAGGGCTTGGATGTTGTTGTGTTTCTCAGTTAACTTAACCATGTAGAAGTAGGGGTAATATAATGTACTAAAGGCTGTACTACTAAATATTAATTGCATAGTCTCCTATAATTATAAACATAAGATAAAGCTAACATGGGGTTAACGTTAGTTGGGCTGTGCTACAACAGATAGGTTTAGTATTTAATAATCATTTGAAGATGGGGCGTAATATGCACCTACCTTGTCTCTAACATTATCAGCTCTTGGAAATCGCCGCCAATCGATAAGCGGAATCGGCAAAGCTCTTGTTGATGCATCCAGACAGATCTTTTCCCCTCATAAAAGAATGAGGTTCTGGTTATAGTGTTGTGTGTGGCTCCGGCAGCAAGAAGTGGAGAACATTAAGCTAAACGCTAGAAGATTTGTGTCAGCAAAATGACACCACAGGTACCAATGACGACAAAAAAGGACATCGTGAGAAGAAGATTTGATGATGAAACAACATTTTCAGCACTTAGAGTGCACATTTGTGGCTGGTGGCATTGTGCCTTGTGTTTTCTCAGGATATAATTAAGATAAAGCTTACGTTGAATATTGATTAAACCAACACCAGAGGAGTTTTTGAACAAGAAGGCATTGCGGTGTTAGCTGTTCATACCAGAAATTCTGCGTGAAGAGGAGAACATAAGAGGAGAACATAAGTATTAGCAATGCTAGGTTTAATATTATTTTGGATACCAAAACTACATTTAAGGTTAGTATTTAAGAGTTCATCTGTTCGTCCAAAAAGGGTAGTATTTTAGACGAATTAGATGCCCCTATGCCTTGCTAATCTCTTACTATGACCATAAACATCTAAAAAAACAGTTTGTAGCCTCTTTGATGAAAAACATTAAAAATGAGTTTGTGTTCACTTACCCTATATTATGGCATTATGCATGGGAGAAATCATAAACAGTCTCAGAGTAGGTCTAGTTCGTTATGTGTATAAACTTCTCTTTTTGCAACATCGTGTTGTGGTTTAGCATGCCTAACTAATTTTTTTCTGTTGCAGCAAGCTTAAAGAAGAGAGAACAAGTACTTGATGACTCATGCTCATCTAAGGTCAGGGTGATTGACAGCGCCATAAGATATTTTACTCATCTTGATGTATTTTGTTATTGCAAAATGCATGTCTTAACAGTGGCTTATTTTTCAATATGATGTTGTTTTTATGCTATTAGCTTATGATTATGATTTAGATTCATTCTGTAAAGCATTCAATTAGAGATTTGGTGCCATAGAACTACTTGGAGTTGAAGACATTGAAGCTTTGTGAAAATATCTTTTTTATGAACTAAAGAGTCAAGATATGTGCTAAATGATTTGGAAATATTTGGAATATGTGCTAATGTTATTGTGAGGCTTCTGAAAGATTTGGATATGTCATCATCATTAACCCAGTGCCGCAAAGTCCCACCTACAGTAGGGTAATGGGGGATATGTATTTTCCTTAATTCTTTAGTATTAAAATATTTAGACTACTTTGTAAATGCCCTGGAACATCATTTTTGCAAATTATGTATCACTATGTTTCTACAAAAGAATTATCCCCCCCCCCCCCCCTCCCGTATGGGTCATGTGGAGGGGTTCTTTCGGTTAGTAAAAATAAACTCAAAAAGTCCAGACTCCAGAGCAGGTGAAATTTGGTCAACATAATGGCTTGCACACAGATCCCTTTGGTGCACCAGGTTGAGGTGCTGCTGAATGACAGAGAGATCATGGGCTTGTCTTGTAAAAAAAATTGACAAGGGAAGGCTTGGCCCCCAATACACCCTTATGGTGGGTGCCTTCTCTGGACCTCGCCTTGCGGAGATGTCAATATGCACTGGACTCCCTTTTTTTATAATGATTTGCACGTATTAGCAAGTCAACAGATTGTGGAGTATTGTTTTTTATTGACTCTAATACAAGTTTGTAAATAGCTGCTGGTCTTAACAATATTGTGTTTTCTGTTCAGGTCAGTCGCAGAACTAGGAGACGCAAGGTGAATTAGTTTTCAACAGAGAAAAATAGGGGCATCAAGCTATATAGCATCTGGCAAAGATGAAAGAGTTCGCGTAGCCACTGCACAATTTTCCGTTTTGCAGCATCTGCACTGGGTAACTTTGGGGGTACGGTACACCACCCCTTGGGGTATATGTGAATCTTGTCCTGAATCAAGCCATGTTGATTATTTAGTTGGAACACTTAGCATTATTAGGGGGCTAGTGGCACACTAATTTCAGCATCACACCATGGTAATGCTTTGCGCAAGCAAGTCTTTTAGACATTAAACAGAAAGCATTTTTATATGCTAAAGAACATTTTGCAAGTCCTGGATTTTTTTTCTAAGCACATGGTACGAACTATTATGATGGTCCTTTAGCCCAGCAGACTATAATAATGACTTAATGAGGTGTGTGAGTATGTGAGATGATTCGCTCAGGCCAATTTAGTTTCCCATGTTCATTGCACATAAATAGCTCATAGGTTGGTGGTTGGAGAAGATTATAGCTCCATTTCAATGGCACTACTTATGGTAGTAGACAATGGTCATATGGAACAAATTCCATATGGTTTAAATCTAGATTCATGGTTGTCCATACGAAACAAAATCCCTATGGTTCGAAATATTACAAGTTTACCTGATGAAGTGGTTGAAACAAAGTCCATACGAAACAAAGCCATTCAGTAACACTGAAATTGGTTGAATCTGTTGAAACTGATGAAGTGGTTTAAGCGGTTAAATTGATTGAATTTGTTTAATTATAGAAAAACTAAAAAATTAAAATACATTTTATTAAGAAAATAAAAAAATTATATGAAAAATAGTTAAAACGATCATCTATATTCTACAATAACTTTCAATTAATTTGGTCAGAAAAGTAACTTCAATTTTACTTATTTTGATTATTATATTATCCAACGTGTGAAATAAAAAATAACATGTTTGGTGAAAAAATTGTTTGATACGCCCAATAAGTCGAAAAATCTAATCACTAGACTGGCCTTTTTTTTTTCATTTTCCATTTAGGGATAGACAATGTTGTATATGTCTTTAGAGACATGGGGGGTAAGGCGGTAAATTGGCATGTCAATGGGTCGAGTCCGGGTCGGAACATAGTGTTCCAGACCCGAACCCGCTAAGTCCATACAGGACTCGGACCCGACCCTTATACCTGGCGGGTCTGAAAATTTGGGCCCAGACCCAACAGATCTCGGAACAGATTTGAGTAGACCTGCCAAGTATGATATGCACTGAATTATAAACTTTGTGAAAGTAATAAGACATGTTTATGAAATGTAAAGCAAATGTGCAAACTTAAAAGCAAAATATATTTTCACTTAGAAAAACAATGTTTCTCATAGAAAATTAGTACGTTTATCCAATAAAGTAGCAATTCTTGTAGATGTGTATAAGTCCACACTCTGTGTCTCTTTCTCTCACACACAAAGCTCGTACAATAGACTATTAATTAGGTAACGAAAAGGTCTCTTGGACTACTGAGAGTACAAAAACATAGTTTATATGATAATGATGTAATAGTATTAATAATAACACATATTGGGCTTTGTCTACTGAACCCTGAACACGCTTTATCAATATGTATAAAGTGCAAAAATGGCTATTATTTTTAGGGTATCTCACTATCTCGATTAGTATCATTTATACCGTAGGTATGTATTAGTATGTATTTTTTTAATTGAAGAAATACAACCAATAAGCTTATATAATAGTGTGTGTGTATTGGATTTTTTTTATTTGAAGTATTATAACTAATACTGATATGTATTAGTGTGTGTACTCATACAGTCATACCCGTTAAAAATAACCGGATTCGGGTCGGGTTCAGGCCTAGACCTGACCCATTTACAAGTCTAGCGGTAACACTCGATTTCAATCCTAAAGTTTTAATCTACTTGTAAATGTGGTTGTGAACCATTTCCAAACTAAACATGGTCCAGACTCGAGATTTATATCTCCGGTTCTGGCCTTCTGGGCATGATTCTTACAATTCAGGAATCACAATCGAACTGTGTTCAATTAATATAGTGATGTGTATAGTCCCAAACCATGAGTAGGCACCCATGTTTACAATCTTGGTTTATTTATCTACCTCTAAGGCCACTTTGGAGTGTGAACCCTCCACAAGTCCAGAACCAGAACCCTATATAATGAGAGCTATCTGTGAGCTTAGGTGGTCGGCGGTAGATTGATAAAGTAATAATTATTTAGAACCACATAAATTTGATATAATCTTAGAATGGGTTAGGTTATGAAAATTACTCCGTACTAATTAAAAAGATTTAGACAAATATAGGACCTTTTTCAATAATTGCCAAAAAAAGAGACATCCCTATGATTAAGTAGCAAGTTTGGGATGAAATTATCTATTATGCCCCTGCTTATTTAATTAATACGGAGTATGCAACAAACTAATAACATGCCTACGCAAGCCACACAAAAATTGATTTTTATATCCAATCCCTATTTGCAAGTAATGGCATCACTGTGGCACACTGGCACTCCCAAGGATAAAATTACAGGTTCGAATCCCATCCGACTAGTCATGGACCCGGTTCGGGCCGCCCGGGCCGGGCCCGGAACCGGCCCGGTTCTCGGGTCCGGGTCCGGGCCTAGGCCCGGTGGGGGGGCGGGTCCGAGCTCGGGCCTTGTATTTGGCGAACCGGCCCGGCCGGGTCGGGCCCGGGTCCAGGCCAAAAATTGTTTTTTTTATTTTTTTTTTATTTTTTCATATTTTTGGGCTTTATTGAGTTGGGCTTGATGTTTAGGACCGGTTTGGGGGGTTTGGGGGGGGTGAGGGGGGGGAGAAAAGAAAAATAAATAAACTAACCGGGTGGCCTGGCCCGGAACCGGTGGCCACCGGTTCGGGCTCGGGCCCAACAAAACAGACCCGAGGCCCGGCCGGGCCTAGGCCCAAACCGGGCCCGAACCGGCCCGGGGCCATCCCTACATCCGACCGGTTACGATTATCCATCCAATCAGTTATAGCCTTATAGCGTTACCCGTCCAATCCGGTTACTCATATTACATTTAAGTTCCACTCGTGTTTATATTCCTATTTAATGAAAAATTACACGTTTAGCACTTATTTGAACACAGCTCCCTTAGTAATTAACACACAAACAAATTCAATAACGATGTTACTAATACATTAATGATGAACATAGCTATGGCCAAACACCTGGAGCTATTTAGGACATGCAGTGAAATGAGATCACTAGTAGTAAGTAGGTTCATTCCCTACCACATTTCACAGCTTATTGACATAAATACATAGTGACCAGAACAAGTCACTGCACAAGTTTTAGGAAGCAAGTCTCTCTTCTTGCATTAGTCTTTTATGCTTTTAAAGATTGAACATGACCTTTATGGCATTGCCACCACGCGCACTGGTTGCAAATGCTTCTTCGAGTTCCTCTTGAGAGAACTTATATCTGTGTGTGACGAGGGGTTTCACGTCGATCTTCCCACTCTTCATCAAATCTATGCAAAGAGGCCATGTATTCTTGTAGCGGAAAATCCCGATCACATCAACCTCCCTGAACACCACCATTTGAACGAGAATATATATCACAAAACGATAAGAAAACAAATCATTGTCACTACACCGTAAAAGTCACATTTTTGTCCATTGCTTTTGTATTAGTCACACATTTGTCATTACTTACTAAAAAGGAATCTGGTGTAATAGTAATAGTGATAGTAATCGCATCATGTTTACTGACCTTGCGGAGGTTGTGGCGAGAGGGAGGGTCATGTACTCATGACCCATGCCGACAAGGCAAACGCTGCCACCAGAACGAGTTGCACCAAGTGCGGTTGTCATTGTTTTATCAAAGCCTGCACAATCAAAGCTCACGTCTATTCCATCCCCCATAGCTTCTTTAATCTTCTCTATTTCGGCAGCCGCATCCTGATCAAGTCATCCAACCCAATTAGATATGCCTTGAGCCTTACTAATATATAATGGACTTACTTGAAGTAATGGCATCAAACTCCGCCATCATGTATCAACTGAACTACTTTACTGGAACAATTAGATGATAACTAGATTTACTACAAGTATACCAATTCCAATATGGCAATGGTAATATGTTTGTTTAATAAACATACCCCCACCTCCTAAAAGTGTTTTGATAAAAGGACAGCTAATTAGATAGAAGCAGATACCTGGATATTGGTTGAGACCTTGATGGCCGCGTCTGCTCCAAGATCCATTGCAACAGAAAGACGGGCCTGATCGACATCAGCGACAACGATTCTCGGGGCACCAAAAGCACGCGCTGCCAGCATGGCGATGAGACCTATAGGTCCCGCTCCCATAACCAGCACTCTCGTCTCTGGACCAATGTTTGCTCGACGGCACGCATGAACACCGACACTTAGAGGTTCACACATTGCCCCTTCCTCCATACTCAATTCATCCGGTAATTTGAAGCATAAATCAGCAGGATGCACAATCTGATTGAAAATACAAAAACCATTGGGTTTGAAAATAAATTTAAAAAAGGGTGGAATCTGGGACTGGATTGGGATTGTTCAATTCGATCATAAGACATTGGGTCAAACCACATTAACAGATTTAATCTAATCAATTTACAAGTTCAATTCAAAGTCTTATTAGTACATTTTACTTTCATTTTAGCATTGTGGGATTGACAAAAAACAATGCTCCTTCCATATTCATCAAATTAAATACGTTTTGAAGTTATGATCTACCTGATTGGCTAGAGATCCATGGACAGGAGGGGTAGCAAAAAACTTCATCTCGGGGCACAAATTGTATCTTCCGTCTTTGCATAGTTTACATCGCCAGCAACTGATTCCGGGTTCTAAAGCCACACGGTCACCGGGAACTAGTGTCCGGACTTCACTCCCCACCTCTTCTATCACTCCAGCACACTCATGCCCGATCACCATCGGTTCTTTCACAATAAAACTAGCACATTTCATATGCTACATTGAAATTCATACAAAAATGACACTTATTAAGGCATGCACATAGATCAAATAAAAAAAATATAACCCTACTTATAGAGATAGTTACACGTTCAATTAGATTACTCTTTTAGAATGGAATTTCATGTTTAAAGATTGGTCTGCTTCGATGAACCCGGACAAAAAAGCTATCTTGGTCCTATATTCTAAGAGCTTACTTAGGGAGTGTTGGCAACAGATTTAAAAATATTTTTTTCAGCTTTTGTCTTAAAAAAGCTAAAATGAGTGCTTTCAAATGACAAATTCTACTTAAAGTAAGCATTTAAAAGTTAAAACGCTACGCGGAAGCAGATTTTCACTTTTTGAGAGATGCTTTAAAATGTTTTTCACTTTTTCTATTACATAAATCACTTATTTTATCAAACATTACCTTAAACACTTAATCTACTACTTTTTCACAAACACTATAACCTTATAACCTTTAACTGTTCAACACTTTCTCTAAAATCAAACACATTCTCTAAAATCACTTCAAAAAATCATTTTTGAAAGTATAAGCAATCAATAATTCCAACTCACAAGGATCAATTATACCAAAAGTATAAGCAAACACTCACTTAATCAAGCACATAGTATAAGGTATGTTTACCTTAAGGTAGTGAACATCACTTCCACAAATGCCAACAGCTTTCATCCTAACCTTAACATCATGGGGTCCTGGCAATTTCCAGAATAATCAGAAACATGTGATTACAGATAGCGCTGGATAAATCATAAAATTAGAATCAACCCCAGATAAAGAACCAAGAGGTGAATGATATAAAGATTTACCCAGAGGTGGAAGATTGAAAGGCTGAATCTTGAGGTCGTTGGCACCGACAAGCCAGGCAGCCATGTTTTCTTCCCCGCCTTGAACTTCCTCACTGGCTCCATGGGACATACCCCCTTTACCCATTAGAGAGTGGCTCTGCTTTCTGAACTATCAAAACCAAATATCTCCAAGTTAAAAAGCAGGTGATTTCTAGTTATTAAAAAGCTACACACTTTATACAGGGTAGATTTTGTTTCTCCAACACAAGTGCATTCATATTATTTGCCTGTCCTGTCATATGACTCATATCTATTCCAGGAAAATGACACTTTTACAGTCAGTGATATACAGATGTGGATATACATTGCGTGGAATCGTGTCATACACACACAATGAATCACCCTGTTGGCAGAGGTGTAATAGACGGTGATTATTAGGCTAACCGCAATCCAGCCCCGTCAATAAATCAAATTCCCCATCTTTTTATACGTATTCATTCAATCAATCCGGTTTTCACTGCAATCCAGTTCCGTTAATATATTCACCCCGCAATGTTTTTAAAATTAAAATATTACTTTTATTATTATACATTAATATTTTTCAATTTAACATTTTTATGAATAATCATGATTTGAAAAGTCAAACATTCCGATGTAAAAATACATAAATTTGGTATTTGATTTTTTAATGTTATTTCGGGCTTATTTTAGAAAAAATAGGTGAAAATGCAAAAAAATACTTATATATACAATATTGGTGTCATTTGAAAGATAATAAAAAATAATGAATTTTGGTATATTTTTTATAAAAATTAAAATATAAATAAAAGAGTTATTACACTTTTTAAAAAAGTGAGATTTAAACTTTTAGGCCCACTACTTTTTTTTTCATGCAGTCAACTAGAAGCCTTTGTTTGTTCTCTTCCATTCGTACTCGGTGGATAAGCCTACAGGAATTCCTCCCCATGGGTGTCATACATCCACTTTGACACCCCAAAATACATGGGTTGTAGAGAATTTTAGGATGAAAAGTTTAAAATTGGGTTATTGAGTCCTGGGTTGCAGGTAGTCTTAGGGCCGATAATCACCACTAGACCTGTCATGGTTCGAACCAAAGCTAGAACCGAACCGAAGGTTCCGGTTCCGAAGTTCCAAAACCGGCGGAATAAATTCCAATCTGGGTTAGCTCCGTTCAATTATCCCATTCCAAAAATAAATAAATTTAGGTATTATATTTAAATTTTATTTTATTCGTCTCACAAAATTCTTCTAACTTACTATTTAGGATGTTCCCAAAAAAATTCTCATTTCTTTTTTATAAACTTTTGTGTGGCTAACATTCATTTATTTTTGTCTGACTCATCACAATCATACATTTTCAATTTTTTATTATTTTTCTTAATATGCATGTATTTTTTGGGGAGAGGGGGAGTAAAATTTAATAGAGCAAGTAATACGGAGAACTCCCTAAGACATACGATTATTCGAATGCAAGAGTTCTCAAAAAATATAAGTATAATTATTAATTATACTAATATTTTTGAGTTTAAGTTAACACAACACCACATTGTAAATATGTTTTATTTTAGTAATATTCTCGTAAAAAATTCTAAATTAATTTCGGCCTAACTGGTCCAGACCAGTAAATCCCGGGTTTCGAACGGGAACGGACCGAAATTGGTAAAACCCTTGGACTGAAGACCGACCGGTATCTATCCTGTCCGGGTCTGGTCTGGACCAACCGGTCCAGTTCGGTCCTGTTTTCCGGTCCGGACCGGAATATGCTCAACCCTAATTCCAAGAGTCAAGCCACTTATGAGCTACTTGTAAGTAGCTCGGTCAAAACTTGATTCGAGCTCTAGTCGGCTCGTTAAGCAAACGAGTCAAACTCCATCTCAATTTCTTTGAGCTCGTGAGCTTGCAGGCATAAATAAATAGATAAATAAATAAAATTACACACACATATATATGTACACACATTATTGCCCTCGGTCTGCCCTGCTACTACCGGATCGCCCCGCCACCAACGAACTGTCTCGACTGTCCAATGGAATTAGGGGCCAATTCATTAGTTAGATTATGGGTAATATTGGGAAAAAATAATGTTTACTACTATTGAGAGAAGTTTTAAATTTTACTTCTATTTGTACAATTATGTTTATGTTTATTCCTATATTGGTCAATATTACTTACTCTAATAAATAAATTTCAAATATAAAAAATAAATAAAGTTTTGGGATAAAAAATTGAACCGGAACCTAACCAGATTGAAATCACATCCATCGATTACACATTTAAGGCTGGTTTGCAACTCATTCTGAAAAGCACTTTTCGGCTTTTTTGGAAGCAAAAGCCAAAACAAGTGTTTGCATCACCTCACTTTTCCGTTCGCGAGAAGCCAGAAGGCAGAAGTCAGAAGCAGAATTTAACTTGGTAATTTCGTAATTCTTGAGAAGTAGGGGGGCATTTATATTGTTAATATTTGTTGTATCTCATTAATGCCCTTGTCTTTTTTCTTCTTTCCTTGGAACATCTTTCGTATACAGAGGTATCGCATAGATCTCCTCCCTGCTCGACGAATGAAGCTCCCCAACCCTAAAGTTCTAATTCATCTTTCTCCGTGTATCTGCGCTGGTGCTAAAGAAGTTGGGAAGCCACCAAACTGAAGTTGAAGATCCATAGCTGTTGATTTGTTCAAGGTTAGTATGAAGGAGATTTTTTGTTTTTCAATTCGTTTAATCATCTGCTAGAGAAATTATTTCGCTCTGAGTAGGTGTTGAGTTTAATTTTTTGTTCCATGTTATCCGAAATTTTGTGAATTTTCTGGTTTCGGTTGAAACATATTTAATCTCACATCACTCCCTGATTTATTCGGATTGCTTGAACATGTGAATGGAGATAAGCTTTTTGTTTTTTAAATGTGGATCCACTACACTAATATGTATGTTTTGTTTGGACTCTTTGACAATACGAGTATTATTTTTTATTTTTAATCTTGAAAATGTTAAGAAGAACCATTTTATTTTGTTTGAGCACTTTTCTGTACCCCATAAATAAACACTAGGCAGTATTAATTTAAGCTTCTTCTTTGTACCGTCCAAAGTGTAAGAAGCCATCTTCGTTTTAATTTTAAAGTGTAATGTTTTGGTTTAGATGGGTTTACATTATTTATTTCCTTACATAAGACACACTAATTGTATATTCTCCACTTTGTTCAACAATTTGGTATTTTTAGTATATTTCCCTACGTAGCTTTTTGTAACCAAGTTCAACAATTTGGTATTTTTATAGAAGAATGTTAAACTAATGGTAGCAGGGCATGCAATAATTTTTATTGTTCTACTTCCATTTACCTGTTTCCAGCACTAAGAAAGTTTAATATGGTTGTTTTAATGTAGTCTGTTCACTTTTTTAAGTGAAGCAGAAGTATTGGACACGTCTATAAGTGCAGGTGATCATGAGGCAGTAGGAGATGTAGTTATAAGTAAGAATATACCATTTGGAGACAATTGAAATAGAATTTTATAGGGATTATTATTTATTTCAACCAAGATTCATGTTGTTTTCCCCAAAAGTTAAGGAATATCAAATAGACAGCTTATTGGCAGGTCACCCATCTTTTTTTAAATAAGATTCATAATCCAATATGCTTAACAGGTCCTTCCTTAATAAGTTAAAAATCTATTGACCAGTGGAATTGATGAATTAGGACCTGTGGTATTCAAAATTCTTAAAGCCTTAAATAGAAGTTTTAAAACAGTTTGATATTTAATAATATTGTATATACAGTGATTGTCATGGACTCAAGAATGCCATGGGAAACAGATTGTGACCCTAACCATCAATCTCAATCACAATCACAAACAATATCACAGCCGCAACCACCATTTTCTCAAACCACAAATACTATAAGGAGAACATATGTTAAGACCTCGATGAATTCAGAGAAGGCAACTTGGGATTTAATGAGTACTGAGTCATTCATTAGAGTGTGTGTCGAGGAGTTGGAAGCTGGAAACAGGCCGGGTACACATTTCAACAAACTTGGATGTGACAATATTGAGAAAAAGTTTTCTCAATTAACTGGCCGATGTTATAAAAAGGCGCAGTTAAAAAACCGTTGGGATTCTTTAAAAAAAGAATGGTCTCAATGGATGTCATTGGTGAGAGATGAAACTGGGCTAGGTTGGGATAATGTTAAACAAACGGTGGCTGCTGATGAAGAATGGTGGAATAGAAAGATTGAGGTATTTTACTAATCTCATAATAATTTTCAGTATGTTTTCAGTATATTAGAGAGAGGTACTATATTGGATGCTGTTATTTTTGGTTTATTTCCACTATTAGCTTCAGTTAAATTCATAGTTTAGTAGTGGCTGGTAATCATTAAGTTAACGGGGACATAGGTTGGAAATTGGATAGTGGGAAATATTGTTTTTCTTACTCAACATTTTTCTACTTCTGGAAGTTGACTAGGTAGCACTCATAAAAGTCTCCCTGTGTTTGTAAATACTAATTTATACTCTTTTGATTGCAAAAAGGTTCATGTGGTCATACACAGAATTTATTTAGGTTTTAAACATTCAAAGACACCATAAATTAAAGTCTACCAAGACAAGTCCCTGGGAACTATATGTCTTTCAAAACAGCCCATCCCTTTTTTATTCCACTGGGTTCTTAGTAAACAGTCCCTTATTAAAAAAAAATAGTTATTTATCAGCATAATAAGCATTAAGACACCCATGCATAAAAACTACTTATTCTTATCTACATAATGACATTATACTTTGTTGATCTAAGTACGAGTTAATAATTAGATAGTCCGTTAATATATTATAAGAGTCAAAAGACATAAAACTTAATAATAAATTTGTTAATTGCAGATTCGTCCCGAGGTGGCTAAGTTCCGATTTCGTGGACCCCCCCTAGTACAAGAGCAACAACTGTTATTTGGAGATGTCGTGGCTACAGGGGCAGATGCATGGACACCTAGTTCTGGAATTTTACCAGAAAGCTATGAAGAGGAGCAAGAAGATACTGTTAGGAGGTCCGGGTTTGAAAGTGACAACACTGAACGGTCCGGGTTTGAAAGGAGTTCTAGTAAAAAGAACTTGCGAGATACTGTGTTTCCAATTAAATTTCCAACACCTATCACTGGAAAGAAACACAAAAAGTTAACCTCATCGGAGAAAATTGCTAGATGTCTTGAGGACATGGTGGGCACAATGAAAAAGGAGAGTTCATCTTCTCAACCTCGCCAGTTTACAATACAGGAATGCATGGATGTATTGGACGGTATAGATGGCATTGAAGCGGGAGGAAAGGTGTGGATGTATGCGACCAGGGTGTTCTTAAAACCGAATGTGAGAGAGTTGTTTATTGCTATAAAGACTGACGCTTTGAAGAAAAAATGGCTTGAAGAACAATGCGAGAATTCTAGTCATAAAAGAAGTTCTGAAACAACTTCTGCTCGTACTGCAGTAGCGGACAATGCTTCTTGTGGATGAAGATTGTGTTTAAAAAATATTAGACAATTTACTAATGTTTTGTTTGTGACTTCTGTACTTTTACATGCGACTATTCTGTTGGATAAAAATATTGGACCTTTTGTCATTTCATAATTATGATTTTTTTTAATAGTTTGTATCTTTAAATTTTAAATAATGTTTGACCTATTTTTTTTTATGTTTATGTACACAGAATGTCCGAAATATCGTCTGAAATCCAACCGGGTTCTCTTTCCAAATCATCCACTGAAGATGATATAGATAATGACTTGGATGAGTCGGAAAGTGAAGGTAATAGTTCAACATCATTTGCTGATACAAATAAAAACTATATGGGTGCAGTTGCAATTGGTTCAGCTATATATTACAATAATTATCTACAAAAAAGGCCTTGCTATGATAGAAATTATAGTGGGTGGGCTTTTATAATGTCCATTCTAAATGGACATGAAAAAAGGTGTCATAACAACTTTCGAATGCATAAAGAGGTGTTCTTTGGGTTATGTGCACAATTGGTCAATAATTACGGACTCAAACCCAATAGAAGTGTAACCGTTGAGGAACAAGTTGCAACATTTATGATGGTGGTTGGTACCAATGAAGGAAATAGGCAACTTCAAGAAATGTTCCAGCGGTCTGGTTTTACAATAAGCCGCTCATTTCACAATGTACTTAAAGCGTGTACAAAGATGTCAATTGATTGGGTTAGGCCATTTTCTGACAACGCTTCTACACATCCCCACATTCAAGGTAATCCAAGATACTGGCCTCATTTTAAGGTAAGAATCTAATCCAAAGGAAATACTATTTATCAAATATACATGTTTTATAATTAATTAATTTATTTAATTAATTAATATATTTATAATTGCTAGGATTGCATCGGTGCCATAGATGGAACTCACATCAAAGCGAAAATTCCTCTTGATAAGCAAGTACCTTTTATTGGTAGGAAGGGGTTTACAAGTCAAAATGTTATGGTGGCATGTGACTTTGACATGTGTTTCACTTTTGTGTTGCCGGGATGGGAAGGAAGTGCACATGACACTCGAATTTTCTACTCCGCTCTTCGAGACCCGTCAAAGAATTTTCCCCAACCACATCAAGATAAGTATTACCTAGTTGATGCCGGGTATCCAAATGTGAAAGGGTTTTTATCTCCATATAAAGGGAACAAGTATCACATACCCGACTTCAAAAGGGCGGCATCTTACAATAACCAGTATGAAGTATTCAATCATGTGCATTCATCATTGCGTTCAGTGATTGAACGATCATTTGGTGTATGGAAAAAGAAATTTCAAATAATGGATACAATGCCAGTTAATATAGGTTGGAATGATCAAATTTGTCTTGTACCTGCGACAATGGCGGTTCACAATTTTATTCGAAAGAATGATCCTAGTGATGATGATTTTTTTGAAGCAGAAGGTAGACAAGGTGCAACTTCATCAAGTGGTGATGAAGAAGAAGATGACACGTTGGATGAGGTGCAATTTCCTCAGAGTGATGAAGCAATGACTAAATTGAGAGATGGAATATGTGCATCGATAATGTTTGGCAGAACTGGTGTTCCTATGCATTAGTCTGATTGCGTTATTAAGGTTACATTAATATGATTGTGCAAACTATTGGTATTCCTACGATACAAGGGTTGTTTGTATCCAAATGTTATTAATCTATCATTAAAGACAAGTCTGCTCTATTTTGGACAAATAATTTTATTTTGTTTGCAATAGATCTTACCAAACTAAGATGGAATTTTACATCTATTTTTATTTTTTTCAGGGATGTGAGGATTTTTTTCTACATCAGTTTTCCTTATAAGTAATTTTAGTATGTTTACCTAGTTATCTGAACACCATTTATATATTTACCTAGTTTTATTTAAGTGAACTCAATCCAAAGGCACCCTAAGAGAAAGACTTGGGTTATACTCGCAGTTACCAACAAGTCAATGCTAAACAGAGACAAAAACAATTCTATCACAAAGTGTATAGAGCAAAATATAAGAGATTCGGACGTAAGAAGACATAAAAATATAAGTGAAAAAGGCAAGGAAGCCATACTTGTGGTGGGCATGGCTGCCCAACATCTTTCTTTTAAGTGTACAAAATAATGTAATAAACATGTCAATTGTTAACACAAAGCATATATTATATTAACATTCAAAAGCGAATCACCGACAAAATATCCAAACTAATCCTGGAAATAGGTTTTTCACATACAACGAAGTCATATCAACCATAGAAATGTGGATGAGCAAAAAGGTTAAAGACGTCATATAGGTTTTTAACATACAACGACGTCATATAAAACCAAACAAATGTGGGTGAGCAAAAAGGTTAAAGACGTCATATAGGTTTTTAACATACAACGACGTCATATAAAACCATACAAATGTGGATGAGCAAAAAGGATGCAGACGTTCATTTAATATAGAAAGACCCCCGCGATTCATGGCCATATCGAAGAAGCAACGGAAGACATTGCAGAGTGTTCTATGCCAAGTTCCTCTTCAAACCGTGCATTCCATATTTCCATTTCGCTTTTGCCGGCATATGGAGATGGACCGGATAATGGTACAAGATACTTGGCAGATGCTACGAAGGATTGCTCATCTCGCACATGACAATCTTCGTCCTCCGCCTCATCATCAACGAATGGTTCAGGTGTCTCAATACAGTAGCCAGAGTCATGAAACTTCTTCTCTTCAGCTGCTAGACGCATAGGATCAAAAATCCCATAAAGTTCGAACCACCATGGTTCTGGTGCATCCCGGAATTTTTTGGCATACGGGTGCTCCTGTATAATGACATCATAAGTTTTATTTAATTAGCTGTATTTTATCTGTAATGATATAAATAACTTAGTTATGTAGAGTACCCGTATAATGACATCCCAAGTTGATTCCTCAACTACAAAAGCATTTGTGTGAACATTGTGGGTCACACCGGGCCAATAGTAAAGTATGTGCCACAAATAGTACGTCTGTTTCAATGAATCGCATTTTTTCAGAACCTTTTGATAGCAAAAAGGTTTCTGAAATGTCTTCACAAGAAAAGAAGAAATCTCTTTTAGCACTTCAGGGTCATAAGCAACACCAATAAACAACTTCTTGTTTCTTTGAAATTCAAGTAACATTTCTATAAGAAACTTCTCTTCAGCCGGTGTCCAAGACACAATTTTTACTTTATTAATCTCCGTGCATGTCAAATTGGCCAAGTTTTAAGGGATAAAGTTAATAATTTTATTATTAACTATCCAATTGTGCTTAGTTATAAAAATAATAATTACTCTCCGTCTTTGAAAAAACTTCTAACTTTCCTTTTACATTCATCCCAATTAAATTTTCACTTTCCTTTTTTGGTAAAGAATTTGTGGTTCGCATTATTTCTTAAACATTTCTTTCATCTCTATACAACTTTATATTATGCAATATCTACTATCTTTATCTCTGTGCTATTTGTACTATGAAAGTTTTATCAGAGACAAAGGGTGCATTAATTAGAACTTTTTACGAGAATACTACTAAAATAAAACATATTTACATAAATATGACTATTCATTATTACAATGTGGTGTTGTAGTAACTTAAAATTAAAACTTAAACATGAATCACTATGATTTCATTACTACTCTAGTCACTAGTCATGTTTTTGTAAATCATCTTCAGTCTGGTCACATTTATGTAATTATTCCATTAATTTATTATATAATTGATGTAGTTTAATCTAAATACGAGAGCTAAATATAGGAAAGATATGATAAGTATGAGAAAATATGGCAGCGTAAGGCAGTATATTCTTATTCCGAAGGATTAATTGGCCGTCCAAAATCCGGATCCCTTGGTAGGGTATTTACAAGAAGTATTTATAGACTTTTGGAGCCATTATTTCAAGAGGAAACTAATACAATAAATGTTATTTAATTACATTCTTGCTCGAATAGAACTCCTATCACGCCTTGGATGTCAAATAATAATTATCTCCTTCTTGTTCACGAATTCCTTCCATTGCAAGATAGCTAGGAACAAATGATAGCCGGGCCACGTAAACCATAGGAATATACTGGTCTCACTAGAACTCCGTCCAGGCTCGAGGTCTGTTGTCCAGCCCGGCCTGGCTGTGGATTCCTGTCGTGGGCTTGATTCCTAATTGGGCCCAGCGGCGATTTATCATTGATCCCGTTGATGGGTTGATCCTATTGATGGGCTGATCCCGTTGATGGGTTTTGCTTTAATTCAATCTTGGGCCATGGCTGTGATCCATGGTACCATCACGAGCCCCCTACTCCCTAAAATCAGCATGGTTGGATTTTAGAGAGTAATTTGATTCCTTTCTCATTTTTGAAATTCTTCATTCTTTGAGGCAGGCGTGGTGAGATTGAGAGGAGTAGAGTGATGAATGCCTTGTAATGTCTCCTCTAGGGGCCGAGGGCCATCACCTCTTGTTCATATGGGGAGGTGTCTCGTTAAAAATCTCACTAGGAAAAACCCAGTGGGAAAAAATCCTAGTAAGAGAAAAAGAGCACACCGGATGCCCCCCAAATGAAGCAAAAGGGTGAACCCTCGGGCCAGTGTATTTAGCTGCAATGACCACCTGATGCATTTGGTCTGTTCTGTCTGTGACATCATATTCGTTTGATAGATAACCGCGGTGAGTTTGAGATAGAGACCGGTATGATAATCCTCATCCAGGGGTACCTATGCATTTAAATAAAATTGTGATAATTTCTGGAGTTTGTTATTGGATTTGAGCCTAAGTAAATAACATCCAATCTCCAATCCAGATTTATGTGCTTTTATTTGTGTACCTTTTTTATTTGTATTCCGACTATTACAAAAAATGTATCAAAACTTATGATTTGTTATTATCTTTCATATGACATCAATATTGCATATATTATTGTTGTTGTCATTATTATTGTTATTATCGTTATTGTTATTGTCATCATTATCATAATTGTTATTATTATCATAGTTGTTGTTGTTGTTATTATTATTATTATTATTATTATTATTATTATTATTTTTGTTATTGTTATTATTATTACTATTACTATTATTAGAGTGATTAAAATGTACTACCCCAGTCGTGTTGGAAGGTTCTCATAGCAAAACAACACAATTATTTAGAAAATAATAAAATAAAGAACTTCGAGTATATTTTGAGAAATAATTTAATAGGTATATATTATAATGTAGTTAGTATTGATAACTGTATTATTTTTAATATTTAAAGATTAATGAGAGGTCGAAAGTGAGAACCTTCTAGACACACGTGGTAGGCCGAGACGACGCCGATCACCGAAAATTGACAATCCTGCACTAGATCAATCTGATCGCACTCCAGCTGTGAGTCCTGGGGAGGTTAGGCGAGAGAATGAAATTATGAGTGTGGTAAGGAAGATGACAAACTCTAATGAGATGTTGGTGACTCCCATCGAGGCTACGGTTCCTCCGGCCTTGTTGGAGCCAACAGATGCTCAGATAGTAGGGAATACTCCGTCCATAATTGGTGATGTGACTGAGATTGAAAAAAAATCTCCAGTTCGACAACCTGCTGCTCGTCGACTGATCCTGCAAGGTATTGAGGATTCTCAACCGGAACCGCCTTCTCAGCCACGATTTGCTGATGTGGTTACAGGTAATCGATCGCCGGAAAATGGTTATTTACTACAATATGAGGCTCCCCAAATGGATACGGAGGGTGTTTGTATTACTTTCTCAGATGCAGATATAGCAGAAGAGACGGATAAATGGAAGCATTCACTGGTTCTCTATGTCATAGGTGCCCAGCATACTATGAGATATATGGAAAATTGGGTAAGGAAAGTTTGGGGTAAACTAGCAATTCCAGTTCTGCACCAGATTGAAGAGGGCTATTTCATTGCTCGGTTCATAACCGAGGAGGATTGTGCAAGGGTGCTCTCTGGTGGTCCTTATCAGGTTAAACAACAACAAGTTGTCCTTAAGAGATGGTCTATGGATTTTGATATCTCTCAGGAAAATTTAAACATCATGTCATTGTGGGTGAAATTGCCAAAACTACCTATCCAGTACTGGGGAAAAGCAAGTTTAGGGCGAATTGCTAGTGCTTTGGGTAGTCCAAAACACACCGACGAATGTACTTTGAAGCAAACTAAATTGGCTTATGCTAGAGTGTTGGTGGAGGTTGACATAAGTCAGCCTTTAGTTCATGAAATCAGATTGAAGAACAGTACAAGTCAATGTTATATGCAAAAGGTGGAGTATGAAAATGTTCCTTTATATTGCCAAAGATGTCAAGCTCTAGGACATCAGTGTAATGAGAAAAAAACTGCTAATCAAGCTAGAAGAGCACCTCCAGCTAGAAATGGTACTGTTGTATATCTGAACAATCAGAGAAGGGGACAAAAACAGGTGCAACATGAGGGTAATAGGTATGAATGGATTGTAGTTGGGAAAAGAGCACCACCAATTCAACAAAATGGAGTACAAAGACAAGTTCAGAATATAGCTCAAGAACTTCCTCTGAATCAGGGTAACTCTTTTGATGCTTTGAGTAATTTGGAGGAGGTGGGTGAAAATATGGACCATGATATTGTTGATACTTCAGTTCCTAATTTTGATGAAGGAAGCTCTAGGCCAGTTAGGCCTCCACCTTAGCCATGGTTATTATTTCTAGTTGGAATGTCCGGGGACTTAACCAATCCTCGAGACAGAATGAAGTAATAAGGTTTATTCATTTACATAAGGTGTCTATTTTTGGTATTGTTGAAACTAAAGTCAGAGCTACTAATATGAAGAAAATTAGGGCAAAGTTTGGTGTTCATTGGAAGTTTACAGACAACTACAATGCAAACTCTAGTGGTAGGGTGTGGGTTGCCTGGGATGCTAGAATTGTGCACTTTGAACCTCTCCGAGAATCTGAACAATTTGTCCATGGATGCTGCAGTGATTTGTCACGTAATTTTAAAGTTTTTATTACTTTCATTTATGGTAGTAATGAACTGGAAAAGAGAAAAGTTCTGTGGAATGACTTGAGGGGAATAGGTGAACATTTGGATGATGCTTGGATCACTATTGGGGATTTCAATAATGTTCTTAACTCAGATGATAGAATAGGGGGAAATCCAGTTTCTGAAGCAGAATGTGTTGATCTCAGGAATTTCCTTATTGATGCATCTCTTGATGAACTTCCCTACACTGGTTGGAATCATTCCTGGTGTAATAACCAAGCAGGATCACTTATATACTCAAAAATTGACAGATGTTTCGGCAATCAATATTGGCACCAAAATTTTGGGAATTATTCTGTCAATGTCCTCAATTCTGGAGGGTCTGACCATTCACCCTTGCTTCTCCAGGCTGGAGCTTCAATCTCCCATAAGCCTAGACAGTTTAAATTTCTTAATTGTGTTACATCCCATCCACAATTCATTGAAAAAGTTACTTTGGGATGGAATATGCAAGTAAGTGGTGTTAGAATGTTCAGAGTGTGGTCTAAACTGAAAGAAATGAGGAAGCATATTCAAACCTTAATGAAGCAGTTCTCAAAGCATCAGGAGAAAATAGAACTAGCTAGAATTAAAGTTGATAATCTGCAAGATATGCTTCAACAATACCCCTTAAATGCTGAAATTTTTAATAATGCTACTCATGCGCAGGAAGAGCTTAATCATTGGCTTGTAGTCGAGGAGAGTATAATGAAACAACGCTCCAAAGTACACTGGCTACAGGTAGGTGATGGAAACACTAAATATTTCCATGCTACATTGAAGAGTAGATGTTCATCCTATATATCGGTGCTATACGATTCTGCAGGCCAAAAGCTGACTTCAGCAGAGGAGATTAAAAATGAGATATTGGGGTTTTATAAAAACCTTCTTGGCTCGCCAGCAAATACTTCTAGGGCTGTTGATATTGGGGTTGTTCATACTGGACCAGTTTTGAATCAACTTCAGAGGAAAACCCTTATTCAACCAGTTACAGCCAAGGAAATCAAATTAGCCTTGGATCAAATTGGTGATGACAAGGCTCCAGGTTATGATGGTTTTAGTGCTGCCTTTTTCAAAAAATCTTGGAGTGTAATTGGAGAGGAAGTCACGTCTGCAGTCCAAGATTTTTTCATTACTGGAAAGATCCTTAAGAGTATTAATAGTACTCTTATCACTTTAATACCTAAAAGTGCTACTGCGAACACTATTAAGGACTATAGACCAATTTCCTGCTGCACAGTTTTGTACAAGTTGATTTCCAAAGTTATTACTAACAGACTGAGCCCTGTTATGGATGTTTTGGTGAGTTCTGAACAGGCTGCTTTTGTCCCCGGAAGGAATATACAAGACAACATTATACTTGCCCAAGAAGTAATTAGGGGTTATGGGCAAAAAAAGATATCTTCCAGGTGTATGATGAAACTGGATTTAAGGAAAGCTTATGACTCTGTCCAATGGAGCTTTCTTGAGCAATTGCTTCGTGCCTATGGATTTCCTAGTATGTTCATTAGCTGGGTTATGATGTGCATTCAGACAGTATCTTATAGGATTTGTATCAATGGCGAAGTTACATCTCCTTTCCAAGCCAGAAAAGGGTTGAGACAAGGTGATCCTGCATCTCCTTATCTGTTTGTTTTAGCCATGGAGTACCTCAGTAGGATGCTAAAGCAACTGCACAAGCATCCTAATTACAGATTTCATCCCCGGTGTGCAGGCCTAGGTATTACACATTTATCATTTGCAGATGATCTTTTATTTTTCTCTAAAGGAACAAAGAAGTCTGTATCTACAGTTTTGAGTACCTTTCAGCAATTTAGTCAGTCTTCTGGGTTGGAGGCAAATCTGGATAAAAGTGAAATATACGTTGCTGGTCTAAATGAGGTAAAGAAGAGAGAGATTATTGAGGCTGTTCAGCTTAAAGAGGGTAAACTACCTTTTAGGTATTTAGGAGTACCTCTCAGTTCTAAGAGGCTCTCCATCCTCCAATACCAACCTCTGTTTGATAAAATGCTAAGAAGGATCAGGCATTGGAGTGCAAAGTTGCTTAGTTACGGGGGAAGATTACAATTAGTTCAAAGTATTCTCTATGCAGTCCAAAGTTACTGGAGCCAAGTTTTCTGCTTCCCTAAAAAAGTCATAAAGCTGATTAATGCTATGTGTAGACAATTTCTCTGGACAGGTGAAGCAGCTGGGAGGAAGTCACCTGTTGCATGGGATTCTGTTTGTAGACCAAAAGTTGAAGGCGGTTTGGGGCTGATTCATTTGGAAACTTGGAACCGTGTGAGCTATTTGAAGTTACTCTGGGCGATCCACTTAAAAGCTGATAAATTGTGGATAAAGTGGGTTCACGCTTATTACATTAAGGATCAAGATGTGTTGCATATGGATGTACCTATCCAAGCCTCATTCATGTTCAAGAAAATTCTGAAAGTGAGGGAAAAGGTGCAGCTGTTTGGTGATTGGCAGAAGCAATTGGAGGAACCGGTTTTTAGGAGGAAAGATATGTATGCCCTGCTCAGAACCCCAAGTGTAAAAGTTGATTGGAAGGAAATGGTAATGCAGAATAAGGCTTCGCCTCGTGCTAGGTTTATATTGTGGCTAATCTTATGGGGTAGAATTGCTACTAAAGAAAGGCTTTTGCATTTTCATATTTTAGTTCCTGATACTTCTTGTATCTTTTGTGGAGTTCTATTAGAGACAATGGACCATGTGGTGTTTGAATGTCCAAAAATTCAGAAGCTGTGGGCAGGTTTGTATAGATGGTTGGGTAGAAGATTTAATATTAGTAGTTGGGCTCAATTTCTCCCTATATTATGCAAGGATGTGAAGGGGAAAAAGCTGCCAAACAGAGTTTTGAAAGCCTTGGCTACGGAATTACTCTATTCTATATGGCAAGAACGGAATCGGAGAGTTTTTACTGGTACACATTTGGAGTTACATGTTATCCTTCAACAGGTAGTACAAAAGGTTATTGGTAGATGTGCTAAGGATGTAGAGATTGCTAGTTTCTTTAATGGTTTTTCTCATTATCCTATGATTTAGTCTAGTAATAGCTTTTGGTGTTTTGGATTGTTTTCCCCTGATGTTTTGGGGCTACTGGGCTTGCCCTTTTGATTTTGTTAAGTGAGTAGATTGTACTGATTGATAATTGGAAGGAATAAAACAAGCTTATTTCGTCCAAAAAAAAGCATAACCAAAGGAAGCAATGGCGAGGTATGCGAAGAAGGTGAAAGTAGAGGAAGGAGAGCCCATCGACGGGGCCGAAGCCATAACGCGAAGAATCGACGTACAGGTTGACACGTCTCAATGAGTTGACCCAGTTCGTCCAGCAGCCGGACGGGGACCGCCGTAAGATCTGTTCCCATTACTCCTCCTATAAACACATCATCCTAACAAGGTTTTAACATCATAAAACCTTAATCAATACAAATAACCTCTAAAAGGTTATTTTTCGGCGAACCGGTAATTTTGGCCTCTAAGTCCGTTCTTGGACTTAGTACCACTTTCCAACCCATTACTCCACACTTATAACATGTAGAACAATCATAAGGGTTCTTCATATGATATATATTCCATATGATAGTTAAAGAATAGTGGAAAAACTAATATAATGTTATTACCTTAATCACCACACTTTTTCCGAGAAAAGGGGCAAATAAGGCCATGCACTAACCAAAAAAGGTCAAATAAGGCCTTATTTAGGAGGCTTTGTCTGGCCATCGCCATTTGAGGTGGTTCCCGGTGGAATTTTTTTATGAAATTTTGTGAACATCTTATTCATTAAGTCTAGTTTACTCATACCAAATTACAGCTAAAACTTCAATCGGGAAGACATTCAAATGAATTCTTGAAGATAACTGCACATTAAAAAGCGCAGTTATCTTCAAGAATTCATTTGAATGACTTCCTGATTGAATTGTTAGCTGAAATTCAGTATGAGTAAACTAGACTTAATGAATAAGATGCTCCGAAAATTCCACCAGGAACCACCTCAAATGGCAACGACTGGACAGAGCCTCCTAAATAAGGCCTTATTTGACCTTTTTTTTGTTAGTATGTGGCCTTATTTGCCCCTTTTCCCCATTTTTTCCTCTCTTTTCTCGCTTAAACTTCTTTCTTTTTTTCTTGTTTGAGCTTGAGCACGAGTTGGTTATGGAAGCTGGGATTTCAGAGCTTCTTCTCTTCTCCTTAGTGCTGGCCGAACCACAATGATGAGGGAAAGGGGGGATGAGTTTCCTTTTATCTCATTTGGCAAATAAGAGTGAGAGGGCCCCTTTTGATGTCAAATGTGTCTCCCCCATCCCTTCAAATGTTTCTCAGCCACTTTTTTGCATTCATACAGCCCTCAATGGTTGACAAATTCGTGGGGTGGCCCCACCCATGTGGGAGGTCATCCTAATTTGTCCCAAAGTGTACAATTGGCATCAAATGTTGTATTTCTCGGACTGTTTTAATTATATTTTATTTTATCGGGTAAAATAAAATATATTACTTATTCTTAATCATAATGGCCCTTTGAAATAATATATATTCCAAAAATTTAATTTAGAAGTCACCGAAATTCATTTCGGGCTGTTATCTGATAAATTGTCAGTACTGGTAATTGAGCCGCTTTTGACCAATTGGTCAACCCTGGGCCTCTCTATGACCCAAATAAAATATCCACCACCATATAATTATGATCTAGACCAAGATGAATAAAATATATGGTTTTGGGATTATCGGGTGGCCCCCGCTCCCAGTGCGGGTCCCACGTGCAATTTACTATTCACGCGAAAGAAATAATAAAAATTTACAACTTCGTAAATTCATTAATCATTCCATAAGGTTCATTACATTTTTTATTTAAAAGTAAATATATTTGGGGATGGTGTTACACCCCTCCTCTGGACTCACTGAATACCCTTCCTTGATAGAGCTAGTTCCAATGTCAGTAGTGGTAGCTTCCTTCCAGTCTTGCCTATCTGTAACCTGCTTATCTGAAATCCCCATATATACCAGTACTGGAGGACCCTTCAATCAACCACTTAGTTCCCATTATAGGACTTGTCTTCACCCCGCCCTCAGCTCTAAGATCAACTCCATAATTTTTATCAAAGGTGATATTGTCTCCCTCATACACTACCGGAAAAAATTTATCAGAATGCCCAAAAATTTCACACACGAAGCAAAAATTAGGGAGTTTCTCATGCTTAAAACCACCAATTGGCTACATCCCACCTTTTTCAGTGCAGTTCCTTTTTTCAGGGGTCTCCTAACATCCATACGAACCCTAATCCTCATATATGCCTCCCATTTTTCATCAGCCCGGTGTTCATAAAAACTAATAAGTTTTCCAATGTAATTACCAATACGTCTAGAAAAACCTAAATTCATAAAACCATACGCCGCATTGTGGACTTATACCCAAAAATCAGCCTCATAAAGACTAATTTGTAGGGGAATATCCTTTGCCTTGATCTCTTTAAAAGTAAGAGATTAGTTTCAAACAACCACGAGCCTTCATATCTAAAATATGATAAAAAGTAAAGTTATACCTCTTATCACCAATTTCTTTAATAGTCACACCTTTAACAGGCTTCCACAATGATGCCATCAATTCCTTGAAAAACTGAAATTTGATCTTCCATCTATGAGAATCATGCCTACAACCGGAAAACTCGCTTTTCCTTCGATCGCCGACTGCTCTTCCTCTTCCTCATCATCGAAAACCAACTCCTTATCCTCACCGATAGCCATATGTTTGTATATATTAACTATGCCTTCCATCGACTGAATTTTCCCTTGCTCTATGAAGACCAATCTCCGTCTTCAAAACAACCGAAGAAAGGTACTGCCTCCGAATAAGACTGTCAAGATCGCCTGACAGCCGTCGTCTGAGACTGCCGTAATAATCCCCTCTCACAGCCCATGCGATCCAAATCAACGAACACCACTGAAAAGAAACGGCGCCGCTCCTCGGAAAACCGATAGCGGAGAAAGAAAAGCTCTAGCGGCACCAAGCCCTAGAGAGAGAAAAATTCCGGATCAAAAGTACTGCAATTATATGTAGGATGATAATGCAGGATGATTTTTCTATAGAAAAATCCAACATTATTATAATTGTTATTATTATTATAGTTATTATTATTAATTTATTATTATTAGAGTGATTAAAATGTACTCCTCGTCCCGCTATTATTGTTCCAAATTACCTTTTCGGTTCGTCCCACTAAGATTGTCTCATACCTTATTTGGTAAAATTTGTATGGTTCTAAATCATTCTTAGTTTATTCTTACTTTATTCAATATCAACCACATAAATCCTCTTTTATTAATAACCGTGCCACATTCTCTTTGTCCCAAACTTAGAGGCAGGGACAGATTTTAGGGGGGCGACCGCCCCCCTTGGACTTTCAAATTTTTCTACTATATATGTAGTATTTTCATAAAATTTTCATACTTTAATTAGATATATATGTTTTCGCCCCCCTTGACTTTTAGTTTTCAAAGTTAATACTCCCTCCGTTTCTAAAAGAAACTCACACTTTCCTTTTTGGAATGTTTCAAAAACAAAGTCACATTTCCCTTATTAACTTATTTGGCAAAGAAATCTACATCTAAACAGTGCCAAACAGTGTCCAAACAGTGCCAAACAGTGTCCAAACAGTGTCTAAACAGTGTTTTCTACAGTAAAGTCAATTTATTTTCTTAATAATCGTAAAGTCAAACCATGACTTTCTTTTGGAAACGGAGGGAGTATATTGTCTTACATAGTGTAATACTTAATTGGATATTTAAAAGAAGTAAGATCTAAAATAAATTAGATAGTTTAAGACTTAGGGTACCTATTATATAAAAATGGGAAAACTGTCAAATAGGTCCTCGAACTTTCATAAAAAAGTCAATTAAGTCCTTCTATAGGAGACTTTGTCTGGTCGTCGCGATTTGGGGCGGCTCCCGGTGGAATTTTTTGATGAAATGTTTTGAGCATCTTATTCATCAAGCCTAGGTTACTCATACCAAATTTTAGCTAAAAATTTAATCGGGAGCGCATTCAAATTAATTCGAGAACGCAAAAATACGCAGTTATCTTCAAGAATTAATTTGAATGTGTTCCCGATTGAATTTTTAGCTGAAATTTGGTATGAGTAAACTAGACTTGATGAATAAGATCCTCAAAAAAATTCATCAAAAAAATCCACCGGGAACTTCCCCAAATCGCGACGGCCGGACAAAACCTCTTATAGAAGGACTTAATTGACCTTTTTATGAAAGTTCGAGGACCTATTTGACAGTTTTCTCTATAAAAATTCCTAGGCTTTGTAATATTTGATTATCTTTATAGATAATTAGTTTTAAATTTTGTAAAAGAACAAATGATCTTAAATATCAAACACACGAGTTAAACAGTTTTAAATCATGTGAAGTGAATCCAAAATATATATAAATTTTGCTGACATTAAATTATACAAGTCATTTACTTCTTACTTTCTAAAAGCAATTTATTGCATAAATAATAAACTTTAACGTATTTTAACATTAATACAAATATAATATGTACCATATATATGAATTAACAATACTATATATAATATTATTCCAAAGATAATAATCTCGTACATACTATTGTAATATTAAAAAAACTTCTCGTGACCCATCAACACCCTCCTTGGTAGACAAAAACTACAATTCAAAAACCATTTCTTTATTCTGATAAGATTCATGTGGTTAAACAAGAAATAAGTTATTTAAAAGGCATCGACTGATGTTTAATTACCTTTCAAATTTTTTACCTTCAAATAATCTGACAAAATGTTATATATCCTTTTCTATTTTCATATAAATTTCCTTTGATTTGCAATTTCTTATGTTTTAATGTATCAGTACTTTTTTCTAGAGCATTCACGGTTACAAAATTAAAGCTATTTTTTCATTCTCTAAACTTAAAATGTAATAGATTTAAAGAATTAATTCCACTTTTGGTCTTACGAGTTTTATGTCATTTTCACATTTAGTCCACGTCTTTCACTTTGTCCACTTTTGGTATTTAACTAATGTTTCTTGACCATTTGATGTCCTTTTCCGGTGATTTTAACCACCAGAATAGTTGTCGGAAGGACCATATGTAGGCGAAAACAAAATAGTCATGTATCAAAAGTGGCCAAAGTCAAAGATGTGGACCAATTGTGGAATTAGTGCAATACTCATAGGACCAAAAGTGGAATTTATTCTAGATTTAAATGTTATCATGTATGTACTAATGATTTTTTTTGAAAAAAATTAGCCGCGCAGCCCTACAATAGTGAAAAATTTTCGTCTCGCTATTCTAGCGAAAAAAATTTGCCCCGCTACATTAGTGAAAAAAATTTCTCCCCGCTACACTAACAATTTTTTTTGCCCCTACACTAACAAAAAAATTTTGCCCACTCAAAAATCGTGAATCCGTCCTGCTTAGAGGAGGTAGTAATTTACTTTCCCACTGGTCCACTACATGCACTTGCAGTGGCTCTAATAAATGTACACTCAGCAAATGTACACTCGAGAAAGCAAGGAAGATGGCGAGATATCGGAAGAAGGTGAAGTTAGAGGAAGGAGAGCCCATGGATGGAGCTGAAGCAGTAGCCCGAAGAATCGACAGGCTGGAGCTCATCAATGAGTTTACCCAGTTCGTCCAGCAGCCGGACGGGGACCGCCGTAAGATCCGTTCCCAGTACTACACCCATCAAAACACCATAAACGGTACTGTTTCAAATCGAATCACCTTTCATGGCTTTCCACATTTTGTCTTCTCCTTCTCATTAAATAACAAGGGCGTGTTTGGGTTTGATTTCTTTTTGAAACATCAGAGAGAAGCGAAGACATTGGGAACTCTGAACCAGAGAAGTTCAATGAAATGTTTGTCAACGTTAATGGCTTGTTCCAGTATGGTATGTGTTTTTTCACACCTCTGATTTCACTCCACTAGTATAGAATGAAGCTGCATTTTTGTGGAAAGGTCAGTTGCATGACTCAGGGTTTTATGACCAATCACATGTTTGACCAAGTTCTTCCATTCCTTTACCGTACGAAGCTGAAAAAAGTACATATATTCTCTCAATTTGGTTTAATATGAGATTTACTTTGTTTGGAAGTATTTAGACGACAAGAATCTGGTGTTTTATGGTTTTACCTCTGTAGAATCACAGCTACCCTTTTTTGGATACCTCCAAATATTGGGGTTTCAAAGGTTGAGTTTTTTATGTAGGTGATATTTTTGCTCAATATTTCATCAATCCCGTTTTAAAGCTCTTTTTTTAGGTGACATTTAAAGTTCTCATTTACCATATTTGGATGACTTTTGTCAATTCCCCTTTTCCTTTTGGCAAAAATTAAGTGAACTTTATCATTACTTTTTGAATACCACCATTATTAATTAATTATTACTCCATCCAATTATATTTCCACCCAATTATTTCCTTTAACTATGTATCTAATTATTACTCCACCCAATTATATATCCATCCGCACAAATATTTCCTTCAACTGTTTGCCTTTTTAATTCTTCTCTTTTCTATTTTTGTGCTTAAACTACTTTATTTAATTTGCCTAAAAAAACGTACACTTTTGCTATGAGAACCTTTGATTGGAGGAGGAGTAGATTCTCGTTTGGTAAAAGTTGAATGATAAATTAAAAGATCTAGACTGTTGAGATAAATGGTTATTGTATCACTCCGAAAAACTATAGAAAATGAACAATTACAAAACTTTAGGTTCTTGAAACCGATCTAAAAATTTATTGAAGATCTCAGTCCTAAAAATAGGGATAACTAATGGCCCCGGATGGGGGGCTATACCTGCCCAAAAATTACAGACTTAGGTTGGGCTACTTTAATGGGCTGACTGGTCTGGTTGTGCATTTTTAATAAAATATGGTCATAGCCCATTATATCATCCAGGCCCAAATAGGCTTTTGCATAAAAATTTACATTTATTTGCTTCATCTACCGCAACCACAAATGACAAACAATTATTTTTTTCGGGTTATTCTTTCAAAACTTATTATAGTATATTTTCATGATAATCTCAATATTTGTTATTGAGATGAAATTCGAACCATGCCCATCAGACCTCAAAGTATTTCACGACAAAACAATCAATTTAGAAATTGAAATGTAAATAAGCCATTAACTTATTTAATGTTTATTTTGGGAGGGGGGTTTAATGTTTTCTAATATGGGAAGTTCGAAAGTCTTGATTCAAATATTTATAATGATATCATGACTTCAATTTCAACAGTCTCATGACTACTATCCAATATCCAATCATTGTATTTATATTGAATATCCTTTCTTGATTTTAATATGGCATTATCTCACATACAGACATTTGTGTCCGTGGGCATAGCTCAGATGGTCCCAAAATATTTTAAGATAAAGGCTTGGATGTTGTTGTTGTTGGCGTAGCTCAACTAGTAGATAGGGGTGTCACAAGGATAAGTCTCGTGTTCGAATCCCCACAACTGTGATGAGACGTTACTATGTAAAATTGCACAGGACTCTGCCTTTGGCATAGAGACAGAGCCTCACTTGCTCTCTATCAGCTTGTATCCAAATGTCCAATTTACATTCTCCCAATTAATTATCCGGCATTCCGGCCGATGCTGGAGGCCTTTAGGAATGGACTGTGATCCTTTTTTTTTATTAACTAGAGATATTCATCTCCATTATATGCTTGGGACAAGATTTATGACATTTTTATAAATAAACTGAACTTTTCTTTCACCTCAAAGTATGCATTATCTGAATGTGCACCCTTTTGCATCAAAGGCTTAAACCTTCCATGTGAGGTTTGGATTGTGAGATTGACACCCACAACAAATTCCAAGACGACTTTTGTTTCAAGATTCATAATTTTGCTCATTTTTGGCAGTTACACGGCCGCGAGAACAGGTGGCTGATGCAGAAACAGTGCTTGGACTTACCAGCTCTTTGGTGGATTCTGTTAAGTCACATCTCAAAGGAAATGTGACACCTTCAGGGTTTGTTTACCATCTTCTTAAACATTATGGAAGAAGAGGGGGTCGTGGTAAGAATGCAGGGCCCATACTACGCTGGGAAGAAATTGCTTTACCCTTTCTCAAGGATGGTTCAGGTTGTAAGACCATGTAAGTCAACACCTTCTTCTTAGATTTTATTTGAGTGTGTTGTTTCTTTAGAGTGGGGAGCAAAACCGTCTTTTCTGACATTGTAAGTGAATTGGTGGCATTCTTTCTCAGGGTTGGACCAATGAGTTACAAGATAAAGCTTGAACCAGTATATTGTATGATCAAGCCTGACACACTGAATTATGTTATCAAGCATAGGGGGATCAGAAATGAGATTAAGAAAACAAGATGTACTCCTTATGTTCGCCCGGTGAAGGTTTTTTTCCCTCTTCCTTGCAACCCGTTTCTTTTGTCTATTTCATATGAGTTTAATATAGAAGTGTATTACCGTATTAAGACTTGATATTTGATTCTAAAAGGCCAACATAATAAGAGTTTATAGTGTTGTATTTGACCCATGGGGAATGTCTTATCAAAGTGTGCCATAAACCTCACCTCTTTGAGTAAGACTTGGGGATCATTTAGTCAAGTGATTTTAAGAGAAATGTCTAGATTTACTTTCATTTCTAGAGTTTTCTTTTCTAGCTGAACAATCTATATATAGTCAATTATCGGTTTCGTCATGCATTCCCTTTTTTCTTTCTACAGCTCCTTGATAGTACTGCTGAGTGGAAGTCAAATACTGAAGCGAATGTTTCATCAATGTTTGAGGCCATAAAAGAGAAGAAATGTGTCAAGCTTGAGAATCTTGTCCTTAACAGGATTTCCTATGCACAGACCATTGAAAATATATTTGTGCTTTCTTTCTTGGTAAATGACGGACGGATTGCTATAAGATTGGCTGAGAACGGCTCTTATATCGTCTGTAAGATAAATAATCCCATATTCACTGTATTCAACTTATTAAGTATTTAGTTCAATCTTATCCTCTTTACCTGTTATTTTCTTATGTTTACAGCTACAAGTGATGCAGCAGCAGCATGTGTGGTTCTTCCTACCAATGAGCCGTACCAGAATTCAATCTTCAGATTTGATTACATAGATTGGAAGGTAGTGGCTCACATGTCTGATTATATTTTGATGAATAGTTTGTGGAAACAAGTAGAGGGTTACTTTTTCTTGATTAGGGATATTGTGTGACGCATTTACGCCATTTCACATCGGATTAATCTACTACGTATAATTTAACCTACAAGGCCTTAGATTTCTTGCCATAGTTTAAACTTTTAGGGTGAACTTTTAAGTCTAAATTTGATATTGAAATCTTAATAGGCCTTTGGAGATGCGTCTAAATGAAATCCTTTCAGGGTTAGATTAAAATGAAAATATGATACTAATGTGAGTGGGATTAAGGTGACAGATGGTTTAACAGTAATGATAAGAAGATAATATATACACTTCACAATTTAACTGGCAGGTTATGTTAGATTTGGTGCCAGATGGTGAAGAGCTGATGCCCCACAGGGATCCTTTCAAGTTATCCTGATTACAACTGCAACCTCCTCCTGTATATGCTTGCTGTATTTAGCTCTTTTTTGTCAGCTACTGCCAACAACAATATCCAAATTTTGTATATATTTATGTTGTAAAATGATGCATTTCTAACAGTTTGCCTCCAGATGTGGAGATATTTTGTTTTTATTTTTATTTTTGCCCCTTGCTGCTGAAGTTTCTGCCAGAGGTGCATCTTTTTGTGAAGCTGCTATTGCTTTTGTAAGTTAGCTAGTCGTTAGCTTTTGTGGTGGTGACTGATTTGTTCTGCACACTTTTTGTTAAGCTACTGCTATGTTTGGATGGGTTGTTGCTCTCTTTTGTATCTGAAACTCAGAGTTGCAGTTTACGTATTTTACATATTCCTTGAAGAACACTTATTTCACACCCAAGTACCCAACTCAATATTGACAATTTCCAATGGAATGGAGGTAATTCTAAATATTCATGAAGAGGTGCAAACTGGAACATCCTTAATAATGGCGTGAAGTTTTTAGTTTGTTAGAGTCAACGAGGGTGGATCCAGGAATCTGAGATGTCCTGGATTGAAGAGAAATTACATTAAGACTCAAAAATATCGAAAAAATTAGAACCTACCATAACTCATACATAGATCCTCCTTGGGAGTCAACCTCATCACATTATGATTTATGAGTGAATGAACTTATAACTTATTTCACCTCAGTTGTATCACATTTACATGATCCAATGTTCATGATAAATATAAACCTAATGAATATATAACATTTTCTTTGACCACGTTTGGGCAAAAACATGTATAAGACAAGATCGAAATACTTAGTTGAATAATATGCTTCCTTTATGGATAGATAGTAGGAAATGTTTTGGACAAGATCGACCAGTTTTGGATAAGGCATTGGGGAAACTTCATTTTTTGTGATTTAAAATGAATCAAATACGAAGTTTTTATTTTGGTAAATGACAAATGTACACGTTGATTTATACTATGTTTTATTTTGGGTACTAAAATCATACGGAGTAGTTTTTTTCCAAAGAGGAGAGGGTAGTTTAAATCTTCACTACAAACAAATTATCATACACTAATAGTAACTAAACCGTTAGTATAAGTATATAAATTAGGGGTGGGCAAAAATACCGAACCGGCATGGTACCGTACCGAACCGAACCGATATGGTACCGGACCGAAAAACGGGGTTTGAAACGGATCTCAATTTTTTTGTCCCGAACCGAACCGTACCGATTCTGAACAATGCCATGACCGGTACTCATAAAATGAGAACCGAAACCGGACCGAACCAGACCGAAGTATGATTTAATTATTTAAATTTACATTTATACCATTATTTTGACTAGTGCCTTTACATTTTCACCGTCTTTGCTAGTTCATAGGAAGCCTGGAATCGGACTGATGTATGATTTAATCATTTAAATTTGTACTACTACAATTTATCTGAAATTTATTAATTATGTAATACTACCTTCGTCCCAAATTTATTTGCAAAATTAACTTTTTTTTGTCAAATAGATTCATTTTATTCACTTAACTAGAATGTCAATTTTTAATTATATTTAATTTGGAGCTTGCAACTTTGAAGAAATTTCAATATGGTTTCTGAATATGTTTATTTTAATTATTACAAATTGAATTAATTATCAATGAAGAGAATTTAACTCTAACATTGGTTGACCAAAAAATATTGACTTTGCATGTCAATTTGGGATGGAATGAGTATGAAAATTGATAAATTGTGTAGATTTTTGGAGGAAGACTAAACTTTAATTGTCTCTTAAACACTTGGAAAAAGTGGCATTGTTTGATATTGGTATGGCATGGTACCGTCCCGTTTCAAAATGAAACCGTACCGAACGGGTTTAGGTCTAAGACCGAACCGAACCGTTTGAATAGTAACGGTACGAGTACGGGTTCGGCCAAATATTGGACCGGACCTGTAACACCGCCCCCAAGTATTTGTACTTTATCAAATTATGTATTGAACCCAAGAAATGAATAAACGCATTTTACGTGATTGTGAATTTTTATCATTTCTTTTACGTGAATAGTAAAATTCACGTGGGGCCCACACCGGAAGCGGGGGCCGCCCGATATTATCGGGACCACATATTATATTCATTTGGGTCAAGATAATATGTGTATAATGGTGGATAGCTTGGTTGGGCCATAGAAGTTATGCGAGTAACCTTTGGGCATATAAAGCCCATTTATCGGTACCGAGGTAATATCAGATAAAAAGCCATAATGAATTATGGAGACCATCAAATTAAAAGTTGGAGAAAAAGCATTCATTCTTATAGCCAATAATAATTGGAAGAATGATAGATATTTCATTTTACCCAATAAAATGAAATATAGTTGAAACAGTCCGGAAAATACAACTTTCGGGGCCGATTGTACATCTCGGGTCACAAAGGGATGACCTCCCACATAAGTGGGGACCACCCCACGATTTTGGTCTTGCATATATGCAAGGGGATCCGTATGGGAGCTGGGGTTGGGGGCTGAATGATGAGGAGACCAAGTAAATCAACCAAGGGCCCCTCCCCACATTATTTTGGGCTATTGAGACAAAAGTGAGGGGTTCCCTCCACCCACCTTCAATCAGCTCGCCCAAGCCATCATCCTTGAGGAGAGAGGGACTGAAAATCACCATTTCCACCATCCCCATTCGAACCAAAGCTTAGGAAGAAGAAGGAGGGGAAAGAAGAGAGAAAGAAGGAGGAAAACTTGAGGATTAATAAGGTAATAACTCCATTAATCCCATTCATTTTCTTTAATCTCCCAATATGGTTATGTAATCATACTTCATACCCATGGAACTGTTCTTCACATTAGATGTGAAGAATGAGGGGCTGGAAGGTTGGTTCATATCCAAAATGAACTTGGAGGACAAAGTTGACGGGTTCGTCGGAAAATAACCTCTTGAAGGTTATTTGTGTTGATATGGGTTTTATGATGATAAAACCTTGTTATTAACTTGTATAAGGTATTTCGAGAACTTTCACGGAGTTGAAAGGGTCGCCGGAGTTGTCGCCGGAGTTCGTTGAAGTTCACCGGAGTTTCACCGGGGCTAAATCGGAAAGGCTAGAACTTCATAAGCTTCAATAAGGTGAGAAGACGACTATATGCTTTATAACTTTTGCGTGAGGCATGAGATTACCTAAATTAATCAATAATATGTTTTATGAATTGATTAATGGTATTAAAGCATGTGTTATGTTATGTTAAGAACTATAACAAGGTTGGAAAGCATGAAATGTAGGTTTGATTAGTGAAATGATTATAAATTGAGATGTGTGATGTTCCAAGGACCAAAACAGGTATTTTTGGATCAAGGACTTCAAGGAGTACATGCATGTAAAATTTCATATTAATCGGACTCCGTTAGGGCGGTCAAACGGGCGTTGACCGCCAAGTCAACTACAATACCCGACCGGGTATTGGCAAATACCCGACCGGGTATTTGCTAAAAAACTGCCCAGAGGGCTGCTGCCTCCTATACTCGATCGAGTATGGATAGGTACTCGATCGAGTATGCATGGAAAATTAGCCTTACGGGCTGCTGCCTCCTATACTCGATCGAGTATGGATAGGTACTCGATCGAGTATGCATGGAAAATTAGCCTTACGGGCTGCTGCCTCCTGTACTCGACCGAGTATAGGTGGGTACTCGATCGAGTATTGGGTTATACTCAAAACGGGTAGTTTTTGAGTAGGTTAACGTGGACCGATCAGGTGGGACCCGTCCACGTTAGTTACTAAGGATTGTTACATGACTATAGGACTAGGTATTGTCCATAGTTAAGTGAATGAAAGGTTAGCCATATCCAAGTTAGGGTTGGTAAGGAATAAGGTTGAGGTTGAGTATCCTCGGGACGGATAACGATCCTAAAACTCGGTGAGGTTGAGTATCCTCGGGACGGTAAACAATCCCAGAAACTCGGTGAGGTTGAGTATCCTCGGGACGGTAAACAATCCCAAGAACTCGGTGAGGTTGAGTATCCTCGGGACGGTAAACAATCCCAAGAACTCGGTGAGGTTGAGTATCCTCGGGACGGTAAACAATCCCAAGAACTCGGTGAGGTTGAGTATCCTCAGGACGGTAAACAATCCTAAAACTCGGTGGGGTTGAGCATCCCCGGGACGGTAAACACTCCCGAAACTCGGTAGGGTATTATGAAGGTAGAATGTAGCCCTTGAGCTAGGCATTCAGGAAAGAAAGGGGAAAGGTTGGGTAAACACCTTATCTCTAAAAGACTTTTTGTGAGAAAACGACCTACGGGTCAAGTATTTTACAAGTATATACAGTATGTATTATCTTGGGAATATGGTAACAATGGTTACACCTATAAATATATGTATCATCCTATTTTTGGGTCTCGTGTCTGAAACATTAGTTATTCCTCATATAGCCTGCTTGTCACTAGTACTTCTTTCTGTGAAGTACTGACCCCTCCGGGGGCCCTCACTATTTTTCAGGTTAAGGCTAGAGTCCTGCTACTTGCACCTTTGCATAGGGTGGACTTCGAATAAGGAAGACTTGGTTCGTGCTTCCATTCTTATTTGACTTATGAAAATGCTCATGGATATTTGAACAATGTTTTCTATTAAACTATTGAAGGGTCTGCGTGCTCATGTATGCCACGTGTGGCTAATTACTAAACATATTTTACTTCCGCATTTGTTTGAGTAATATATTGATGTTGATTGTATGAGTTTACTAATCGGTTTGGCAATAGAATCTATCGGACGCCTTGTACGATTTGATAAGGATGAACTACGTTGTTCTTATTGGGTTGTACGGCGGTTGTCTACGTGGCACGGATGTGGTCCGGGGCGTGACAGGACCGGACCGCGCCCACCCCTAATATAAATTATTGGAATAGACATCACATCATCTAACTATACCAACAAAAATTATGCAATTCCACTTAAATGTGAGTGTTACCATATGTGTCGTCGCCGTCGGTAAGATCAAATGATGTATATGTCGTCGGTAAGATTAGGGATGGACCCGGGATGGGCCGGTTCCGGTTCGGGCTTGGGCCCGGCCGGGCTTTTATTTGGGAATGGTGGAACCGAAACCGGCCCGGGTAGCCGGCGGTTCCGGGCCGGGCCGGTTCGGGCCGGTTCCGGTTCAATGTTATTTTTTTTTCTTTTGATTTTCTAAATAAACCCTCGACCCCCCCCCCCCCCTTCAACCCCACCCCCAAACACCCAGCCCAACCCGGTAGAAACAAAAAAAATTGAAAAAAAATAGGCCCGAACCGGGCCCGGACCGGCCGGGCCGGTTCGCATTTTAGGGGGCCCGAGCCCTCACCGGGATTAGAGCGGTTCCGTTTGCCCCAAACCGGCCCCCAGACCGGGTACCGGGCCGGGCCGGGCCCAAACAGTACCGGGCCGGTCCAGTTCCGGGCCGGGCGGCCCGACCCGAGTCCACCCTTAGGTAGGGGTGTGCACGGGTCGGGTTCGGGCGGGTCGGGTTTGCGAAACCTAAACCCGTTCGGGTTTTTTAATTTAAATACTAGGCCCGACCCTTTGATATTTCAAATCGGGTATTTCGGATATTTTTAAGTCGGATATTATCGGATATCGGGTCGGGTTTCGGATATTTCGGTTATATTTAAAAAAATTATAATTGGATAATTAAAGTGTTTAAATGCCACTTTGGCAAAAATTGTACACACTAGTGCACTAAACTTTCAAATTACACAAATAATTTAACACAAATTGCACAAATAATTTAACACAAATTGCACAAATAATTACACAAATAATTGAACACAATTATTAATTTAACATATTCAAAGTACACACTACATAATTTAATATATTTCGGATATTTTGGTTATATCAAAACACATTATAATTGGATAGTTAAAGTGTTGGAATGCCACTTTAACAAAAGTTGTACACACTAGTTCACTACACATTCAATTTACACAAATAATTTAATACAAATTGCATAAATAATTACACAAATAATTGAACACAAGTATTAATTTAAATATTCAAAGTACACACTAACATATATTTCGGATATTCGGGCGGGTCGGGTTGGGATTTCACAAACCCTACCCGCCACCCGGTCTAGGCCCAATACTAATCGGATTTTCGGTTTCGGGTTTTTCGGGTCGGATATCCACTTCGGTTCGGATAATATCCGAAAAAAATATCGGATTTTTCGGGTCGGATCGGGTTTTGCTCAGCCCTACCCTTAGGTAAGATCAACACCGACACATTTCTTAGAGTTGGAATATTTGTTAGCTTGTACCAAGAAATTATTGACCGTTAGTAATTACTTTACTAACCGCTTTAGATTTATCTCAAGTATTACATGTATAGAGTATAGACTTGGATCATTTTTAGTTAATTTTGTTATGGCAACGATCGATGTATCATTGATAATTTTTCTATTATACTACCTTCGTCCCTTAAAATTTTCCCAAAGTTGACCGGCACGGATAATAATAACAGTGTGGTTGAGTTTGTGCAGAGGAGAGAGAAATAACACAACCACAAAATAATTGATTAAAAGGAAAAGTGACAAAATTTTTTGGGACGTCACAAAAATGAAAAGATGACAAAGTTTTAAGGGACAACAGGAAGTATGTAACTAGCCAACAATTATTTATTATTTCACATATACAAACACACACTCAAAATAGAATTAGGATGTTTTTACTTGGACTGTAATTCATCCCAGACCAGACCATACCAGATCAGACCAGACAAGAACAGACCAGATCAGACCAGACTAGACCAGACCAGATCAGACTTGGATAGTTATTAAAAAGATAAAGAAACCAGACAAGACCCGATCAGACCAGACCAGATCAGACCAACAAATTAGAGTCTAAGGAAAAACACATCTTTAAACTTGATCATGCAAGACTTTTACTAAAAAGTTAACAAGATTCATATTAGAAAAAATACTAACAACTAATAATACTGTTTTTTTACACGGGAAAAGGGTAAGATAGACCATCGAACTTACATAAAAAATGTCAAATAAGTCCATATATAGGAGGCTTTGTCCGGACGTCGTCATTTGAGACGGTTCCCGGTGGAATTTTTTTATGAATTGTTTTGAGCATCTTATTCATTAAGTCCAGTTTTCTCATAGCAAATTTCAGCTAACAATTCAACCGGGAAGACATTCAAATAAATTCTTGAAGATAAAGCGCAACTATATTCAAAAATTCATTTGAATGCCTTCCCGATTGAATTGTTAGCTGAAATTTGGTATGAGTAAACTAGACTTAATGAATAAGATGTTCAAAAAATTTCAACGGGAACTGCCCCAAATGACGATGGCCGGACAGAGCCTCCTATATAAAGATTTATTTGACTTTTTATATAAGTTCGATGGACTATTTGACCATTTTCCCTTTTTTACAGGGAGTAACGTCTATTCGAGCGAGTAATTTTATGGAGCCATATATGACTCTCTTATGGAGTCACATAGGCTATTGTGGCATCACCACCACCATAAATTATTTTAGTGGGAATCCTCAATAAAATAATGTGTGGTTGTGGTGATGCCATAATAGCCCATGTAACTCCAGGAGAGAGTGTGGCTCCATAAAAATTTTTCTATTTGAGCACCTCCAACTTGACATTGATGCCCCTGTAACGCAGTCATAGTTAGGTCGCCTGTTTGGCGAGTTATCGAAAGCTCGATCCTCAGCAAGGGCAAGTAAAAAAATTGCTTCTTTTTCGCTTGCAATTTTTTTCTTCAAATGCCGTTTGGCTGCTTTCCCTCAGACGGGATGCCCTCTTTTGACGATGGGTGTAATTTGAGTGAAAGGTTTAAGCTTCAAAGGCCATAGGCAGTACCTTACATTACATTTCTTGGAGTATCTGGCGTATAAAAACTGCTTTGGTTGTAAGGTCATATCGAAAAAGGTAATTTTCTCTTCTTTTTTCCATGATTTATCTTCTCTCCATCTCTTGTATTTTTGAAGAGATTTTACTGATTAGTGTGATGGCAATTAAGTCCATTTTTGGATCTAGATTTTTTCGTCTTTCTTTAATGTTTAGTTGCTTTCCGTTTTCGGGTCTTGATTTATCTTCTTTAACCATGAACTCGAATATGGACTTCATTCCCACACTCTTTAACCATGAAACCTAAAACAAACAAGCAGTTATATTTTATAAGCTTTTGCAGCAAGTTTTTTTTTGATAAGTTATTCCCTTTTGTTTAAATATTTTTCTTTCAGGTACCAATACATATTCATTTGTGGACTATTTGCTAAATCTATATATATCAATTATCTTTGCATAAACTTATAGCCTAAATACTCACAACGTGTGTATGTCTTTATCTGCTAAATTGCTCCGCATGAGTTAGGATGAATGAAACTCTTTTGTCTGTCAATTATTGTTGTGAATGGAGTATTTCTATTTTTATAACTTTTAAAATCTGAAAATGAACGTATGCTTTAACTTGTATGCCTTATGTATTGATATGCTTTCACGTGATTTTATGGAATTCTATATCAAAAGAAGCATTTTCATGCTAGAAAAGTGTACACGCGATCTTTTAACTTGGACTGATTTCAGTCCAGACCTGCACATACCAGACCACAATTTAAAAGACCAGACTAGACCAAATTTAAAAAGATCAGACTAGACTTCAAGAATTGTAAAATACACATAGACCAGACATCTACCCCACTAGTTCAGACAAGACTTAAACAGAACATAATAGGCTAAAAAATTTCACTCCAAATAAAAATATCCTTAGTCTTTTAATTTAATTGAGGTTTAGTTTAGCAAAGTCATTACCAATTAAGCTTAATCGGCTATGACTTTGCTAAACTAAACCTGGCATGATTTACCATTATTTTGTAACTTCAGCATCTAATAGAATATCACACACCTTAAGTATTTCATTTGAGTTTATACTCCGTAATAGTTTTTGTTCTTCATCTATCTTTCTCCATCTTCTTAAATACAAAATTAAGACCCATACCTAGCCTACACGCTACTCAATGTTGACAAGCTCACAAGCATGACTTTAGAGTCACTCTCTAGAATTGAAAAAAAAAAGATAATATTACTAACTGATGACAACTTTAAAGTAAACATCTAGCCTGTACATTCTAATATAAAAAACCAGTAATGGAGTACATGCCCAACTCATTCTTTTATTGGTTCCAATGTTTTTATTTAGATGTTTGTGGTTCTAAGACAATCGTCAAGAACCGCAGGGAACTTTATACCATCTTATTTCAAATGCTCTTCTCTTGGAAATATCTATAGTTCATAAGAATGAAAATATGGAAATTAATCATCCAAAATTTCATTTCTTTCTAGAGAACAAATTCAGACCTAAGATTACAAGTATGATCTTTCAATTGAAGATACATAGTTTTATAACAATAATGATGATAATAATGATAATAATAATAATAGTAATAATAATAGTAATAATAATAATAATAATAACAACAGCATTAACTTGTTTACTATGGATATCTTATTTATATTTTTGAACAATAGGTAGTTGGTAGTTGGTACCTCGCATAACTTGCATTGATATGTCTCAAATGGCAGAATGGAAGGGCTTGTGGTGGAAAAGCATGTTAAGTACATTATATCAGTTGAAAAGGTCAGAATTGGTCAGAATTTTTTATATTTCTTTTATTTACTTGTTGTTTTTATGAACCATATTAAAGAGAATGGGCTCTTAATCATGTAGTAATATCTAATATGTCTTCTTTTCATTAATGAATTTACTGTGATTATCGGATTTATCGCTTCACTTAATAACAGAAACAAGATGGTGTTTTTTATTATAAGCATCACCTTAATCCCAACCACGCTGGGTTGGTGCAATGAAATTTATCGAGTCAACTAATTATCTAAATTTAGTTACCACATTGGGGCAGGTGGTCTGACATATGAACTTGTTTTTTTCTCGTTAAAGTATTATACTTTTCTAATATTTGAACTTGTTAATTGCCCTGTTAGTATATAACGTTTTAGTGTCAAATATTTAAATATGTATTTTTCAACATGGTAATTTTTTATCTACTATACACTAAGTGGGTGTTTTGTTAAATGAATAATCTTTACAATGTTTATTTGTCTTACTTTCAGAGGAAAGATGATTTCGAATCTGTGGTGATGGAGCATCTAAGATTAAATGGAGCTTACTGGGGATTGACAACGCTTGATATCCTAGGAAAGATTGATGTAGTGGACCGAGATGAGGTTATTCCTTGGATCATGCAGTGTCAAGATGAATCTGGTTTGTCTTATCATACTAAGTTCTTTTTATTGGTTGATCTCTAAATTTTGATCAGCATGTACAATTTGCTAGTTCTCTTAATTTTAATAATTTTGTTGAGATATTTTCCCTGCTCCTATTTCATATGTTAATTCATGTTAGCCGACCCCAATTTCTTTGGGGACTAAGGCATGGATGTTGTTGTATAGTTTTATTGAGATATTTTCTCTTTTGGATAAGGTGTTACTTGGTGAGTTGATGCACACAGTTTGTGTATTTAACTGGAGTCACAATGTAGATTCGCAAAAGGAACCACTAAATATGATTATAATGCCTGCCTGCCACCCTTTTGGTCTTTATTGGTTTCATATTTGGGAGAGAATAATTGTTTTTTCATATTTCTTGGATATAACAGCAGGATTAGCTTATTTAAAACTAATTTGATATATGGGATGATGAACTAGCCATAGTGCCTGAAATCTGGCTAATTAGTGCTACATTTACAATAGAGTACCTTGTGTTTATCTGTGCAGGTGGATTTGGTGGTAACATTGGACACGACCCACATATCTTGTATACCCTTAGTGCCATCCAAGTTTTAGCGCTATTTGATAAGCTTGATGTTCTTGACACTGGCAGGGTTTCAAAATGTATCCTTTCTTGATTCTTGAATCTTGACATGAATTGTATTTTACTTTCATTCACCACATAAGTTCTCCACTTTATCAATAGGGATATACATTCTATATTTCTAGTGTATTGTCTTTTATGTTTTTTTAAAAACTTTTTAGCCAGAATTCAACTTTATGTTTCAATCAAAACTGTGAATGTGTAACAACTCCGAGATTGAATTTAGGTGTTGAACTTGACTATTTAGCCAGATATTGTCAACCTGCAAAATGAAGATGGTTCTTTTTCTGGTGACATGTGGGGTGAAGTTGATACAAGGTAATCAACTGCACTTTCAAACCTTTCTTATATTTTTTTGTTCTCTCATGATCTCATCTTAGTTTCTTCATTCACTTATTACACATGAAACAAATTTTGCATGTTATTCAGTGTTTATTTTAACATAGTATTATCATGAAAGAAAAGTTTTACCAATGTAACTCTTCTTTTAGGTTCTCTTACACTGCATTAAGTTCTCTTGCACTGTTGCAATGCTTGGATGCAATTGATGTGGAAAAGGCAGTACAATACATTTTAAGTTGCAAGAATATGGATGGTGGATTTGGTTGCACACCTGGGGCAGAGTCACATGCCGGACAAAGTATGTTGCACAACATAGTGCTAACTTTTATTTGAAATTGCTAACATGTTTCTTGACTTAGAAGAGATATATCTTTACTAGAATCATTATTCAAGCATTCTCCTGTGTGATCTTGGATGCCTACTTTCATGCAATTTTATTCAGCATTTCAGCATTATTATGATATAGATATTCATGCTATTCTAGAAGAAGTCATGTGAACTATTCATTTAGATACATTTTATACCCAAAATAATGATTTGGAAGTCTTGTTAATGCTAGATCCTATATTGTTTTGATTACCTTTTTAAAATTTGATATGTAAATGAAGATTGCATAAAGAAATCTCTAATATAGAAATCCTCTGCCCAATCTTGGGATATGATGTGTTCGAGTCAAATCAAAACTATAAAATTGAGCCAATTAGCTTCTTGAACCTCATAGCATATAAGCTCATCTTTATTTTACTAGTTTTTTAATATGGTACATGCTTGAACAAACCTTAATGTCCAAGCATAGTATTGTTGGACCTAGTCTGTGATGCCTTCAGCCATATGCTGTGATTTGAATGCACTAACTTTATCCTATTGCAGTTTTTTGTTGTGTAGGAGCTCTTGCAATAACGGGCTCTTTGCATCATGTTGACAAAGATCTCCTTGGCTGGTGGTTATGTGAAAGACAAGTTCAATCTGGAGGTCTTAATGGCCGCCCTGAGAAGCTTCCTGATGTGTGCGATTTGTCCTTGCTTGATAAATACATAAATCTGTTGATATGGTTTTAAGACGCGACTGATCTTACTCATTGTATTTTGTTTATTTCATTCCAGGTCTGCTACTCTTGGTGGGTTCTTTCCAGTTTAATTATGATAGACAGAGTTCACTGGATTGACAAGGAGAAGCTTGTAAAATTTATTTTGGACTGTCAAGTGAGTTCTGCCTCCTTGTGCTGAGTTGAAATCTTCGTACAGAAGTCACAATTGATCATTTATCTTTCCTTAAGCAACTTTTTGTTGATCATTGCGGTGTTAGTCACAATTGTGCCTTCATGATTGTGTAGGATATAGAAAATGGTGGAATTTCAGATAGGCCAGATGATGCAGTTGATGTTTTCCATACCTATTTTGGGGTTGCTGGTAAGTGTAGGATCACAAGTCATCCTGCCACTCCAAAATCATAAAATATCTATCAACCCCACTCAGTACATTTTGAGCAGTTGTAAATTATATTAAAAAAAAGGTACACTAATTTGATCGCTCAAAAACTGGCTGTTTTAACTTGACCGCTCGAGCACGTGATTAGCACCTATTACAAAATAAGTGGTCTGATTTATCTTGCATCATTATTTGTCTGCCCTTCAGGACTTTCGCTCTTGGAATACCCGGCACTCAAAGCTATAGATCCAGCATATGCTCTTCCTGTTGATGTTGTTAATAGAGTCATCTATCACAAGTAATGGGTCAGTTTACCATCGTCTCATTCCTGCGATGCTGACTCTTGATGAATTTTCATTGACATCAACTTTAAGCGGATTTAATTAAGCGGTTAAAGGGATGTGCTCTGATAAGCTCATGCAGTGATGCTTCTAGCCCTTGGAATTTCATCATTGTTTTAGTTCTGTGAGGTGTATGTGTTGTCGCTTTAAAATTCCCAAATCCTAATGTCCTATAAAATGGGGAGAGTCTAGTGTGGCTGTGAACATGGTATCTGTTCAACTTTGTTTTAAATGGCCAATAAGTTTGTGTCCCTTCAGATATATGCATTTGACAGCGAGGTGCTTCCGCATGCCCTGGTAACTTAGTCAGATCTTAAAGTTATCAGGACAATATTTTGTTTGTGTAAGTCAATGTTCTCGGTGCCGCATCAATGACTAGTCCGTCTCAGAACTCAGTCATGTCTTCCTTCAAACTCCTAGGCTTAAGATATTTTTTGTAAATACATATTAACTGTGGAAAATGTTCGAGTATGGATGGAAAAAACTCATACATGAATGTGATGTTTAAACCTGTTGCCAAGACACAGTTTGTCACAGATTAACTGCAAATGAAATAGCTATAGCAGAAGAGAAAAAAGAAGCTGGGCTGAATGAAAAATTTATAAATACTTATTTAATTGAGTTAAAAATTGTGACTGCAGACTGAATAGTAGATTTGCGGTTGCATTTAGAAATTAGAAACACCCCTAGAAGGCTAAAATGTTAGGGGCGAGCCTGCCCAGTGCCCATGACGAGTTATGTACTTGATGGACAAAGTAAACTGATCCACTCAATGAGAAGCCATATTTTTTGGATTTCTAATTTCACACAACTATATGTACTAGGGATGGACCCGGGCCGGTTCGGGCCTGGGCCTGTCTGGGCTTTTGTTTGGGAAGTAGGGAACCCGAACCGGCCTGGGTGACCTGCGGTTCCGGGCCGGGCCGGTCTGGTTTCCGGTTTAATGTTTTTTTTTCTTTTGCTTTTCTAAATTACCCCCGACCCCCCCCCCCCCTTCACTCCCCACCACCTACCCCCCCCAAAACACCCAGCCCTACTCGGTAGAAACCAAAACAAAATGAAAAAAAATGGCCCGAACCGGGCTCGGACTGGCCGGGCCGGTACAACATTTTCAAGGCCTGAGCTCGAACCGGGAGTTGAGCGGTTCTGGTTGGCCCGAACCGGCCCCAAAACCGGGTACTGGGCTGGGCTGAGCCCAAACAGTACCAGGCCGGGCGGCCCGACTCGAGTCCACCCCTAATATGTACATGTTTCAAGGTCAGCCCTTGGCTCAGGACATATTTTACATGTAAAATATTTTAAAAGATTCTATTTTATCTTATTAATTGGCAATGAAATGAAACAAAAAATACACGAAAATTCTGTATTGTCTAATGAAAATTGTTTAGTCGAAATTATACAAAGTACTACCTCTAGCATCTAATATATATATATATACTACGTATATTTTAACTATTTCAATATGTATTGTTTGCATGGGGTCTATATTAACGTTTCCTAGGAATATATATCTCCTTAAGTCCTTGGGGTTTATAATTTCCAAAGGAAAAATTCACACTAATAATCGCACCTATTGATGGTCTTCTATTATTAATCCCTCCTACTGATTATTCTGAAATAATACGAACTAAGAGGTTAATCTTCCTCCTTTACTCCATTAACCTAAAGTTCGGGTCTTAACCGGTAATTCATAGTCATGTGACCGCACGTGGTAATTAATCTCTCCCTTTTACAAATGTGAAGCTGCTGTGAAGATAACGCAGAGGACATCTGAAACGCGAGGACGAAGGAAGACAACGAGCGCGACTTGGCCAGACTGAATTGGTGGTGAACTGAATTTCACGGTATGACTTAGCCGGACTTAATTTCACGGTCTGAGAAGGGAAACACAGAGGCCAAACTGAATCGGAGGTGGGTCGTCTTCTTCGGCATTTGTAATGAGGTCCGTCAGTGGATCATCTTCTTCGAACTCAATTGGAGGTAATTGTCATCACACCAATAATAAGGGGCTTACTCATCTCTGTTTATTCTTTCCCGTCTTGATGACAATTCAAGTTTATAAATTTACCATATATGACTACATGTGATCTTCCATTGATAAAGCACAAATGACGGGAAAATCAGGGGTAGTAGTTGACTGGTTTACCTTCAACTAGACCTCAGTGTTCTTAGGCAGATTGGGCTGGTTCCATTTATGAATTGGAGTAGGAAGCTATCCGAAGAGTAAAACTCGGTAATTCAATGCACATAATACACAAGGCAGTATACATATATCGGCTAAACGGGCTAATAGATTTTGATCGTCTTACGTGTCCGAGGGAGAAGACATGGGAGGGGAGGGGCTGAGTTGCGAAGCCCAGGAGGGAGGTTGGGCTTCAAAACGATGAGCCAAACTTCTGGGAGCTTGCGTACAGAGGAGCTAGGTCTGTTTAAGGAGCTGCTACAGTTGTTAGTTAAACGAATTTAAAATAATCACTGGCATACTCGGTTGGCAGTACCTTTAGACTAAAGGGGGGAGATTAACCCCTTAGTTCGTATTATTTCAGAATAATCAGTAGGAGAGATTAATAATAGAAAACCATCAATAGGTGGGATTATTAGTGTGAATTTTTCCATTTCCAAACACTAAGTAAGTTTTGGCGGCTGATTTGATTTTCATGAATACAATTTCGTGGCATCAATGGGATGACTTTATTTTATTAAGGTCTGAGTGCTTTTTATAATGAGTTTTGACTAGCGGATTAATATGAAGTTTTGTGAAGCACTTCTGTTAAGCTGGTCGCCCACTTACACTCTCATACATGAAGTGTCGACTTTGAAATTCGATGGGGGGAGTTTCATCCTATTTACCTTCCCCGCTCCTCCCCCCAGACCCCCGGGGTATATAACAAAAGAATGAAACATCATCATAAATATGCTTCCCATTGTCGTGTTCATCATGTTGCTAGATATGTTTTTAATTGGATTGAGATTTTCAGATTGTTTTGGCCTGTTTAAGTAGGGTCTATAGATGTCTGTTCTATGTATATTTTGCAATTGTTTAAGGTGCTGATAGCTTGTTCCCCTCGCAACATGGCACTCATGACAAGTCAATATCAGTTCAAAGTTCAAATTTAGGTTGTTATGACTTACGAATAATAGTGGGAGAGGCGTCTCATTGAGTATTGATTGCGTCGAAAGTACGAATGTAGGGTGAACTTGTGGATGTGAGTTGCTAAAGTTATTTATGCTTTGGAATTTTTTTGTTTAACTTATTTCTAACGTTCTCTTATTTAGGAGCTATTCTTTATGGCTTGCGCTTAAATGCCCATGGGTTTATGTTTTTGTGTCAAATGCCCTGGAGGTTGTTGATGTTTGTTTGAAGAAAACAACACATTATCTTGATGGCTTCAATCTGTGACATGTCACAGTCAAGGAGGCTAGGAGCTAATTGCTTCAACTCCTCCATTAAAGTGAGACTCAATTTGATTCTTGATCAAAGACATACGTTTCATCAATTGAGACTTTGAGAGCCTTAGCGTGGGGAGAAAACTCCATACATCACCGCTCCGCCGGAGGTGAACCACATGAGACTTTACAAGGTAATTGAGATTTACAATCTCTCATATGCTTTGTCGAGTTGGGACGTGGAGAATTCTTGGGGTTGAGAATTCAACCTTTTTGGAGGAACAAAAAAAGTAACCGCATTGACATAAATATTTTAGGAGAAAATTGCTTTTGGTAGGAGTGTAGGACTAAAACGTACTCTGTAGCATTATTTCAAAAAAGGACATTATGTTTGGTTTTCCTTGAATATAACTAATAATTTCATTTTACCCCTGATTTGAGTAATTAATTAATTAACAAATTAATTGCCCCTAGTTCCCTTGCATAATCAAGGTCAGTCCGTTGCCGTCAGATCATTCCATGGCGGCGGCAACAAACTTCGGCGGAGACGGTGCAAGTCTCTAGCGGTGGCGGTGGCAGAATTCTGCCACATCGGTGGAGGCATTCTGGAAAAAAATCCGACAATCCGGTGGCAGGCGGTGATCTTGCGACCTGGACAATCTGAGGCAGTAACTCCAACTCCATAAGGGTATGTTTTGTTCAAGGAATGTCAGATCAACATGTGAATGTTAGATTGCTGGGTATGTTAGATTGATGGGAATGTATTCAATTTGTACTCATTTGTGTTTGGTTGAGACTAAAGGAATGTGACATTAATTTGTTTGGTTAAATCATATATTATACAACAAACTTGGTGAATTACTTTAATGCTCTTAAAAATATTTTTTCGTAATACCCTTATTACAATCGTCGGAATCTCGAGAAAGAATGTCTTCATCGATAGGAGCCTACGTTTTTCATCGATCAAAAAATCAATGGACCACACGTCACTAATAGAATGACCTGATTATTCAAGGATTTTAGGGGGCAATTAATTAGATTAGGGGTAGAAAATTAATGGTTGATCCTACTTAGAAAATATTAGATATTGACTCCTATTTAAGGAAAAGTTGCATGTTATATTTTACTCCTACTAAAAGGTAATTCACTATCAACCACTAGTGAAAAAAAATTAATGTTTGATCCTTCTAAATCATTCTTACTTTATTCTAAATTTATTACTCCGGTACTACGTAATTCACTATCAACCACATTAACTCCTTTTTCTTAATAATTACACCACCTCCTCATATATTAAGTTATCATGATCATTTAAGTTTAAAAGTTCAATACAAGTTATTATGATTAAATTACTACTGTAGTCATTTCTCACATTTTTTTAAACAATCTTTATTTTAGTTATAAATATGTAATTATTTCATTAATTTTTAATAAATCAAATTCAAAAGTATACATTTTGTATTTCTTAATCCAATATGGATGGGTTTGTTTAAAAAAATTCCAATCTAGATGGGTTAAGAAAAATAAAAAATAAACACTCTGTATGCTATTTAAACCATTTTGGTTAAATGAAAATGGGTATTTTGGAATAAAATTCACCCCCACTAAGGAAGGTAAGATAACCTAAGAGTTGAGTGAGTTTGAGATAAAGGAGCATCCTATTACTTTCTCTTCCTTTTCGGAATGTGACATTCTCCCCATAAAAATAAACCTACGAACCAAACACGGATATTTCAGATTCCAGGCATAAGATTCCGGCCTGCATAGGTGATTACCTTGAACCAAACATACTATTTAACTTTTTCGGCAGCTAGATGTCTCCGATCCCTAACCTGTCCAAAGCCGTTTGGAGGTATCCAGAAAGCTTCGAGCCAAAAAGACGAGGGAATGAGCACAATGTGTCCAATCTTTTCAATTAAATGATACCAGTCTACAATCTTTATCCAATGAAAATTCTTTTTGTACACATCATCTTACAAATGTTTAGGAGAAGTTATTTTTTTGTCTATGAATAACATGTTCAAAGATTTACCATATTTTGTTTATGAACAAGCTACTCATAGATAAATATAACTACTCACAGACAGACAGACATGTGTAAGATAGACATGTGTAATATGATGCCTACAAATTCCTCCTTCAATGTCACTCCACATTTTGACAACCTCTTCCTTCAATTCTGACTGATTATATCCAAATTATTATTAAGCAGCCAAATTCAGTGATAATAATCCGGTTATAAGAATGAATGAAAAAATATATCCGGAAAATTGGGTCATGATTCAATCGGATGAATCTTCATACAGAGTCAGCAGCAGGCGTCAATCAATTGCTCTGTTAAGTAGGCTTCAAATCTGTCCGCAAACCCCAAATTCTCCTTTGTTCTCCGGGGAAATTCCTCTAAGAACATCAACAGCCTCCTTTCCGACGACAAAATTGACTCGGATAAAGAAGATGAAGGTGAAATACAATCCTCCTAAAAATCCCAACTTCCCAAGGAAGAACCGAGGCTCAAGAAAGATATAATCCGCCCAATTCAAACGGCGAGAAAGACTTTCTCAAGCTCAACTCCGGTCAGGCCGTGGCAATCAGCGAGCACCACATATGCGTCGGGTTCCATGAGGAATCAGAGTTAGATTAATGGGTTGGGGATTAACACAATCATATTATGTTGTTTGAAGAAGAAGAGAGTAAAGAAGCTCATGTACAAACTACAAAAGGAAACAGAGAAGGTCTGAAATTTGGGGTTAAGGCAGTCGATCGAGTCAAACACTGCCCGGTCACGTCCGCCACTGTAACACCCGCCATCAACTTCGTCATGACTACCACTTCCGCCGCATGCCCCTTCACGATGTTGACCACTAACCTCCACCATATCTTCCGGTCATGAGATATATTCAACGAGTAATAGGGCTATAGAATAGAAAACAAATAGGGCTGAACCTAATAAATATCATTATCATTAGGGTAAATTTGTAAAGTTAGTCAATTTGCTTAAAACGAATAAATAAATAAGGCTGTACCGCTGTCGTTAGCATAACTACGGCTGCATTTAGAAATACCCTTGAAATTTGGTATATTCGGATCGAATCTATCTCTTAATGGAACCAGTGATTTAAAAAATTTATCAATGATTGGAACCGTGCTCATCCCTAATTGAAACTACTCGTATTTTTTTTTCTTATTCAATTTAGGGGTGTTTGGATCTGATTCTCAAAACTGATTCGAAGCAGAAGCTGGAGTGTTTGGGTGAAATTCCAGAAGCACTTCTGGAGCTCTAATTTACTCTCAGAATCAGTTTTTTTAGAAGCTGTGGGGTACCAGCTTCTGAAAACTGATTCTGATTCTACTTCTACTTTTAAAAAAAGAAGCAGAAGCAGAATCAGTTCCAAACACCCCTTACAAGCAATGGATTTAAAATTGCCCCAACTATCACCGGGATTGTCGGTCCGCCCAGCAAAAAGCTGCCGACTGGCCGTCCAGAAGAAATCGATGATCCCACCCCTGTACAGGTGATGTCGACCGAGACCATCAACGCCGCCTCATCCTCCTCCCACACCCGCTCTTACCGATGTTACCGCTGCAGCTATTCTTACCCCATCATAACAACCGCCGCCGCCGCCACTCCCTTAAGCTGTCCACGCTGTCACCACCGCCACCTCCTCCCTCCCCACACCACACCCTCGACCCCCACTCCGACCATTGCTTCCTCCATCAACCCTCCTATTCCTCAGCCCCTTCCCTCCAACTCTCAAGCTCTGGATTTCCTCGACTCCGATTCCGATTTCTATTCCAATTATCCTTATCCGGAACGGGAAGACTCGTTTTTTGACTTCTTCTCGTCTAGTACCTCCCCGCCCTCCACTCTCAAACCGATTGTCGACAGACTGCCCGTTGTAGAGGTCGCCGATTCCGCTTCGTGTTCTATTTGTATGGACGAGTTTGAGCCCGGCACCGGAGCTAGTCAACTCCCCTGTGAACACTTCTTCCACAAGGACTGTATTGCTCCTTGGCTGGATCGCAGCAAAACATGCCCTCTATGTCGGAGAAAATTACCCAATGAAGAATCTGAGAAACCGCTCCACTCCAATTGGGGATTCGCTGTGGCGGAAATAGAAGCTATTCGTATGGCTGAATCTGAATTGGAGAGGTGGCTAGCAATAATTGGAATGGCTGATTTTGATGATATTAGTGGGTGGTTTATTGATCCAATGCACGATGCTGATGGCGATACTTTGATGGTTGATGCAGCATTGTAGTGATGATGGTTTTGTATATGATGTGATCAGGTATGTCTTAATTCTGAGTTTGAGATGAATTCAAGATTCTTTGAGTTTCAGGTATGTGTTAATTCATACTCTGTACATTTTGTGGAATGATAATATTGCTGCCTTCAATCTATGATTGTTCACAGTTTCATCTTTAGTACTATATATGTTCTTTTTTTTTAAATGGTGATTATAAAGGGAGCCATTAAGCCAAGCACCACAGTCAAGGAGGAGGTCATTGTGACACTCCCAAGGAGGTCACGTGTTCGAAACAAATTCATGCCAAGGATGTTGGCATTTAACATCATATACTATAAAAGACTAGAAAGTCCAGCCAAAAAACAAAAAATGAGCCATCAACTAGAATGAGATCAGTGTATATGGTTGACTTCATTTTTTCAGTTTTCCCTTGTCATTCTTGAATTGTGCCGGATCTTTCGGGTTCTGGATTAAAAAAATCCATTTTTTTTATAAATGGAGAATACAAAGTCGACTCAAGTGCAAGTACTAGGAAAGTAACCTGCTAATATGAAACTAATAAAGAACCCCACATAAAAAGGCATACTTGACACGTTCACAGCTAAGAATATAATCACCAACTAGTAATGAATAATGATTGACTGATAAATCGCTAAAGCAAGAAAGTAAAAGAGCAAGTCTATTTTAATTCAACTGCTTGGCTCCCTGCCTTGTCCAGTGTTGGAGAGGATGTTGGTCGAGTGTTTCTCTCCCTATGGCTGCAGCTGTGTCCTTGGGACAGTTCATGTTCAATCCCACGTTCTGATCACTTACCAGTTATTTGACAACTGTCTCATCTCAGAATCCATACCAGTAGAATCCCATCCCATCCTTAGTTTAACAAAACGCCTGATGCCTCGGGTAAATTGACCCAAAACGCCTAACGCCGCCCCATGCTTTTTAAAAGTAAGATCCCATCCGATGACATGATGTTAAAAGTTTGGTTATTATTGAGTAATTTGACATGCGGCGGAAAAAGTTCAAAACTTGTTGGAAGAAGATAGAGGGGGAAAAAGTTTTGATGAAGAGGAGGAAAATTTAGAAAAAAAAAGTGAAGAAAAGTTAAGTTAAAGTTGAGGATGCTTGTGTGGGCACCAAGTTGAAGTAATGAGTGTGTGGGTACTAAGAATGTTTTTAATTGGAATGATTTCGGTCCCAGACAAGATCATCAAACCAGACTATAGCAAACACGGAGAATAGTAAAATACACATAATGACATAAAATAGAGATCTACCAGACCCCTCTAGTTGAGATTTCAGACCAAATCAGAAAATTTTAATTCAATTAAAAACACCCTAACACTTCAATTGTCTGTGTTCTAGTGCAGTCAAAGTTTCTGAAAGTTTCACGTTCGAGCTAAAGTTAAGCTCAGATTCTAAGTCTCTTGTATAAGGGATTGTGCTAAGAGGGTTTATGGAAAGCTTAAAGAAGTTGTACATCCATTGGTCCAAGCATGTATGGGTACATTTAAAAGGAGCTGTGTAGCTGCAAAGACCGATTTGTTTGATGAAAATGGAATTAATTCTTATCCCAACAAGGAATGTGGAACATCTCGTGATCTCGATATAAGGAAACATGGGCTGGAGTGTGAAGCATAGTGAAAGCCTATGTACTTGAGCACAATTTTAAATGAGTTTTGTATGCTAGCTAACTGACAACATTCATTCATGTTTACATCACCCAGATAACAAATTACTTCAGTCTTTCTAAATTTTATATAAAGAGTGCATTTGTAAATAGTAGTATTAAGTTGTATGTTGAAAGCATAGGCATACCCAGGAGCCCAAAACGCTCCATGATTTGAATTTGGGGCGAGTCTATTTGTTTTACACTTATAAGTGATATATAAGTCTTTTGCCGAATTTCGGTCATAGAGTGAGTTGGGGCCCATATTGACCCCCCCCCCCCCCCAGCCAAGCCAATGGTTGAATGTTGTGAGTTCCATATCAGTGAGTCACGCTTGAGAATCTCGACAACATTCATTCAAGTTTAGATCACCCAGACAACAAATTACTAGCCTTCTTTCTAAATTTTATATAAAGAGTGCATTTGTTATTGGTAGTATTAAGTTGTATGTTGAAAGCATAGGCATAGCCAGGAGCCTAGGAGCCTCAATGATTTGAGTTTGGAGCGAGTCTATTTGTTTTACACTTATAAGTGATAAAATAAGTCTGTTTCCAAATTTCGGTCAGAGTGTGTTGGGGCCCAGATTGACCCCCCACCCCCCCCAGCTAAGCCAATGGTTGAAACTTGTGAGTTCCACATCAGTGAGTCACGCTTGAGAATGCTTGCGGGTTTTAGTTTAATAGCATGTTTTTATCCTTTTGTTTTTGTCCTTTTTATTCTTTTTATCCTTTTTATTCTATCGTTTTTATGTATATCCATCTCTTTTTATATTATCTCTTTTTTTAATCATAGTTTATCTTTTTATTTTTCTTATCTTTCTTTTCCAAATCATAGTTTATCTTTTTATTTTTCTTATCTTTCTTTTCCTTTTGATGACGATATTAGAGGACCCCAAAATCTTTTGAACCAAGGCTTTTGGATGTTGTTGTAATATTAGTATTCCTTCCATTTTTTGTAATATTAGCTTAGTGTGTTGGGAGATAAATATTTATCTAACATGATGTAGAGCTACCTACATTGTCATTCGAGCAGGGGTGTTCATCGGTTTGGTTTTGTCATTTTTCGGTTTCATTGGTTGAATTTAGGTTGGTTTAGTTTTGAGAAAGGTAGAACCGTAAACTAGTTTCTGCTCAACCAATCAACCAAAACTTAGTTTCTTCTAACTCAGACTCCAAACGACTATCCCTTTTCCATGGCCATCCACTTGTAACAAACTCTAACCTCTATGGTTTCAAAAAAGATTCGGTCACCGTTTATAAAGATGTATCCGTCGAACACACCGACGACGATGAAGAATATGACCGTGCATGTGGGTGGACTACATAATCGGAAACAGATTTGGTTTGAAACCCCTGGAAGAGGTATGGATCCCACTGCGTTGAGTTTCCAAATTCAAAGGAAGAGGCAAGGAGATGAACTCCTTCGACGCTATGTTTCAAGATCTCTATGCGGATGTATTTTGGGACTCTACTTAAGGGAAGTCTTTGTATTCCTTACATATGTGTATTTCGTTTGTATTTGCACATTTCGCATCACAAATTGTGGTTATTGCCTACTTAATCTGACAAATGATGAATTATTGTGGTGTTGCATTGTCTATACGTTGCTTAACTGATGAAATTACCTTATTTTTGCTTGTACACGATTCTCCTTATGTTTTTACCTTACTGGTTGTACGCATGATGGTAATTGTGTGAGCCTTATTAACATTTGCCACCCACTTTCTCCAAGTGTAGGAGGCTATGTATATGTCCGGAGGCTATGTAATTCAGTAATTGTGTTGGCCTTGTGTTGCTTACCTTACTGTCTGATGAAGCATTGGTCATGTGTGGTTACCATACTGCTTGTATTGATGATGATGATGATGATGATGATGTTTTGTACTTACCTTACCGGTTCTACTGATGGTGATGGGGGTTGTGTGGTTACTGAATGAGTAAACTGATGATGGTCCTACTGGTCCTACTGTATAAGCCAATGTATGTGCATATGTGTAGAGTTAGATTGTTACCATTGACTTGAATGCATACATGACTGTCAATAAGTGTACAACAATTTGAACAAAAGATACTACACCGCCCCTACATTTAGATAACGTAGGCTAGGCATGCATAATAGTACATACATAAATTGTACATTTCCTCTACGTACAAAAAAGTTGTCCCTTTGATAGTGTACATACAAAAAAGTTGTCCCGTTACTTGTGTACATACAAAAAAATGTACACTTTCCCTATATACAAAAAAGTTGTCCCTTGAATCCCTTGACTAGTGTACATACAAAAAACCTGTCGAGTTCATTATTGAAGATGACCCTCATCTTCAATTATGAACCGAGTTTCTAGCCCTTCACTTTGCATGTATATCTCCTGTGTTTCTCGCCCTTGTGCTTGCATGTGTATGAGATTCTCCTTAGCTTCATCCATTAATGCTGGGTTGTTGTTCATCTTCTGTGGTAACATCCCCTGTGTGTCAAGCTTATCCTTATCAACATGTTTTAGTTTAAACTGATTTTCACTTTTGTGCATCTGTATTTGTTCCATCACACACTGATACCTTAAGAACACATTCTTCAAAGTATAAGTTGTGACCTCATCAAAAGCCGTTCTCACAGCTTCGATAAACTCAACAATTGTTTTAGGGGGATTTTAGTTCTTTCAGTGAATCAATTGCACGAAAAAACCTAAGTCTAGGACATTCATGTCTAGGCCGTTAGGTGGCTAGAAAGTTAGCTTTATGTTCCAGTCATCTGCAGTTGCCGACTCCACAAATTCTGCATCATTCATATCAATGTGTGGTCGGGCAGTCTTGTTGAATTATGATTGCTAGTGGGACTTTGTGTAGCATCATCTCCTTGATAACATTTCTGGTTACACTTAATTTTGGATTTTGTCTCTAAAGTGCCTGCTGATCTATTTTTACTAGCCCGCTTTGCTCTTTCCTCATATGTGAATGGAAAGATACAAATCTTTTCATCCCATAGCAGCCCCATTGTTCCCAAGTTTAGGCCGACCTAAAACTGCTAAAAACACTATTTTGGTTTTTTTATTGAGCAGATCTATAGGGGTCTAGCTCACTGGGATGCGTGTAGTATGTTGTGGTTTCTTTTGATAAAAAAAAACCACTTTTCTTCTATGTGAATGTAATTATAAAAATGATGAAACATGGAGTTTAAGGGCACAGGTCTAGGCACCAAATGAGACAGGCGGAACTGTAACCTTTTGATTTTTTCTGCATGTGTGAGGAATGGCTTTATGGCATTGGAATGTCTCTTTAGACTGTGACATGTCTAGGGCATAACCCAAAGATTGAATGTTCTTTCTTTGATGTAGTGGAATGTTAACTTGCCTAAGTAAAAAACAACTGTTTTCTTCCCACATTTCACGTATATTGACTTCGCACATTAATTAGGATCCCATCATTGAGCTGACTGTGAGCACGATCCCACAATTTATTAATTGTATGTCTAGAACAGTTGAATTGTGTAGCTATTTTTCTCACAATGCCCCTCTGAAGTTTCTCGTTATGAAAATGAGCTAAAAGCGTTTCCACCAAACTATTTTTTTGTGCATTACTTAGTTTAGACCACCTACTTGTTCCAATTTGACATCCTTCATTTGTTTATTTTGCAGGTACAACAGGAGTAATAGTTGCAGAGGCTACCGAGGAAGTTGCAATTGGATTTGAGGAAGTTGCAGGAGCCTCAATTTGTAGAGAGAGAGCCAAAGAGAGATCTATGGGTAGTAAATGATGTCAGATAAGGTAGTTGTAGGAATTTAAGGAATAAAAATGGAGGGAATTGAACTTTGGTGTACTGTTGCACTTTGTAGCATTAACCTCCGAATGAGTTGTAAAGTTTGTTACCCTTTTATGTGATTGTTGTTATCGAAATGTAGCCCCTTTTTCTTCACTTTTGTTTTCACAGTTTGGGCAACACGTGGGAGGGGAGGACAATTAGGGAAAGTCAAGAGCACATTAACTTTTGCATAAAAATGTGTGAGGGTCAAAGCAGGAATTATATTTTTGGTCCATCACATAATGTCTAATTCAACTATTTTGCTCTTTCCTTTACTTTTTGGTCTCACCTCACCTCCTCCCTTCTTTCTTCTCCACATGTTGCTCTTCCCCCTTATTTCTTCGTCCTCGAGAGTTGAAACAAACAGAATAACCTTTAGAAAATCCTATAAGCTAGCTCATCAGAAAATCAAGATTCAAGAAATAACAAGAAATTGCGGAAATGGGGGTAAGGAGGTATTTTCCGGTGATCTAGGGCGATTGAATACGCTCCTTAAGTATATTTCATACACATTGTTTACTTAATAGTAAGGAGAATAAACTCCGAGTTTTTCCATATGTATTTATAAAATTCTCCGATCAACATGTTTATCAAGAAAGAAAGAAGTTTGGACAAAGATTTCTTGCATAGTTTTGATTAAGTTTTTCGAGTCTTGAACTTAATATATCAAGAATGCAAGGAATCTTAGTAGAGTTTCTCCGTATATTCTTGATGAAGTTTTTCTATATTTTAATTAAGTTTAATCAAGAAGGACATAAATCACAATAGTAATATCAATAGCACTCTATATTAAATGTCAAGCATAATGATGAGAAAGAGTTTAATTTCTCCACTCAGAAGCAACACATTTGCAAATGCAAGTTTACCTATGCGTTAAACATGACAATTACATACATGCATGAGATTCTTCAGCAAGTAAATTATTATTTTTGTGACAGAAAATGAAAGTAAATCTTATTAGGCTATATCATGGTACATCCTTTTCCATCTAATTGGCGGATCTCTTAAATATTTGGGACATTTTTTCTTCTTTTTGTTTCCAACCCCCACAATCGGTTCTTGCAAATACTCGAGGGCGTCCGCCTGGAAATGTTTTTTTCCATTCTGGGTTGTTGAAAATATAGCCAAATATTCTAAGAGAAAAATACACAAGTTAAGAATGTATAATAAAAATAGTTATTCCAACTAGTACTAAATAAAAACAACACTTTATCTTTGCTCCTATTCATCACCGACGGTGTCTTCCTCCAAAACAATAGTGTGCCAAATAATGTCAACTAGTGCCACATTTTTAAATTGTGTGAAAGTCAAAGGAGACCTTTTAAATTGGGATGGAGGGGCATAAGAAAAGTGTGAGGAAATGTAGAAGTTAATTAAGCTAGACGAGCTCGACTCTCTAGCTTAGATCCAATCGTAAGAAACATCGCATTCAACTATATACACCATATTTTTTCTAATCCGAACACACGTCAAGTCAAGCTATACACGTAGTATAAAACAATCTAGTCTAGTAAAAATACGTAGTATATAACTTGATTTGACTTGGGATCGACTTCGAGTTTTATTTATTCTAAAATACTCTCTCTGTCCCGTTAAGATTGTCTAATCTTTTCTCTTCGATCTATCCTGATTGTCTCATAACAAACTTGGTAAAGTATGTGTGGTTCTAAATAATTTTTATCTTTAATTTTACTTAATACATTCTAAAAATTCACTTTTCCTAATAACTGTATGACCTCCTCATATCCCAATGTTAGTGTGACGGATGTAGTTTTTTTAAGGAAAGGGAAAAACAGTACAAAGTGACGAAAAAGGAAAGAAAAGCAGCACAAAAGGAAAAACAGTGGAAACATCTAAAAAATAACTAGTCCCACGGGAAATCTCTGGATTGAGATCTGGTTCTCATGCTATGTTGCCTTTTATTCTTCTGAGTTTTTCTGTAAATTTTGACGGATGTAGTATAATACTGCTTTCATCCCATTTTATATGTCTTGTTTTGGTTTGACACAATTATTAATACGAAGTATATTTTTTTGACACAATTATCAATAAAATACTGATAAAGTAGAAGTTATGATCGAACGTAAATGCGGTGGGCCACATATATGTTTTCTAAAAAAGGAAACATGACACCTGTTTTCAGAAACCTCAAAAACGAAAGTATGAAATGTATAATGGGATGTAGTGAGTATATTTTAAACAAAGAGTTTTATTTGGTACAGGGGCAAATAGGGGCCGCTAACCCCATTTTTTCTCCTCGGTATACTCATCCCAAAATTTTAATATATATATGTATTTGTATGTATTTTTTTACACTGTCACCCTTTCTACCAAAAATTCCTACGTACGCCGCTGCATTTGCGGTTATCAATAATTTTTTAAATGTAGTTCAAAAAATGTTTTAAAATTCTTTGCATACTTGTCTCTTGAACGTTAGACTCTCTCTGTCGTTTATGATTTATTTAAATATAAGATGAATTAAGTTTGATTGATCTTGCTTATATATGTTTGAACGTCATATGAGAATATGCACAAAGTTTATACGTAGTATAATACTTTTGAAACATTATCTAAAACATTAGAATTTCTAATATATTCTTTTTATTGAATATAGGTACTTGCATATTGCATTCTAAAAATGCATCTTATTTACCTACCCTCTTAAATAATTGATTTCGTTAAGATTCAAGACAGCTGGAGGTGTGAAATAATAGTTATCGGCAAACTCTCGATCAGATAGACTCAAAAACCATCCAAATCCTTCTGCTCCCTTAATTCCCCTAGTAACGAAATAATGAAGCAAATATTAGGGAAATTAACTGAATAGCCAGCAGATTAAATATACTTGACATTGTCAAACTGATCGATAAGATGGTCCAACAAATCATAATAAAATGAATACACAAAACTGACGAGCATTACAACTGTTTTTCAAAATATTACTGAAATGAAACTTATTTACAAAAATATATATAACTAATAGTTACGTATATTACTATGATCTCATAGTAACTTAAGTCTAAAAGTAGAGTAAAGTTACCTTGATTGAATTACTATTATGATCACTATTGTACTTAGGAGGTCATGTTTTTGTAAACAACATTTATGTAAATAATTCTTATACTAATCTCCCCTTTTATTAATTAAATGAGTAATAGTATTTAGTGAATTTTTTTTACACACTTTTAATAATTTGTAAATGTAGTCTGAATATAAGTTTTAGAACCCAGTAGGATCTTTCTAACGAGATCAAAACCCTTCAAATGGACTCATCTGAACATATGTTTTGCAACTTTTAGTCCTCTTTCAACTATTACGTCTTTGATACTTGGTACTTGACTTTGAACTTTTTTCACTTGTAGTTTCTTGGTTATTGTACGAGAAACACTTTTGATATCTGTCTCAGAGATTCCCTATATTTAGTTCTTTCACTTTCATAAAAGTCACACTTTTGATCATTCAACTATTATCATAGTACATTTTTAGCCTTTCACTTCTTGTGGCAAAATAATAGTGAAAGGACTAAAATGTCAATTTGACGATACTAAATTAGGGAATTTTGAATTCGATGACTACAAGTGTCTTTGACACAATGGTCAAAGGACTACAAATGAAAAAAAAAATTGAGAGTTAAAAATGTCACTCATACATAGCTACCCTGTATATATTATCAACTCTTACTTAAATAGTTATTGTTGAGAAGTTGTATAAAACAAATGGTATTAGCTAAAGCCTAAAGTATATGTTTTTAATGAGAAAATCCTTTAAATAAATAGGACTAAAACAAAAATTGAATAAGTTTAGGGAACAAGCTAAGTTTACGAAATACATAGCTAGTGTACAAATAGAACCATCAATTTATTCAATTCACTCCTAATAATTGAATAAGTTTACAAAATAAATTTAAGAAAATTGTTTTCCTTTTTCACGGTCAAATAAATTTTATTTATGAAATTATAAACATACAACGTATATCCTAGTAAGTAGTGCACTTTAATTAATCTATATAAAACAATTATTTAAGTGTTAGTTTAGTCCACGTGTAAAAGATATACAATAATGGTGATGTTGTGTTTAAACAAATATTAAAATAAAGGGTGCATGATTTGTTTTTTATCTATGTAATATCGTGTCATACACATAACACACATCCATTGTGACACACAAATATATGCACACGCGCGCACATATATATAGGGAGAGTTCAAATAAAAAGTACTCTTCCCGCGCAAAGTGTGAAAATTGCACTTTTACATGTTTTGCTTGCACTTTTTTGTGTTTCCGTAACACTTTTTCGCCTTTGCGGTTTTGGGTACGTAAATTCGGTGTTATAGGAGGAGTAGCCCACATCTTAATATAGCACTTTGTTGATTCAAATTTTTCCGATGTGGGATTCTAGCACCCCTCCTCTGCGCCTTACGACCAGACACTTCGTCTGGATCGTGTCGTCATTGTCGTTTTTTTCGTCATTTTTCATAAGGGGCCCACACCATGGATCGATTTGGCTCTGATACCATGTTAAGACACGGGTTCCATCCTAAAAGGTCAATCTTAGCTTATAGGAGGAGTAGCTCACATCTTAATATAGCACTTTGCAGATTCAAATTTTTCCGGTGTGAGATTCTAACATTCGGCCAAAACCACGGTGATAGTTTTGTAAATAAACCAATTTTTTTCGCCACCGTGAAAAAGTGCAACGAAAACAAGTAAAAGTACAAGCGGAACGTGTAAAAGTGCAATTTTCGCACTTTGTACGGGAAGAATACTTTTTATTTGAACTCTTCCCTATATATGTGTGTATGTATTAGAGAAAATAGGGAAAAGGGGCAAATAAGCCCTCGAACTAATAAAAAAAGTGCAAATAAGCCCTTTTGTAGGAGGTTTCGTCTGTCTATCGTCATTTGGGGAGGTTCCCAGTGGAATTTTTTTATGAAAATTTTTAAGCATCTTATTCATTTGGTCTAGTTTAGTCATACCGAATTTCAGCTAAAAAATCAATCGGGAAGACAGTTAAATGAATTTTTTAAGATAACTGCGCAGTTAAACAACGCAGTGTAGTTCCGAAAATCATTTGAGTGCCTTACCGGTTGACTTTTTAGCTGAAATTTGGTATGGCTAAACTAGACTTCATGAAGAAGATGCTCAAAAAAATTCATCAAAAAATTCCACCGAGAACCTCCCCAAATGACGATAGACAGACGAAACCTCCTACAAAAGGGCTTATTTGCACTTTTTTGATTAGTTCGAGGGCTTATTTGCCCCTTTTCCCATTAGAAAATTTATTCAATCAATCAAGGTTGGTAATTTAGGTACGTACCAAGAGCAAGGAGCAATAACATAGTGGTCTGATAGATTATCATAAGTGTCGAGCAACCTACCCTCCCACCTTGGGTCATTATCGCAACATAGTCTCCGAATTTCTCTAACCATTTCATCTGGACCTTTTGTGGTTTCATCAAACTTGGCCGGAAATATTGACCCAACCCCCGTTTCAACCTTGGTTGAATATGAAAATATGCACATGAGTGAGCCAACGATAGAGTCAAAACTGCCACTACAAAAAAACAATGATTCTGGCATAGCCTTGTCCACGGATTTGGAAAAAGTTCACATAGTATTTGGCAATTGGCATGGAATTGTCAAATCTGTGCCAAATTTCGTAGCAATATCGTTTTCTCACCAGCTATTTGGCATGCAAAATATATTATGATTCGTGCCAAACTCGATCAATCCATGACAATCAAGTCCATGCTATCTTAGTTTGTTCGTTATTATGAGCCCATTTGTCATTTAATTAAAATGTATTTATGATCATATAAAGCTAGATTAAACTAATATGATATTGTGTGTGTATACATATGTGCAGGGCCGGCTCAATAAATTAGGAGACCCGGCCCGGTGCGAGTCACAAAAAACAGGCCTTATATTAAATCAATACAATACCAAAAATAACTTTAAGAAAATCCAAAAAAAAACTCAAAACAAATGTGAGATTGAGAAATGATCAATTTTTTGAACTTGAACAAATAAAATTAGTAAAAAATCTAAAATCGGAAATGAACAAATGAAAATAGGATAAGAAAAAGTGAATTTTTTACCTTTGGTTGGATAACCTGAATAGTTAGATCGTTCGGGCAAATAAAGTAATCAACTATTTCCAAAAATAATTACCCTATATATACACACACTATATAGATTTTACAAAAAATGGGCCTTATATTTTTGGAGGCCCTGTGCAAAGGCACGCTTTGCACGCCCTCATCTACGGCCCTGCATATGTTTGTGTGAAATTTGGATCAAACAAGACAATGATCTCGTGAGAGAAATAATAAGAATAAATCTAAAGCATTGAACTTGAGAATTGTGCATTTTCTCTAATAGAACTGTGCACAAACATGAATGAAAAATGCTATGACTTTTTTGTAAATAATGTGAACTTTTTCTACGGTTGAACAGTTTCATTATCATATACAAAACACAAATGCTATTGGTACCCCAATTTGTACCTCATTTTGTACTTCTCCCTATATTTGTGGTTCACAAAAGCAATTCATTAAAATGGAGCAATTCATTTAATGTGTTGGACTTTTGTGAACCACAAATATAGGAAGGGTGTACAAATGAGGTACCAAATGAGATATCTCTAGCACAACTCTATACAAAAATGTGCAAATCCATGAACTTGGATCTCGATGTGGACTTTTTGCATTATTCTTATTTCTCACGAGAATATTTATTCCCACTGGAATCAGACCATGTGTGCACGTACATTACATATATACTTGTGTATACATATAAAATCTGATTCTATTGTTCATGATCTTTCCGTGAGAAATTGGAATGATCCAAAACGATGCATATTCTAGTTCATATTAATTAATGCACATTTTATTACAATAATACCACCACGTGCATGAATCTTGTCGATGCACATTTCTAAACTACAATTCCATTTCATCCAAGTTAATTATATGTCTAAATATATATCTATATATAAGGAAATAATATCTACTACATATCATCAAAATATGAATAATACACAAAAATATGATTTCGTAACTTTTAATAACTATAATTATTTTCAAATTTTACATTGGAGTGACGTTAAGAGTGTTTATATATAGTCTCTTTAGTTACATTTCTATATATAAATTTATTTTATTGTAGTAATTTTTTTGGAAATATCCTGTATAAAAGCCGGGTAATTAGAGAGATATGCTACCATGCTCCTATGTGTGTGCTCAAATTAATTACCAGAAAACCTCCAAATTTGGGGTTGCCTATTCCTTGTCCATCATATATTGTGTTGTGATCAAGAACATGCAAAGTTCGAAGATGGAAAGTTTTGGTGCTCTTGCACAGAACTTCAATTATCTTGGAACAAATGGGGAAAGACACTCCTTCTCGCTTTTCCTGATCTTCATGCTGCACGTATATATATACACGTAATAATAATATATCCAGAGATTGATTATAACATGACAAATTCTATGATACACACCTTAATTAAGCTAGTTATCTATCTTGTCGAGTTGTCGACTTGAATCAATTATAATATTGCAATTAAATAATTTAAACATACAAATAAATGTTGAATTGGGACAATAAATATGGTACCTTAATTTCTTGATGAGTATTGTAGCATTTACCTTATATATAGCATACTTCGTATATAAATACTACATAGTACACATGATGGGTGTTGATATAATAATATATCACATATAAGATGCACTGATTAATATATCATTCATTCATCGTCTTTGAAATTTAATATTTGTGTGCGGAATAAACTTGAAATTAAACTTTCGTATAAAATGTTCTTAAATCGCCTCAATTCGTAAATTTTCAAACTTTCTTATGGTTTAGACTCATAGTTATATACAATCATGATATCAAAGTAGTGCATTATTCATAAAAGGAGGGTGAAATTCAAGGCTTCAAACTCTTCTAGTATGTACTCATTTAAGTATTATTATTGGTTTAATTACCGAGTACATTTTGTCTGGATCGGAGTATTATATAAAAATTAGTTTATGATATACTATCTATTTACCTTAGTCCTCAAAGTTTGAGACAAAAGTGAGTGATATAGTTATTAAGAAAAATTGAATTGACGATTGATATTAAATTGATCAAGTGTGAACAAGGTAATAATGAATTTCATCATTAAGATATTATCAAATGTAACTTGAGACAAAATTAGGGACGTAAAAAAGATAAATTCAGGGAAAATTTATGGAACAAAGATAGGAGACGTGCAACTCAATTAGTCATATGACATACATTTGCCCACTCTGGTTCATCATTGTAACCACCAATTAAATGCACCTGCATTCATCATATCCTTGGAAGGTTAATTCAATATAATAAACTTTTGTGATCTATTTAGCATATACCATACACAAATGTAAATATATACTCCCTCTATCCCATCTGGTAATTAAGATGTATTTTTCTTTTAGCATTGTCTGAAAAATATAACATTTTCCTTAATTGAATTTCACTAACTTTTTACTTCTCTACTTTATGTTTGCATTTATATATCATTTTACCTTTTGCTTTTTGTATACTCATCTTACTCTTTTTTACTTTTTAGAGGATATACCAGTAAAACGAAGTACTTTAGTTTTTATTTTATTAACATTCGTACCAAACTCACATGTACCTTACATTATGGAGTAGATGTAGTATTATACTCATAAATATATATTGAAGGAGTTAATTCATACATTCAAATTGGTCATGTCATTGATATCTTGATCATCAACGGAAGACAACATTTGGTTTATCCCAAGCTCAATAACACCTAGCACATCTATATGAGCAACAGATATCCTGCAACCAAATATATAATGCATATGAAATTTAAATAACACATTTAGGGATATACAGACATTTACTAGCTTGACACAATTTGACATGAAACTAGCTATCTCCAATTCAATATATTTACAGTAAGCTGAAGTTAAGTAAGTTTTGGATCTTACTTTCCACTTTTAGGGTTTTGAATGATGAGACCTACACAGGTTGACATACCGTGAGTGCCAACCACCTTTTCATACACATATCAACAAGAAAGTATCACTGTTAGCTAAGCAGCTAATATATGAAGTGTGTATATATATATATATATATATATATATATATATATATATATATATAAGATGAAGAGGAGTAGGGAAAATTGTAATTCTCGTCAGGTAACTTTTGGTCATTTTCATTATTAGTCCCGCAACTTTAGTCACTTGCAAATTCGATCCTGTAATTAATCAATATTACAGTTCACAAACTACCTTATTTAATTAATCAACTTCAAACTTTAAAGTTGAAGTAATTATTTTTAAGGTTCCATTCTACCTTATTCATTCCAAGCATTGTAAAAGTTGAAACAGTAGTGTAAGTTTTAGATTCCCAAAAATGCAAAAGTGAAAATTCCATTACTTGATTACTTTTGAGAAAATTATCTCTCATATATGATTAAAACACCAAATCATTTCCCAATGTCGTCCATGAGTTTTTTTCTCACAATAATATGTGCATGAGTTTGTCCAACTTTGTCTAAAACAATAATATGTGCATGAGTTTGTCCAACTTTGTCTAAAAACGTTGAATCCCTAACCCAAGGCGGCAAGGCCCCCACGCCCCAACCCGATCAGACAGAGCACATGGGAGATTTTAAATCACGGTGACTCAACCAATCTTAACAGTGATAAACCTTATATCTGTGCGCACCAGAGTCCCAGTCCAGCACATAGGAGCTGTGACCTCCACACGGAGTCTGCAGAATTTGATCCTTGGTTATTTGTCCAACTTTCTCACCGCTTTACCAGTTGAGCTACCCGTGCGGGTACGTGCATGAGTATTTATTACTAACATTTTTAATCCCACAGCTCCTACGTTTTAGATGGAAGCGTGTATTCCAAAATAGTAGGAAATGATATGGTTGTGCACGTATATATCCATTTGTAAGAGGCATATTATGGTAAATCTTATTATTATGAATTACAATAGGTAACTGGTTTAGTCATATTATGGGAAATCTCATTAATTAGTCATATTATGAGAAATGATCTGTGTTAGTAAGAGTATTTGTTGCTTTTAGTACTCCGACTATTATGTTACTAACACTTGATACTCGATTTTGACTTTTTCCATTTTTAGTCCATCGACTATTATGTGAAAGATACTTGTGATACCGTATTTGAAAATTCCATGTTTAGTTCTTCCACTTTCATTAATTACATTAATATAGATTGGCATTTTTCCTTTCAAACAATGTACGAAAACATTTTAATTTTTCATGAGCAACATAAGATGGGGTAGAAGATGTAAAACTTACGTCAACAAATGAAGGATCGACAGTGGCATACTCTTTTTGAAGAATAAAGACTGATTTAGTTTGTGGTGTAATCAAGAAACCACCATTATTGGTAAGAGAAAATAGACCTCCCGGGGTGTAATCAAATGCAAAAGAAACACGTTTCAAACCAGGATTTTGCATTAGTGTCCTCAAGATATCTTTCCCCTGCTTAGAGAAACACAAAAATGGCTCCCCAACTTTAATTAATTTATATTCTAAGAAAAATGATCAAATAAGCTCTTCTACTGTTACAAAAAAAATCAATTAAACCCCTCTATTTAAAAAAGGATCACATAGACATATCTACTCTAAAAAATCCATCAACCAGGCCTCATGACCTAATAGCAACCTGTATTAACGGGTCATCCACTTTCTTATTCTCTTTTCTTTATTCTTTACTTCACTTCCTTCCTGTTCCCCCCTACAAGTCTACAACCCCCATTCTATTTTTTCTTTTTTCTTTTATCTAAATTACATGTTGTATTCTCCGGTTCTCCCCTACACGTTGTTTTCATTTTTATCTTTTTTTTTGCATTTCCCTTTTCTTTTTGCTTTTAGTGTTCTTTTAGCTTTTTCTTTTTTCTTCTTTATTGGAATAAATATAGTTGAATTAGTTTCCATCGCGAACCAGACAACTTCAGATTTAAACAAATAAGGGTGTTCTTTCTTGGACTACTTTCAGTTTCAGACCAGACCAGACCAGACCAGACTAGACTTAAACAAACCAGACCAGACCAGATCAGGCCTGAATATTATAGTTATAAAATACACAGAAACCAGACATTTACTAGACCAAACCAATTCAGACCAGACTTAAACATATCAGACCAGACCAGAAAATAACAGTCCAAATAAAAACATCCTAATATCAGCTCAAACATATATAATAGTAAAATACACAAAAATCAAATGTTTATTAAACTAGATCAAATGAGATTTGAACAATCAGTACTATTTTCTTTTAGTTCAAATAAAAACATGATTTGCCTTTTGTTTTTGTTGCATTAATTATGCGTCCTTCCAAAAACTCAATTGTGTACTTGTGTGCACATTTTCAAATTCTTTCACACTTACAATATCGCATTTTCAATTGGAAAGTTAGACCACAGATAAAAAAAAAATTGTTTAAAAAAATTCAACTTTATAGATAATAAATGTCTGAAATAGATACACAAGAGTTTCATACAACAACAAAATTATGAAATGTTTTACACATTCAAAATTTTCATACAAACAAATATACACAAAAAAATGTCGGTGCCAATAGTTTTATTTGTTAAATTAGAGAACAAATAAAAAAAATATCAATATGAAAATTCCACTTTAATAAATGAGAAATGTGTGGCTAAAAATGTACAATTTTTTTATATCGTGGACATTTGTTGTCATTAAAGTTTGACTTCTCCAATCGACGTTTTAATTTGTCTATGGCCAAATTAAATGGAGTAAAATTGCTGATACGATTTGTTTAAAAATGTGCATAAAAAGTGTACAATTTTTTTTACCTAGTTTGTAATTTGCGAAGAATTTAAGAAATGTGTACAAAATGTGTATTGTTTTACCGAGTTTAAAGTTACAACCTTAATTGTGTCAATATTTCAAATACTTAACGATGGTAACTCAATTTTAAGAGTCCGTTTGGTAACACGAAAATCGGCTGATTCGGCTGCATTGGCTGATTCTGCTGATTGAAAAAAAAAATCTTTAAAATATATTTTATTAATAAAATAAAGAAAAAAAATTATATGTAAAAATAGCTAAAATGGTCATCTTTAGTAACTTCAGCCAATACAGCAAGAAAAGTAACTTCAACCGTATTTTTTCTTATTATTACATAATTCAGCGCGCGAAAACAAAAGTTACGTGCTTGGTGAAAAAGTTGGCTGATAAGCCGAAAAACAGTGTTATCAAACGGCCTCTAAGAGTAATACTTGGTATCAATATGAGCAATATGAGCAATAACTACAGGACTAAAATTGTGATTTCTCTCAATATAAAAGTTTCAATATTATCAATTACCTTCCTAACTTTTTCCAAAAATGAGCATACTTACGAGTCAAGATAATCTACTGAAATCATTAGAAAGAAATGTCAGGAAATATTTCTTGTGGAAGAAAACAAATAAAAATGAAAACAATGGAAAAAGACGAAAGAACTAAAAAAAAACAAATCTTATAGAGTAAATGGAGAGAGGAGTCTAAAAGTTGGAAATAATTTCAAAATAATTCAACTTTAGAATTTGATACCAGATTATTTTATCAAATAATCTTATAAAATAATCTCAACTCTTCATCCATGATCCCAAAAAAAAATCCTCCACATCATCAAAATGATCCCAAAAATAATTTATGGATGGGGATGCCCTTAGATAAGGGTTATTGTTGTGTATATATTGACTTTTTGGACTGCTGAGATTAATTTTTATTTTACACGTTAAAACTTTTTTTTTTATATCCAAGTTCCCTCTCTCTCTATATGTATAATACAGATCAAATACAACCCTTTTTAATTTACAAACTACAAACTCTTTTTGATCATCCTATGAGTTGACACTATTGTATGTAATAAAAACAATTTTTTTTATGATGCAACTTTTTGAACGTTGATATGCAATTGCTATTTTGTGGCTGAATAACGTAAAGATGTATCTTAAAAACGTTTGCATAATTAACATAGTTTGTACCTGATCCGCTCCCTGCACACATCTTCAAATGAAATATAACTTAGAAGTTTGGTGGACATTTTCTGAAAGTACTTTATACATTAAGATTTTTGTTTTGATATCATACTTTTAGTATATTTTAAATGTAGTTTTACGCGTGTTTGACCAAAAAATCAATCCTCAAATATATTTGTAGAGCAGATAAAACTGAGTATTCTTATTGACTACTTAATTAATTAACTATTTTTTATGACTGAATGAGTTTTACTTTTATTAGAAAAAATATATAGATTATCATATGATAAATTCATATTTAAACTAAAGTTATAACCATGTTAATTTTTAATCTACATTGATCTTGCGCTTAACCTTACATAATACGCAGTAATATTATTTGTTTCGTTCAATCATTGCCTAATTTGAAGTTTGAAAAATGAAAACTATGTGATTGAGATTTATTTAGAAAAGAGAAATTATCTGCCCTACATACACTCCGTATTCCTTCAAGTAAACTTACAAATTAATTAATGTATGTGCATTCTAAGAAACAAAACTAAAAATTAAAATTGTCAAAATGTTAAAGGCACCTGTTGAGAGGAAGATGATGAAGGATCAAATGAAGAAATAGAATATGAGACATCGCCCACTGTAATCATAGTGAATATTTACACTTAACAATAATGATTTTACAATGTGTGATTTTATAGGTAGGTTGAAATGTACGTGCGATTTTATAATTCGCTTTCAGGTATAATAACAATATATTACGCCAACAATAATGATTTATTTAGCAAACTTGGTTCGACCTCCCTTCTAATCCTAATATATAAGCGGTGGAAAACGTCATTAATGATGAAATGCAAAGGAACAAACCCCAAACTCAAGCTAGTTTCAATCGAATCTTAATTAACCTTTAAAAAAAGTTATTGGTGGTTATTTTTTTAATAGTACGTAAGAATAATTAAATTACTTTGAGTTCCTTCAAAAAAATTACTTTTAGCAATTTCTATAGTAATAATGTTTTTTTACAAGCTAGCTAAGGCTTGTAGTTTTAATTATAAAGGTAACTATACGTGAATAAAATATCTACATTTAAAAACGTTGTATACTCCGTATATACCAACTCTATTTCAATTATTCCATATAGCCAGAATGGAGTCATCAGGAAAAAATTGTTGGGTTTTTATTATTCCTTCTCTTACTAATAATAAAAATGACAAATAAGTTTTAAAAAAATCTGGAAATAAGAATGAAACAAGGGCAATTTGAATGAGAACGTCTATTAAGATCACTACAAAAAAACACGGAGTTAGTCACGGATTTAGTCACGGACCGTAGTATAAAAAATCCGTGACTAACTCCGCTAGTCACGGACTTTGTCCGTGACTAAATCCGTGACTGTTTGGGCGTGACTAATTCTAGTCACGGTCATTTTATCCGTGACTTAGCGTAGTCACGGCTTAGTCACGGACCGTTTCCGTGACTAACTTGTCACCGGAATAACCACACCGGCGACTTAGTCACGGGCCTTTTCCGTGACTAATATAGTCACGGACAAATCCGTGACTAAACTTTCAAATTTAAAAAAATGAACCGCCAAATGTTACGGTTTAAATTTTCAAATTTCAAATTTTAGTCACGGACTTGATCCGTGACTACTTTTTTATTTTTTAAAAAAAAAATTAAATTTGAAAAATAACTTTTTACAAAATCGGTCTAGAATTTAGTCACGGCTCGGATCCGTGACTAAAGTTTTTTTTTTTAAAAAAAAAGTTTTTTTGTTTTATAAAAAAAATAATTTTTTTTTTTAATTATTCTTTAGAAAAGTTTATTTTAAAAAATATTTGTAGAATAAAAGTAATAAACAGACTACTAGAACACACATTTCATAACCAAACAGACTGAAATAAAAGTAATAATAAGCACAATAGAATTATAGTAAATAAACAATGTTCAAATAAAAATGTATATCATTTACAAGCTCCTCCGGTTACCATTATGATAATATCTAGAATCATCATATAGGTAATCTTCTTCGGTCTCATCTTCTCGGTTGTCTCCAGCTTGGCCTTCTCGATTGCCACCGCGACTGCCTCCTCCGCGACTGCCACCTCCGCGACTGCCACCTGCTTGGCTGCCTCCAGATGTTTGAAACAGGTTGTGAAAATTGATATCCTGAATAGAACCAAATGAAGGCAACCCGGTAGCAGAGTTGGTACGGAAATAACCGCCCATGTGCGGAACTTGAGGTGTCTGCTCGGGGTGCAGTACATACGGCTGAGGCTGAGGCTGATTCCGAATTCCGGCGCTGAGGATCCGTTCCATCTCTTCCAGCCGGGCCCTTGTTTCTTCATCTTTTTTGCGTTGCTCCTCCAAGGTGCGCTGCTGCTCAGCCAAGGCCCGCTGCTGCTCCTCCATCTCCCGCTGCATTTGAGCGATACGCGGATCCTCTCCGCGCCTTGATCGGGAAGATGAAGCACCGCTGCGGTCGTACAAGATCCGTTGCCCCTCAGCCCCCATGCACGGGACCCGGCCCTTGTACACCCCAACTGCCTCAAAGATGGCATCATCCTCCACATCAGAATCAATCTCATCCTCCTGAGTCAAGCCTAATTCTGCCCGCCTCTTCTCAACATTTGTGTTATACTTTGACTACATGTACAAAAATTGTTAATTTAATGTTACTCAATTTGATTTTGAATGGAAATAAGTAACAAAATAGTGTTACTTACTTCGATTTCAGCGAGGCGGGGTGGCAGATCGGCATCGGACTCATCGCCGTGCTTTGTCCAGCAGTGCTTGATGACCTTGAGAATTGAGACCTTCTTCTTCTCAGGCCCCGACTACAATTTGGAAAAAAGGCTTAAGATCCATAATTAATTGTTAAAATAAAGGGTTGTAATTGTGTAAAGTTTTTTGAAAAATACTTACAAGATCTTCCTTATGTCTACTCTGAGGTTTGCGGCCCCCATGCCATTGGGTTTCTAAGGCTTTCTCGGACATCCGGTTTTTCTTACCGGATTGACTTCTTGCCAAGAAGTTTGGTTCAGAAGACCAGTGACGCACGAGGTTAGCCCACACCTCATCCGAACACCATCCAGGCTTTACCCCGCTCGTTCGGGCACGCCTAAAAGTAGGACGAAGCCAATTTGAAATCCTAGCGTTATACGCTCTAAGAATAGCTGGACCTTGGGCTTCAGTCCATCGAAACCGACCCTTTATAAAAAACAATTAAATTAATTTATCTTTTATCAAATGTTACGTTAATACAATTACGCAGAGAAAATTCATTTTTTTACCTTGAAAAGGTTCCACCAAAGTTCACGAACCTTGGGGTCTACTTCTGTGTATGCTGCCCAGTTTCCAAGAAAGTGTCCTCCAATTATGACTTTGATTTGGTCCAACACTTCTTGATCGCTTCAGAAAATTAAGATTATTTATTTATTAAAGTTTTGATTACATTATGATACATTGAAAAAATTATTTCACGTTAGATAAAATTCATAGTTACTTACTTCGCAACCATGTGGGGCGTCACCCAAAGCGCATTTTCATTGTTGCGCTCAGCTTCGGTTAAGGGCACATAGTTTGGGCGGGTACGCGAGGTTGATTGTTCATTGCTCATCTAAAATATATTAATTTATATTTTTAAATATTAGTCTAATCATTATAGAAGATCAAATTTTTATACATTTATCAATTGAAAATGTGTAAAACATATTAAACTGTGTGTAAGTTTAATATGAGGGGTGGTAATTTTATAAATTGTTATAAAATGTAACATGTTAAACTTTAGGCAAGTTTAAATTTTTTTTATTAAACTGTTTTTCATTAAACTGTTTAATAAAAAAACAGTATATTGTTAATGTGTTTTTAATAATCTATATTTTATATTTAACTTCGAAAAACAGTTTAGACTGTCTTAATTAATATTTTATAATTAACATGTTAAACTTTTTTGGAAGTTTAACATGAGGGGATATTTTTGAATGTTAGTATGATCATAATAGAAGATCAAATTTTTATACAAGTTTTATCAATTAAAAATGTGTAAAACATTTATTTTCGTACATGTTAAAAAATATATTTTTTTGAATTTTCGTACTATTTTTTAACTTTTCGTACTATGTTTTATAAAACCGTTTATATACAAAACCGTTTTTATACAAAACTGTTTTTATATAAAACTGTTTTATTTAAAAAAAGTTTTATAAAAAAACAGTTTATATAAAAAAAAATTTATACAAAAAAAGTTTTATATAAAAAAGTTTTATAAAAACAGTTTTATATAAACAGTTTTATTAAAAACTGTTTTTTTATTATTTCACTTTTTAATAAAAATTGTTGAATAAAAAATCTGTTTTTCATAAAAAATGAAAAACAGATTGTTTTAAACTTTAAAAATGATTAATATTTCACTTTTTAATAAAAAAAGTTTTTATTAAACGGTTTAAAAATAAGTTATCTATTAAACTGTTTTTATAATCTATATTTTATATTTTATTTTGGAAAGCAGTTTTTATTGTTTTTTATTAAAATCTGATTTTATTTGATTGCAATCTGTTAATATTATACTGTTTTTTAAACTGTTTTTTATTAAATTGTTTTTTATCAAACTGTTTTTTTTTAAACTGTTTTTTTTGTCAAACTGTTTTTCATTAAACTGTTTAATAAAAAACAGTATATTATTAAACTGTTTTTTATAATATATATTTTATATTTTATTTCGGAAAATAGTTTTTAATGTCTAAATTAATATTTTATAATTAACATGTTAAACTTTTTTGGAACTTTGACATGAGGGGGTATTTTTTAAATAATTCGGAAATAATAAATTTGATTGATGATAAAATAATAATAATCCTAACAATGTCTAAATAATTCATGCATAAGTCCGAAATTAAATCATGCATTTGATCGAAAAAACATGCATGTTGTTTAACCTAAAATTAAATCATATTTAGGCATGCATATTAAACTTATACACAAAAAATCAAATTGAATCAAACTATATCTAAAGCATGCGTATTAGAAATCAAACAAAAAAGAAAAAACAAATTTTATCAACTTTGAGCATGCAAATTAATATTGTAATTCGAAATTAAAACAAAACTAATAATCGTGGAGAGATTAATATTGAGCATGCAAATTAATATTGTAATGTGAAATTAATATTACAATATTACTAAATTAATATTGTAATGCGAACATAATAATAACATGCATTTGTGTGTAAACGTAAACACATATACACATATAATCATATTAAATGTATATACACATAAATATGTAATTGTAGAATACATCATTAGGGCATTCAATTATAAACATGCATTTGAGTACATAAACATGCATTTGTGTGTAAAAAATTAATTGAGAAAACATAACCTTGATGTGGAGAGAGAGGTGCGAAAAAAAAGGAGTGGTGGACGGTGGCGGTGAACGGCGGCAACCGGCGGCGGACAACGGCAGTGCACGGAGGACGGCGGCGGCGCTGCACTCAGGACGGCGGCGGCGCTGCACTCAGGACGGCGGCGGTGGAAGGGGAAGTTAGAAGGGAAAGAGTTTGAGAGGAAAATAGGGTTTGGAAGCGTAGGTTTGAAAAAAATCGCTAAGTGTTAGTTTTATATGACGGAGTAGTCACGGTTTTAGTCACGGTTATATCCGTGACTAAACCCTTCGTAATCAACGAAATCAGCCACGCGGCATTAGCCGCCTTTGACCGGTCTAGTCACGGCTTTATCCGTGACTAAGACCGTGACTAATTCAAATTTTGAATTTAGTCACGGTTCTAGTCACGGATAAAACCGTGACTAGACCGGCGGCCCTGACACTTCTCCGGCTACCAGACTGACAGGTTAGTCACGGAATTATCCGTGACTAAGACCGTGACAACTTGAAATTTTTTTGTATAAATCATCTTTCTCCGGCCCAAGAGTGAACTGTAAAAAAAAATGGCTAATAGAGGTCCAATTGACTGGGATTCGATGTGTAGAGATATGAAACGACTTAAGCTGATTACAGAGCTTATGGAGCCGAAAACCGTGGAAGCATACGAGAGAATCAAGGAGTTGATGTCTAGACCCCTTGAAAGTTTTGGCGATTATAAAGATGAAGAATCCGACTCGTTGGGCAAGTCAAAAGCAAGAAATTTGTGTCGGATGCTTCAACGTGCACAAGAAGTTTCAGAGTATATGGACCCGATCAACGAAGAAGCTCGAATGAAAATTCAGGAGTTGTGGGCTAGGCCTCTTGAAAGTTTCCGATTGAGGAATGAATAATGTTAGTTAGGTTAATGTGATAAATAAATCTATGTTAGTTGTTTGATAAATAATACTCCCTCCGTCCCTTATAACTTTGCCAACTTTCCTTTTTTGGATGTCCCATTAACTTTGCCACTTTCCCATTTAAGTAAAGAATTTGTGGTTCCAGTTAATTCTCTCTCCTCTGCACAAACCTCAACCACACAGTTTTTACTTTATTAATCCCCGTGCCGGTCAAACTTGGCAAAGTTATTAGGGACGGAGGGAGTATGTGACAATTTCATTGTGTGTTTTGTATTTATCTTTGAAATTTGATAAATAAATCTCTGTTAGTTGTTTATTAATATCTAAATTTATTATAATATTCAGATTACTAAAAGTAAATTACTTTTTTTTTAATTTTCGAATTTTGTTAATTTTCGAATAGACTTAGAATTATTAAAATTAATTTTCGAATTTCGAATTATTAAAAATTATTAAAATTAATTTTCGAATTTAGAAAAATCAAAAATAATATTTGAATTTTCGAATTTGAAAATAAAAGAATATAATATAGAGTAATTTCATATTTGGTATTGGGTAAATTTTAATTTTCAAACTTCGAATTGTGAAAAATTTTATTTTGAATTTATAATATGGATATAAAAAACTTGTTGTGGTTGAATTAATATGGAGTAATTTTTTGTTCATAAATAATAATGATAAAGATAGAAAAAAATTCAAATATTGTTGGAGTAATATAATGATGAAGAAATCTGCACAAATATTAGAAGTCAATAAAATTGAAATTACAACAGCACAATTATTCGCTATCAGAATCGTCATTTTCTACATATACAGTATCTTCTTCTGTATCTGAACCGTCTATCCATTCACCTTCTTCCTGATATTGAGCGTTTTGTTGTGCTACATACATTTCCTCAATTTCGCGCTCAGATGGAATGGTTGGGTCTGGAAGGTGCGTTTCTGGCATGACTTCAACTAGTCCGCCATTTGGATCACTTAATTGGATGTCATAGTTGACCGTCTCAACAATAGGCGGAGGTTGGAAAAATTGTTGCTGAAAAGCATCTAGATCAACGTCCTTGTGTTGAGTTTGTGATTTTATTTTGTTCGGACGGACAGGACATGCACACACCCAAGGATTCTGTGTCCGCCTTGTTGAAGGATATTCTGCATAATAAATCTGCGCTGCTTGTTGGGCGAGTATGAAAGGCTCATTTTTCGGGTACACACGAGACTGGTTGACGTCAATCATATTATACTTCGGATTTTTGCGCACGCCACGTGTGGGGTCGACCCATGTGCAACGGAACAGAACGCATGTCAATTTTTTCGCACAAGAAGGCATCTCAAGTTCCAGAATCTCCTGCAGGACACCAAAAAAATTGGTTTCCGAGTTATCATAACCGATGGTCGGGACACATAACCCGCTGTTCGTTGTTGGTCGGCCCTCTCCGTAATCGCCTGTGTGATATGTGTAACCGTTTATCACATATTGCCGCCACACTTTGGCACTGGCACTAGGGCCCCACGCTAATGATACTAACAAAGGGTCGACAATCCCACGACTATTGATCTGTAAATATAAACATGATAATAACATTAGGTAAATATTGAAAAATCTTACTTAATAATATATACTCCCTCCGTCCCAAAATGGTTGGCCAAATTTCCTTTTTTGGCCGTCCCAAAAAGGTTGGCCATTTCCATTTAAAGTAATAAATATGTGGCTAAAGTTAATTCTCTCTCCTCTGCACAAATTTCAACCACACAGTTTTTACTTTCCACGTGCAAGTCAACATTGGCCAACCATTTTGGGACGGAGGGAGTATATAATTAATGTGTGTGTATATATATACCTGATACTTGTACCAATTTATAAAATCAGAGTCTACCAATGCATCAATTTGATTCTCAGGAAAGGCTGATAAAGAAGCTCTGAATTCACTGTGAATTCAAAAATAAAAAAATTATAAATTATCTACAAATTTAATTGATAAGTATTACAATTATAACTACAAATTTAACTTACTGATAAAACGGTGAGATTTCTGGACAATTCATGAGGATATAAGTATGTGCAATTTGCAATTCCCCACCCACGATGTATCGTTGTGTCGCAGCACCTTTACCTTTACCTGTTCCGGGCAGGTCTCTTCCTTCTGGTGATGACGTCACGCTCGAAGTAAAAAGACGAGAACGTTGAGATTTCTTGTTGAAGATACGCTTGACAAATTGAAGCCTCAACGTGTGCCTTGTTGGTCACTTTCTTTTTCAGCTCTCCTAGAAATCTGCAATAATGCAATATAACAACGGTACACATGTTAACAGTTATTGTGAAATAAATATTCTTTTTTTAAATGAAATTGTTACTAACCTTTCAAATCTGTACATCCAGCGATAGAAGACGGGCCCAGCGGTCAAAGCCTCATACGGAAGATGTATTATAAGATGTTCCATTGTATCGAAAAACGATGGAGGCATTATTTTTTCTAGATTACACATCAGAATGGGAACAGAATCTTGTAGTCTCCGGAGGGATGCCGCATCCAAAACGCTGGAACATATCGATTGAAACAACAAACTGATTTCAGTAATGCAGGACCATACGTGTTCAGGAAGCATCTCTTTTAGTGCAATTGGTAGAAGTCTTTGCATTATTACATGAGCATCGTGAGTTTTCATGCTCGTCGTCGTGGTAAGTTTGTTCATGTCTACGCATCTAGACAAGTTGGAGCAGTAGCCATCTGGAAACTTCTGAGACGCAAGCCATTGTAATATTGCTGCCTTTTGTGGTTCTGTGACCTGGTAGACTGCTTTTGGAACTTCCTTGCCCTGATATTCTAGATCAACAGAAAGTTCGGGTCTATCACACCAAATAGTCATATCTTTCCTAGCTGCAAGACCGTCTTTAGTTTTGCCTTTCAAATCCATCACCGTGTTAAATATATTGTCAAAGACGTTCTTCTCAGTGTGCATGACATCTAAATTGTGACGGATGAGAAGGTCTTTCCAATAAGGCAACTCTCAGAATATGCTCCTCTTTGTCCACTTATGGGTATCACAATACCCATATGGCTCTTGGTTTGGCTCTTCCATAGCCGTAGGAAAACGTCGAACCCGGTTATAAATTTCTTCACCGGTCAATCTCGAGGGTGGGCTCTCTCGTACCGCTCTGCCTCTAATGAAAGACTTCTTGTCCTTTCGATATCGGTGCCTTTCCGGGAGAAACTTGCGGTGACAATCAAAGTAACTTCCTTTTTTGCTGTAACTCAGCCAGTTGGCACCTGATTTCTCCATACATATCGGACATCCCATCAAACCGTGTGTGCTCCATCCCGAAAGCATGCCATAGGCAGGGAAGTCGCTAATGGTCCAAATGATGGCAGCTTTCATGATAAACATTTTATCTGATGAAACATCATAAGTTGGTGTCCCAACGGCCCACAGTTCTTTCATCTCCTCGATAAGGGGTTGGAGATAAATGTCTATCTTTCGCCCAGGATCCTTGGAACCCGGACAAATTAAAGACAAAAATATGAAATGACTTTTCATGCACATGTCGGGAGGGAGATTGTAAGGAGTTAACATGACCGGCCAACATGAATAGTTCTTGCCAAACCTGCCAAAAGGAGCAAATCCATCTGAGCACAATCCCAGCCGCACATTTCGTGGCTCCATAGCAAACTGAGGATGACAGCGGTCAAAGTGTCTCCAGGCTTCACAGTCCGAAGGGTGAGCCATCATACCGTCGTTGGTTTCGTGCTCAACATGCCATGTCATGTGTTTCGCAGTAGCAGTCGAAGCGTACATCCTCTGCAGTCGAGGAGCTATTGGGAGGTAATACAGTTTAGACAGTGCAGACCTATGTCGTGGTTTCTTTTTACCTTGACGAACAGGTTTGTATCTGTCTCCACCACAGAACTTGCAGAACTCAAGTGCCTCATCCTCCTTCCAGAACAACATACACCCTTCCGGGCACGCATCAATTTCAACACAAGGTAGCCCCAACTTAGACATTAACTGCTTCATGTGGTAATATGAATCCGGAAGGGTATGATCTCGCGGTAGCATCCCTCCTACTGACTGCAAGACTCTATTCATGCAAGTTTCAGGGAGACTGTATTCGGCTTTTATGTTCATGAATTCAGTAACGGCGGATAGCTGAGAGTATCCCTCACAATCAGCATACAGAGGTTGGTCGGCAGCTTTTAGAACATCCTGAAATCTCTCAGCCAAACCTTCATCCACATAAGGTTGATAAAATGTCGGATTTTCATCCGCATCTGGTTGATACGAGGTTGAGGCTTCAGGGGGGTCGTTAGGTGGTTGTGGGGGGTTGAACTGAGACATCGGTACACCGTATGCGTCATATACCATTTGTTGGTCCCACCTCATTTCAGCACGGTCTCCCCACGCACTCATCTCTGGAGGGACGTAACGAGACGAACCTACCGTTTGTGGTATAACAGATGGATCCAAAGGTTCGCCGTGAGAAGTCCAATTATAATAATTGGGAACAAAACCGACCGCGTACAAATCATACCCAACTTCGTGTGGGTCTTTAAATTTGAGATTTTTACACTTTGAACATGGACATCTTATTTTATCACCACTCATATAAGCCGGATGTTCAAGTGCAAATTCAATAAATTCCCCAACTCCCTCGAGAAAATTTGATTGCATTCCGTACAATACCGCATCTTTATCATACATCCAACTTCTATTTTGTTTATACATTATGCCTGAATATTATAATAAAAAAGTATACACGTTCAAATACTAACAATAATACTAACAAATTTTCAGTGAGTTATTTCACTAAATAATCAACTAACTAATTTTCACTAAATTAAATGAAATGCACACAATTCACAACAATAATTCACAAAATATAAGTAATTACCTAATACTTAAATTTAACTAATATTAAAAAAAAATTAAGTAATTTATTAACACTACATTTAAATTAAACATACGTTTAACTAAATTTAACTAATTCATTTAGTTAAATTTAACTAAATTTAACTAGTTCATTCCGTCCTCTTTTAATGCATCACTACGTTTAAACCCACGTTTAGCTAACTAATATAACATAATTAACACATCACTAGCTACGTTTAAACCTACGTTTAGCTAACGAATTTTAATTAAATTATTTTTGTAAACCTACATTTAAACCTACACTAAATTATTACGTTAATGACATTTAATGTTATTAGTACTACACAATTAACAATTCCAATTCACTAAATTAAATAATATGACCAAATTAAACCCAATAATTTGAACATGTATATAAGGTCATTTGAATTAATAAATAATACACAATTACAATAACAATTCACAATACACTTAATTAACACATTACTAACGTACGTTTAACTAACTAATTTCACTTAACATAAAGATCACTACGTTTAAAACTACGTTTAGCTAACTAATTTTAATTAAATTATTTTATAAACCTAACAGTTTAACTAATTTTATGACATTACTACGCTTACAGTTGAATATGTTGTTAATTAATTAACAACATCACTAATTTAATAATTTTAATAATTTAAATTGAACCAACTAATTCTAAATAAAAATAATAATTCAAATAACATACCTTAACTGCATAAATGGGGAAAATGATAGAAGACAGACTACATCCTTCGATCTTTCAAACAGATACTGTATATACTGGGAATGAATTCGTGTGGTTCTGTTGAATGAATGAGCTGCTCCTGCATATATAAAAAATGTAGTCACGGACTTAGTCACGGATTTGTCCGTCACTAAGCAAAACCGTGTCCATTACGCGTCCGATCCGTGTTAATGACATGTAAATGACGTGTTAATCAAAGTAGTCACGGACATAGTCACGGACATGGCCGTGACTAAATTTATCCGTACATAATACCGTTGCGGATTGATTTATGGGAGATGAAAAATTATTTTTTAAATTTAGTCACGGCTGTAGTCACGGATGTGGCCGTGACTATGTCGCCGGAGTAAAACAAGCCAGGTCGGAAAAACAAACGGGCAATCGGAGGATGTTAGTCACGGACAAATTTCCGTGACTACGCGTAGTCACGGCTGTAGTCACGGTCAAATCCGTGACTAATTTTTTTTTTTGAATTTTCGTGAATATTCCGTGACTAGTCCGTGACTAGGCTAGTCACGGACCAAATCCGTGACTACGGTCCGTGACTAAACGAGTGTTTTTTTGTAGTGGATACTCCGTATCTATTTTGTCTCCACCATTCATTTATACAAAATGAGAACCCTTTAAGACGTCTAGATTTCTCCTATACAAAATGATAGTCAAAATCTTGGAATAGATTGATTTTAAAATGAAATTTATCATTAACATCATAACTCAAGAATACTACTTGTACTAAATTACTACGTAATTGTTTTACTCGATTCAAACTGTTTATTCAACACATCATATAAACACTCTTATATTTGAGGATTGATTTTTTGGTCAAACACGCGTAAAACTACATTTAAAATATACTAACAGTATGATATCAAAACAAAAATCTTAATGCATAAAGTACTTTCAGAAAAACAACAATGTTTGATGTACCCACTCTTATACCTACCATGTTTATGAAGTGTTTTTGTTTGTTTGTGAACCTGGTTCACAGACAAAATTTTATTTGTGCAAAATATTGTCTGTGAATCGGAGTTCACAGACTAAAAAAACACTTCACAAACATAGGTGGGTACAAAAGTGTGTATAAGAGTGGGTACATACAGTGGCGGACCCAGAAAGTCGGAGGCACGGGGTCCCTACCCCTGCGTATCTCTAATTAATAAAAAAAAACTATTAAAAAAATAGGGAGTATTAAAGAAGTTAGCATAGTACTTCATAGTTAACTTACATCATCAAAACATTAAAATATTACTCCCTCCGGTTCTTAATTAACTTTACACTTTTCTTTTTAGACTGTCCCATATTAAACTTCACACTTCTTTTTCTACACCAAAACAGTGCAAAACAGTGCACTTTACAGTAAAATTTCTTAATCTGTGTGAAGTCAAAGTGTCAAGTTAATTAAGAACCAGAGGGAGCATAAAGCAAAAAATTACAGGATCAGCTTCCAAAGATATCAAATCAACATGTTGTTCAGGTAGATTATCAGATAAATTAGCTGCACTTTCAGGAATTACCTGATCTAATTCTTCATTTACTAATAACAAATCATTTGAATGAATATCTGAACTACTATTGAACTCTGAATTTACTTAACTCTCAGTACAATACCGAAATATCTTTTCATCCTAATTCATATAATATTGAAAATAACGTTTATAAATACCAATATACTTCCCCCGTTCCCCTTTAATTGTAACAGTCAACATTTCACGTTTGTCAAGACACAAGTTTGAGCATTAATATCTTTCATTCCTTATTAGTAAAAAAATTAAAAAAATTATATTTTGAAATTTTAGAATGAGAATAATTTAACAATATTTTTTAAAAATTCAGTTTATAATACATTAATAAATGAAATATAGTCAAAGTAGAATATATGAATAGTGCAAAAAGTTCAATGTTGCAACTAAAAGAGAACGGAGGTAGTACGTAGTATTAATTTAATCTTAACATTTAAAGAAAGCTTTTTAATTCATCCCAAACAAAAGATATGCAAATTAAAAAAGACAATAAAAAAATGGGAGGTAAGCAAGGAGAAGCTGGGAATATATATAAAACCCTCAAACCCACGTTTCCTACCGTTCCACTACTACGGTCTTTTGCATACCTAGTCGTTGTTATTGTATATATACATTCCCCAATTAGTTTTATATAAAATATATACTACGTATAATATATAGGTAATTTTTTCGAAGTCCACAGGGTCCCGGGACCCCGTGGGACCCTTAGTGGGTCCGCCTCTGGGTACATACATCATTTTTGTTCAGAAAATATGTCCACCAACTATTCAGAGCTCTTTTAGTCTCATTCCCGATAAATATTAATTCTCCTGTCCCATTTCATATAAAATGGAACGAGCTAGTTGACCAATTCCAGTTAAGCTTCTTCCAATTTGTATGAAGAACCAGCCAATCTTAACCACTGACTAAAAAAGAAAGGAAAAAGTAGATTACACTAAGCTCCTCTTGCAAAGTACGATGTATGAATTATATATGGCATGAACTCATGTTCCTGTTATTCCCAATAATATTGATGACAAACCTCTTACTGTTGTGGGTAATGGTCATTATTTCTTTGATTAAGAGATTGTTCAGTTTGCACTTGGGATATGTTTGGTATGGTGTAATGTAATGGAATAGAGTATGTAGTGCAATAAAAATTGTAATGTAATGAAATCAATATTCTATTACTATGTTTGGTTAGCAGCGAGAGAACACTCGGAAAGAAGATTAAGTGTTGATTTGAAAGGGAAAATTCATTTGTTGGAAGCGGGAGCATCTGGTCTCACGATGTTATCTCAAATACATAACTTTCTTAATGTAAAACTTATTACACATATTAAAGTAATGGATTCTACATGCGTAATGCACATTACATTACGGTTTAAAATAAAATGTCATACCAAATAGTGTATTGAATCAACATGTAACGCTCAATACATTACATGATTGATTACATCATACCAAACATAACCTTATTGCAGATTGTGATCCTATATTTTTTAGGATGATATTACAAAAAGTCATGTTGCAAGTATTCTTACCTAGCTAATGATATGGATGGACCGGGTCTGGGCCGACCGGCTTGTGGCCCGGCCCGGCACTGTTTGCAACTGCCCCGGTCCGCCAACCGGGTCCTGGACCGGTCTGGGCCGACCCGGCCCCGGTAGGGTTGAACTCGGACCGGGTCGGGTCCGGGCTGGCGGTTCTGAATAGTTGGGCCCGGGACCGGCCCGGGTAGCTACCGGGTCTGGTCCGGGTCCGGGCCTCAGGTTTGGTAATTTTTTTTGCTTTCCTAAGTATCCCTGACCCCCCACCCCCCTCCTAAACTTCAAGCCCAACCCGGGTGGAACCCAAAAAAAATGAAAAAAACGAAAAAAAAAATCAATTTGGCCCGAACCGGGCCCGGCCGGGCCTCCTTTTCACTGACCCGAGCCCGCCCCACTTTTCCTAGCTAACCGGGCCTTAGACCGGTTTTGGGCCCACAGCACCAGGCCGGTCCCGCACAGTAGCGGGCCGGGCCGGGTGGCCCGAACCGAGTCCAGGACTAGTCCCTAATGTTACTAAGGGCGGGCTCGGGTCATGGAAAATAGGAACCGGCCCGCCCCAGTTCGGACCTTTTTTTTTCAATTTTTTCCCTGGGTTGGGCTGGGTGTTTTGGGAGCGTTTGAGGGTGGGTGTGGGAGGTTAATTAGAAAAGCAAAACAAAACAAAAAAACAAAACAAAAATTGAACCCGGACCGGACCTGGTGGCATCCCGGGCCGGTTCGGGGCCTTCCTCCTAAAAAAAGCCCGGTTAGGACCGGCCCGGAGCCCAACCCAGCCCAGAACCTGTCCAACCCTAGCTAATGAAGAACGGATCATTTCTTAAACACAAGAGGGAGATTGGGAATTGGGATGATCAGCTTTTCTAACTCGATATAAGGGAGGTGTTATAATATTAAACAAAGTCAAATATCTGTTAGCAAAAGAAAATGAATGATTGTAATCTAAACGTGCAGTAGTAATTTATGTTAGCTTTATTTTATGTTAGATTTAGGGGTTGTTTGGATCTGATTCTTAAAACTGCTTCTGCTCCTTGAGAGAGCAAAAGCAGAAGCTGGGGTGTTTGAGTGAAAGTAGAGAAGTGATTCTGGTTATCTTTTTTACTCCTAGAATCAGTTTTTTTTAGAAGCCGGATGTGACCAGCTTCTGAAAACTGATTCTGATCCTGCTTATGCTTTAAAAAAGAAGCAGAATCAGTTCCAAACACCCCGTATCGAAATGCTTTAGCTTTGTAATTTGCAGAAACCGATCAAAGAAATAGCTCTCCAAGTCCTGTCATTCTATTTTTTTCCTTTCTCCCTGTGAACAAGTATTGTTGTATTTCATATACTTGATGTCTAAAAAACTATACAAGAAGCTATATTTATAGCTATATTTAGAGTACTAGGGTTTCCTATACAAATGGACTAAGCCCAATACTACTAGGGTTTCCACACTCCCCCTCAAGCGGGAGCATATAAATCATATGTACCAAGCTTGTTACAAATATATTCTACTCTAGGACCTCTAAGAGACTTAGTTAAAATATCTGCAAGTTGTTCAGTTGTGTTCACATATTTTGTGATGATATGTCCACTCACGATCTTCTCTCGGATAAAATGGCAATCAACTTCAATATGTTTTGTCCTCTCATGATATACCGGATTCGATGCGATGTGCATTGCAGCTTGATTATCACACATGAGTTGAACCGGTTTTGTATGCCCATATTTTAACTCTTGGAGGAGATGCTTCAACCATAAGACACATGTAGCAAGGGCCATTGCACGATATTCTGCTTCAGCACTAGATCTGGCAACCACATCCTGTTTCTTACTTTTCCATGAAATTAAGTTTCCATCGATCAAGATGCAATACCCCGAAGTGGAACGTCTATCCATCGGACATCCGGCCCAGTCTGCATCACAGTATCCCAAAATATCATGGTGGCCTCGATCTTCAAACAACAATCCTTGCCCTGGAGTTTTCTTGATGTATCTCAAAACTCGGATAGCTGCGTCCCAGTGTCCAGTACATGGCTTATCAAGAAACTGACTAAGAACACTTACCGCAAATGAAATATCTGGTCTTGTGATGGTAAGATGATTCAATTTGCCGATGAGTCTTCTATATTTTTCTTTGTTGGGCAAAAGATCTCCTTGTTCTGATAAGAGTTTAACGTTTGGATCCATTGGTGTATCCACTGGCCTGCAATCTAGCAAGCCTGTTTCCTCAAGAATATCCAAGGCATACTTTCTTTGTGAGAGAGCAATTCCATCTTGAGACTGTGCGACCTCAATGCCAAGGAAGTATCTCAATTTTCCCAAGTCTTTTGTTTGAAATTTGCTAAAGAGATGTTGCTTGAGGAGCGCAATTCCTTGATCATCACTACCTGTAATGACAATGTCATCAACATACACAACAAGATAAATACATTTGTTGCCAGCAGAATGTCTGTAGAATATAGAATGATCGACATCACTGCGAATCATGCCAAAGCTGCAGACGTCACTAAACCTCCCAAACCATGCACGTGGAGTCTGTGGAGATTGCTTCAAGCCATATAATGAACGACGTAATCTGCACACCATACCAGACTCCCCCTGAGCAACAAATCCAGGTGGTTGCTCCATATAAACTTCCTCGTGCAGATCTCCATGAAGGAATGCGTTTTTAATATCCAATTGGAACAATGGCCAGTGGCTCATTGCCGCCATGGATAAAATCAAACGAACTGATGTTATCTTCGCTACAGGAGAAAAAGTGTCAGTGTAATTAGGCATGGACCCGGTTCAGGCCGCCCGGGACCGGCCCGGCCCGCCACTGTGCGAGCCCGGAACCGGCCCGGTTCTCGGGTCCGGGTCCGGGTCGGGCCTAGGCCCGGTGGAGTGGGCGGGTCCGGGCTCGGGCCTTGTATTTGGCGAACCGGCCCGGCCGGGTCGGGCCTGGGCCCGGGCCGAATTGATTTTTTTTTTTATTTTTTTTTATTTTTTTGGGGTTAGCCAGGTTGTGCTTGATGGTTAGGAGGGGTTTGGGGGTTTGGGAGGGTGGGGGGTGAGTGGGGGGTTAGGAAAGCAAAAAAAAAAAAAAAAAAATTATGACCGAACCGGAGTCCCGGCCCGGCCCGGACCCGGACCCGGTGGCTACCCGGGCCGTTCCCGGGCCTTCCTTCCCAAAAAAAAGCCCGGCCGGGCCCGGCCCGGAACCGGAACCGGCCCGGCCCGGGTCCATGACTGAGTGTAATCCAAACCATATATCTGAGTATACCCTTTCGCCACAAGGCGTGCTTTAAAACGATCAATCTCCCCATCAGGCCCAACTTTAACTGTGTAAATCCACCGACATCCCACCATTGATTTGCCAGTGGGAAGAGGGACTAAGTCCCACGTCCCACTAGAATGAAGAGCCTCCATCTCAGCCAACATGGCTATATCAACATTTTATCTCTATTAAGTAACACAAACGGATCCGACGTATCTGAAATGTAATAGAAATGCAACGGAAGCTAAACAAATATTACCTCGATTCTCTAAAGTGTCAGGTTTGTAAGACCAACAAACAATATTACAAACATGACTGCTTTTGGGACAGAGGGTGTTTTCAAAAGACCATTATAGGATTGTAGGCCGCCACATGAGGGGAAAAAATGGTTGAATAGATAGAACGTATTTTATACATACAACTTTCAATCCCTTAGGGACCAACTACACACCTAGATCAAAGGAGTTGCCATTCGTCTTGTTTACTATTTTCTGACTCATCAGCAGAAATTGCATCGAATGCGTCTAATCCCTCTGCCCCTGTGTTTTGATATTCAACTATGTTCGACGGATGCCGGGTCTTGGCTATTGTAAACAGTGGGGCACCGTTTGATTTCTCTGCTAGCTCAGATGACCGCAAACATAAATCATCAAAATCACCTGAAAGAATTGAAAAAAGAAAAAGAAACTTCATCAATGAAGTGTTTAGGGACATTTATTTGTAAACTTCATTGGGGCTTGAACTACTACTACTGCGTATTTACAAAGGTTAAAGCAATGGAAACAAAGAGGTGTACTTTTGTCTTTGCAGAAGAACCCAATGGCCAATGATGGGTCAATAGAATCAAGAGGCAAATGACGTACAACACTGCAATCAGATACAAGAAGATGTTAGTCACACATACGAAAAAAACAAAAACACATAAATGAAGGGCTTACTTGCAATGGTAAGAAGAAGTATCGGCGTTCAAAGTATCTGTCCTAATATCAACAACCTGCCAATAAACTCATTTCAGAGAGCCGGCTACTGGAAGTAAAGTGAGCTACCTACTGGAAGTAAGACGAAGTATATGACGGGAAAGCTACAGTTAAATGTTGATAGTCCATAAATGTGATGAGCATTGTTGGGACATGACAGATTCATCCGCATCACAAAATCAAATTATTTGGATTAGAATTGCTTGATTGTATTTATTATGAATAATGCCCCATATATAATGAGATGAGAGTATACAAAATCCCAATTACTAAGATGTTAACTAATACAACTACTAAAGAGATAAATATATAGGATATCAAAACAAACTGATTAATTTATGCAATAAAAAGATTGAATCTGACCAATCAGCTAATCTAAATGAAGACACTATAAACTCATAGGGCCCACAGTAACAAAGAGAGAACTATTGACATCAATGGTGGGAGGAACGGACCGATGAACGTTCCTGGGAAAATTTTAAGGAAGCTGTGATTCGACGGTTCCAACCGGGTATGGTGCAAGATCCCTCCGGTCCTATTCTTAGCGTGAAGATAGGATCAGTCATGAAATATCGGGAGAAATTCGAGCTGGTCGTAGCCCCCCTCCGAAGCATTGACAATGAAATGATTAAAGGCATTTTTATCAATGGTCTAAAGGTGGAGATGAAAGCGGAACTCAAACTGTATCCTGCAGAGAATTTGACCGAGCTGATGGACTGTGCTCTATTACTGGAAGAAAAGAATGAGGCTCTGAGAATAAGAGGAAGCAAGGAGGAAGATAAGGGTGTATGTAAAGAGAAAGGGGGGGCTGTATCCAAGTCTCAACAGTTGATAGAAGGGAACTGGTGGAGAACTGACCAAAACAATACCAACCTGACTGAGAAGGTTGCTGCCAATATTAAAACAAAGGAAGCACCAAAACTGAACCAAACATGGGAGGGAGGCCAAAGGTTGTCACAAGCAGAGCTAGAAGATCAGCTATATGAACTATGAAAACCCCCTGAAATCAAATGCCAGATCGATCTCTTATCATCCACCTTGAGGACAAGGTGGAAGTTCAAGGGGGGAGTGATGTTAGGAACTCAGACACTACCAATAATAAGAGTCTAAGTATTTTTAATATTGTTCAATAATATGGTTTAGGACCAGTAACTTAATAGAAGTAGGCTGGCCCATTGGAAATAGAATAAATAAGGGTGAGTAGATGAGCAGGTTGATCGGGACTGAGATTTTGGGAGTGCGAGACCACTTGAAGAGTCTCACCTTTTCTTCTTTCCATTTTTTTTTTGTTTTCCTTCATTAATCTTCATCAATATACTAAGAATATCTACTGTGATTGTTCCGTTACCTATCATAAATCTACGCTGATATAAGATTCATTAGTTCATATTACGATGACTTAATACAAACGACCTGCACTCTAACAATTCTTTCTCCTCAACAACACACTTTGTCTCCTCTTTAATAATACAGAAATAATTGCACTACATGATCCATAAGTATATGGGCCATTGCAAAATGAGAGAAATGGAAAGAAATAATAACCTGCTGGGCTTCATGTGGATCAAGATAAAATGCTTTATCATCCTGAACACCAATAATGTAAGTTGATGCTCCAGGTCTACCACCCAGGATTCCTAGGCTTTGAGGGAAACTAAATATAGCCCCTAATAAAGGAATATACCTAAGAAAAGTAATGAATAAATTCATAATTAAGAATAAAAGCAAATGGTCTAAAAAAGGATAACAGCAAATATATAACACACCATATATAGGGTACTACATTTTCTATTGTCGTTTTACATACAGAAGCATATTCTTTATGTATTGAAGCAAACTTTATACCTTGAAAAGATGAGATTAAGTTTACTTTTATGTTTGAGGCATAGATGCATTTGTGGTTAAGGGGAGCCTTGGCACACTAGTTGAGGTGTTGTTGTGTGACCGAAAGTTCACATGTTCAGATCTTGGGAGTGGCTTAGTGTCAAAATGACAAGAGAAGGTTTGCCCCTATAGATCCTTGTGGTGGGACACTTCCCGGACCCTTGCCTTGTGGCAAGGTCAATGTGCATCGGGCTGCCTTTATTTAGATGCCTTCGTGCCAAATTCACTAGAACTAAGCCCACAAATTAAATTCTCATCCCCATCTTAGAAAAATGAATTCAATCAGCACCAACACTAATTATGTTGCTAAGAATCAGTTTTCCTTTTTCTTTTTAATTTATGTAGTCCCATGCTCATACACTTCTGCAAGTGACCGGCTTTATATAATATGCATGTCATCAGAACAATTGCAATCGGAATGCCTGTCCGCAAGCATACAAAAGGGCATTTGAATAGCTCTCACTATCAGGAGCAGTTTATAAAGGGTTTCATAATGCATTGCCACCTCTCTGGCTCTCCCCACTTGTGTCACAATATTTCAAGCTAAGACAGTATTCTATCATTCTATGTATGGCAAAAAAAATGATGTGCATGAATACATCCAACAAGGCATCTCTACATTAAAATCAACACTAAAGAATCAACATTAAGTCCATACCTTGGGTTAACCTTGTCCAGTCCTAAAACCAAAGGGACCAACAAAAGGATAGGTGCCCAATCACTATCGCCTTTTGAAAATTCAAGGCAATGTTTTAAAATATCCTCAGTGCAAAGCATAGGTGCTCCACCCCTTTCTCCATCTTCATCCCCAGAAACAACAAAGATTGTCATCCTTGAATGCAAGTCAGCATTTCCTATGTCGTCTATCTTACAGCGTGCCATAGTTTCCCATGTCCGGCACATTGCATATGGGCCAACCCATGAACCAGGAGAAAGACCATAAGCCTTTCCAGCTTCAAGAAGGTTGTGAATTGAGTAAGCTGAGTCCTCAGAATCACCAAAAAGGTGTAATATCTCAGCATATCTTTGCTCAAATGGCTGCAGAATAAAAAATTGTATTAGTTTCTCACTTTCTCAAGATAATGACTGCCATTCAAACAATAATCCAAGAAAGTTCATCTTGGAGATTCAAAAAGAAGCAATATTTTTTATATAATGATCCCTAACACCAAGCCTACCAACATTTTTCTCCATTTACCAGGCTCAAATGGAAGACCTCACATAAGAAGAGACAAACTAGTTCCTCAATTCAATGACAAGCACGGAAGCACCATAATATAACCAAAAGCATCTTGTATATTACCTTGTCCAAGGACTTCCTCCATGACCTCCCTAATTGATGAAAAAGCAATGCCTGCATGCACAAAAAATAACACAACCATTTATTAATGATAAAAGAAACGTATTTACACTTATTACATAGAAAATTTGAGTAAGATCAGGGGTGGAGACAGGGAGGGGCTGGAGGGGGCCTCGGCCCCTGCAAGAAAAAAAATTCTTAAATATATATTATGTATAAATACTTTTAATCTATAGAAAATATGTTGATATTTTGAACTTTGGCCCCTGCAATGTAACTTTTTTAAGGGCAGGCCCCCTTAACCATAGTTTTCTGGCTCCGCCACTGAGTAAGATAGCAGCAAGTGCATGGTGTACCAATGCACACAACCTGAGCAACAAGCATCTGACTGCTTCTTATCATGCAGCCCCAACCTGAATCACTGGTGTACTTGGACTCTCCGATGGGAGCAAATCCTGATCATTCAAAGTGACAGAGATAAAACCCTCATTAGTTCTATCACAAAAGAAATGCTGATCTCATCTCAACTAGATAAGACGGAAAAAAACTCACCTTTACGATACGTGATAAAGATTCTCGACGAGAAATCTTCTACAAAAGAAGCATAACCCTCGCTCTGGGTCGGATCAATTGACAGATCACTACTCTCAGCTACTCTATAGCAACTTCCCAGAAGCCAAATATCACTCTTGGACCCAGATGGAATCCCAGTTTTGTTAAAGCCCAAATATCTCCTCATTGAGCTACCGCTGACTGCTCTCCTCAAACTTGCTGTCCAGCCATTAGCATAACTATCATTCTTCAAGCTCCAATTTCCCTTCCACGGGAACCCTTTTGGGTGCTCGCCTGAAAGAGTGCCGAAGATGGAGAAAGCAGGTGCCCAGAAGCCTGTTGCAGAAGCACAAGATGGTTTATGCTCTTTTGGTTCTGCCGAAGAAGACGAAACAGAATCCGAACCCGGACCCGGACCTTGACCCAATATCCTAGTAGGCGAATCGGAATTGGAGAAAGTTATTATGGTGTTGCTTCCCAATAGATCCTTTTCCGGCATCAGAAAAGGTCACCGTGATCAAGGGCACATCTTGAACCCCAGGCCCAAATTAATTCTTCTGGTTTTCTACTTTCTTAGGAATATACGTAGTAATTCCTTTCTCCTGGGCAAAATACCATAAAATTAAGAAGCTAAGGAGTATAGTAGTATACTCGGTAGTTAGATGTTTTTTAATAGGACTGATCATATAAGAAACATATTAAAAGCCCGTTTGGTAGCACCAAAATCGGCTGTTTTGGCTGATTCTGCTGAAATTTATGATATTCTGGCTGGAGTGGCTGTTTTGGCTGATTCTGCTCATTTAAGAAAAAAATATTTTAAAAATATATTTTATTAATAAATTAAAGAAAAAATTATATGTAAAAATAGCTAAAATGGTCATCTACAGTAACTTCAGCCAATACAGCCAGAAAAGTAACTCCAACCTTACTTTTTCGGCTTATTACACAATTCAGCACGCGAAAGTAAAAGTTACGTGTTTGGTGAAAAAACTGGCTGATAAGCCTGATAAGCCGAAAACAGAGTTCTCCAAACGGGCTCTACATCATATTTTTACAATTGTAAAATAGATATAGAATTGAAATATGATACGGAGTACTTCATTTAACTCGTGAGAGAAAAGGAGTAGAATTTCATCTCAAAACATTGCTTTGAAATTGAGGCTGCTGATAGATTATAATCCACATAAAAATGTTACTAGAGGCTTTTGAAAACATGAGAGATTAGAAATGAGTCTCGGATTTAGCTTTTTTGGCTACTTTGTTAAAAAAAAATTAGGCTTTCTAATAAACCACGGATTGGTTGTGTGACGGATTGGTGGTGTGACGTCTAGACTACCTCTAATATTTGGAGCAACCTGCATGATTGACAAAGGACAAAGGGAGAAAAATTTGATATTTTCGATTTCTGAACAATATATTGCCAAAGCAACTTCAAGAGCAAGAGCAACTTCTTGAATTTATTTACAGCCATATATTTGGAGCAATATATATTCTGAACAATATTTGGCTCGCAATATATTGAATACTGCCATATATTTGGAGCAACCTGCATTTTATTTCACCTTCTTTATGCGTGTAACATTAAAATTCTTAAAAGCACAAGAGCAACTTCTTTGAGTACATCATAATTCAGTTGAAAGCTTCTTGATGTGGGGTGCTTCTTTGAGCACAAGAGCACCATGATTCTCCCTAACACAAAACAATTGACAATTTTTTGCATAATAAAAAAATACAAGTATTTGTTATCATATGCGTCCAAATACCATGTAGGCATGCATATGTACCTCATTGTCACGAAATAGGCATTCAGGTTAGGCTCCTAATTTTGCTTTCATCACTTTGTTAGCAGTACTATACCCTTAAAGACCCGCCAATGGTTCGCTTGAGGACATATATCCCTAAGCACCCCACACGTAGATGGATCTTCTATATAATGAAACACATGAGCTTAGTACTTGATTTGGGAATAACCATGCAAGCAAGACCAAAAAAAAAAATAACAATTGATACTCCGTATTACCGTAAGACTGATGTGGAAATTCCCTTTTGTTCTTCCCAGGTTTTTTTTTGGAGAATCTGCTCCCATGCTGCAAACAATAAAATTATGAAGCACGCCAACTAAATTCTTGGCCTAGAAGCACAAACGAGGACCTATATATACTACACGTTCACACGTTCCTGACAATGAATAAAATTGAATATTAAAATTCCGGTGAACTCAAAGGGCAAAGATAGCTGGCTAAACAATTATAGTAAAAATTGTAACACTTGGCTCCAATTTATTTTATGTTTAACGCGTGAACAGTAAAGACACCTAAAAAATCCCAAAGACACCACAGCTCATTTGCAACCACATGCTTTCCTAAAACACTCAAGAAGTCATCAGCGTTCTAATTAATCGTTTCACAATATTCAAACAACACATTTATGCACATCAGCGTACAATAAGAGACATCCTGGGAAGTTCAAAAGTCTAATTAATACTCCGTAATTGACAATAGATTTATACTTGCACAATACTAGATTTCCACCCGTGCGTTGCACGGGATGTAAATGCGCTTTTTATAAATATTAACATATAAACGTAATTATAGATCATATTCTTTTTACTGTGACAGTGAGAGTAACCGTTAATAAATTAATAGTAGTAATAAATATTAGATGTTTTTTAAGCACCCAATTTACAAATTATTAAAACTCTCCTTGAGAACAATACTTTTGCATTTTTTTTTTTCAAATTTCCCTCATCAACGCATATCAAAATTTCACGCTACATAGACTTGTCACCCTCAAAATTGCACAAAGAATTGTCCATACATAAAATATGAATGTCACCGGAAGACACCAAAATGAATGCACCAATACAAAAAAACGATGAAATTGCTATAAGTAAAATTTTATGAAAACAGTAAAGGTGTGTTTAGTCCAATTGATGCAATTTTTATGATTCATACATACCCAACAAATCACCAGTTTGTACGTCGGGGTAATTTTTACGAAGCACTTATTACTCTATCCAATATAAATTGAAAACATCAACTCCGTCAAAGAATTCAGCTTATTTCACCTTTAACCAACTATGAATCTATCACGTTTTGTCGTGTGAATGAGGGTAACAACTAATAGATCAACAATAACAAATATTAGAAGTTTAATAACACGTTTTACATCGAAGACTTCTTTGTAGATAATTTTTTTTACAGTTTTTTCTAATCTTCCTCGTAATCACATCTCACGAATTTTTAATAACCCATTTTTCTAATATTAGAAGTTTAATAACACATTTTACATCAAAGACTTCTTTGTAGACCTTTTTTTTTACAGTTTTTTCTAATCTTCCTCGTAATCACATCTCACGAAGTTTAAGTCAGGCAGATTTGTCACTTTTAAAATAGCATGATCTATGGTGTTGCTTTGTTGTCCAAAGCAATTAGACTATTTAGAAAAGGGAAACGTTTGTAAATATTGAAAACAAAAATAGAAGTAGAAAAATTTATGACTTTACTTTCCATCAATTTTTTCTATGTCAATTCATCATCAATCAAAAGAAATATGATCAATCATTCTATCGTCTCTAAGAAAAACCCCTCCAAAGGCTCCTAGTGTTCCGATCCACATCTAGTTCAAGTACTATTGCTTTTTAGAAGTGTATACTCATACACATAAATGATATTTGAATTCCTAAAACTTGACTCAAGAAACAGTTGTAAAAAGAATTGTATCAATAAATCTAATTATCAATAACGGGAATCAAACTCTTAGCAAGAAATAAATAAATACATTAAAATAAGAAGAATTAATTGTATCATGAAAATACATACCCCTCACTCCATAGTTAATTACAAAATAACATGTTAAATGGATATCTAATGCAAATTACAAAACAACAAAAATCAACCTAAGATATGAAGGCCCTGTTTGTTTATTGGCGGGTTGGGGGCCAAAATGCTAAGTCAAGCAGCGTTTACATTTATATTTTTTTGGCGGATTGGAATGAACTGCCAGCATCCAAACGAAGTCGAAATATCATCTTCTTCCACCTGTCTTTATTGTCAACTTGTTGCCGCTTTCATCAACACACTTGACACATCATCACAATCGAGTAAAAAATACTTTTAATGTGAAGCCAAAATAAAACATAAATTACCAACAAAGAAAACTGATATGTCAAAAGAATCTAAATAAACCAATTAATTAAAGATATAAACTGAAGTTATCAAATTATATTGGGAAAACTGTCAAATACATCCTCGAAGTATATAAAAAAAATCAATTAAACCCTTGAACTAAATGAACATTCAATTAAATACACGAACTATATAAAAACAGTCAATTTATAAATTGACCTCTTAATCCCGGTTTACCGGTTACATGGCAGTCCAAGGGTCTTTTTTAACTTTTCTTTTTTCTTTTCCTTCCCCCTTTTTCTTCTGGCCTACCTCCTTTCTTCTCCCTTCCTCTTTATCTTTCTCCGCCCAGATCTTCTCGGCAAAGTTTACTCAAACAAAAACTGTTTTTTTTATCATAATCCAATATAATCATAACCAAGTTTTAATATAATCCAATATGAAAATAAAATAAAAATCAGCTATGCCAAACAGACTTTTGATGGTAAAATAATCCGTACTAAAAAAATTACGTAGTACTCCTTCCTGTTCACATTCTTCTTTACCGTTTGACTTTACGATTTTAAGGAAATAAATTTGACTTTACCGTAGAATACACTGTTTGGCACTGTTTGGCACTATTTGGCACTGTTTTGTGTAGATTTGTTTGCCAAATAAGGTAAATAAGAAAGTGTAAAAATGATTCTGGGACGGCCCAAAAAAGAAAGTGTAAAGAAGAATGTGAACCGGAGGGAGTATTATATAACTATAATAACCCAATCACATCACCAAATTAAGTGACTCTCAAGATCATAAACTTTTGCCAATTTTCCCAAAAGTTGAGTGAAAACGATGTTAATCCAAAAGTAAGAGAGTACTAATGTACTCTGCTCCCAAATAGGAGTAAAATACTACTCTTCTGAAACCATCTAACCGTATTTTGGCATTACCAAGAACTAGTAATTCACCCGTGCGTTGCACGGTAGGTGAATTTCTATCCCATATTACCTTTGTGATAATTGTTTTCAACACCATCAACACAAAGGTTTTTTTTAATAACTAAAATCATGCTTTAGAGTATAGCACCGTTGCAAGCACATAATTGAAGATTAAGGAAACGTTACACAAAGGAATTAAATAACAATCTGAACCAAAACAATTATGCAAAAGACCCAAGCGGAGTGTTAAAACCAAAGCTATTCAACTTCAGAGGTTATTGAAAACTTCTTTGTAAACAACATTTTGAGTGGAATTAGTCGTCGTGCCACTCTCATTGCATATAAGTATTTTCAAACCACGCCTGTTAGTCACTCTTGAAACCGCAACATACAGCTGTCCATGAGTAAAAACTGGTTTCTTCAGCAACAACCCCACCCTGGACAACGATTGACCTTGACTTTTATTTATAGTCATTGCATATGAAATCATAATGGGGTATTGTCGCCTTTGAAACCTGAAAGGCAAGTTGGGATCTGAGGGAGTTAAGGACAATCTAGGAATCAACACTTTTTGTCCAGAACTTAGACCAGTCAAAATTTTCCCCTCGAGCACATGATCGCAAAGCCTGGTGAGAATCAACCGAGTGCCGTTACACAACCCCATTGAATGATCTATATTTCTGAGAAGCATGACTGGGGTCCCAACCTTTAATGTCAATTTGTGATTCGGCACACCAGACAACTTAATACTGTTTAGGAACTCGGGCGTGTGCAGTTCTGCCATTAGGTCGGTAGTAGAATCTACTTTCGACACGCTGTCTGAACTAAGATATGTCCTGGATACTTCACCAACGTTGAGACCCATCATATAATCATTAACAGATTCAACTACGGCAAGTGTTGGGGCCAATATTGCACGGTCACGCAAACAACTAACGTCATTTGCGGATGCTACATACTCGGGGAAGATGCTTTCCACAATGGCAGCTATAGGATCAGCATTAGTGTGAATCAATAGATCCTCTGGAATATCAATCGACACAAATCCATCATTTTCTTCACCCAAAACGCCATCACCAATACTCGCAATCCACTCCGAGAACTTCTTCAAATCGTATGATTCATCCTCACTTGTCAAATTCTGCAGACGCATGTTTTTGGTCAAACGAAGAACAGTGCAATTAGACCACAAATAAGAGGAATTGATGGTGGCATTAACAACATCTTGTCTACTCCCATTAGGTATCACAGGGAGTACTTGCCGGAAGTCACCCCCGAATACCACAGTTTTTCCACCGTAAGGCACAGTGACGCTATTTTGTTTGTGAAATTGCATTATATCCCTCATGCTGCGATCCAATGCCTCAAAACAAAATTTGTGCAACATTGGAGCCTCATCCCAAATAATAAGTTTGCTCCGTACAATAAGTCTAGCAAGAGGACTCCCTTGTTTAATATTACAGGTGGAATCTTCATTCAAACTAATTGGAATCGCAAATCGAGAATGTGCAGTACGTCCACCGGGTAGCAGCAGGGAAGCAATCACACTCGATGCGACATTAAGGACGATCTCACCCTTAGACCTAAGGGCGGCAGAAAGCGTCTTCCAAACAAATGTTTTTCCAGACCCACCATACCCGTACACAAAAAAAACACCTCCTACCTCCTCTTCCACGGAATGCATTATCGTTTCATATACACACATTTGCTCATCCGTCAGGGAACCGACCAATGTTGCATGTTCCTCAGTCATTGCGATCCGGTCATAGCTCAACTCTTCGTATATCATTCTGTCATTGGAAGAAAGCAGTGAATCCATCGTAACCGTTGGCATCGGAGGGTAATCTCGCAAACTCTTTCCACGACCTCGCAACAATTTCTCTAATTCAGCCAAAGCTAATTTCTCCAATTGCTCATCAGAAAGAATCAATTCTGTAAAATAGATAGAATATATGTAGTAAATAAATGATAAAATTTGAGAAAGTAAATAGTGCATATATATATATAGAGGAATGCTCCTGTCCAGACGTCCGGACAGGAGCCGCCGTCCGGCCGGCGGCGTTTGGCCGCCTTCCCGGTGGAATTTTTTGATGAAATTTTTATGGCATGTTCTCCATCAAGTCTAGTTTATCCACAAAAAAATTCAGCCAAAAACTCAATCGGGAAGGTCGTCAAATGATTTTTGCAAGTTAACTGGTCCGGAAAATACATATTCCGGACCAGTTAACTTGCAAAAATCATTTGACGACCTTCCCGATTGAGTTTTTGGCTGAATTTTTTTGTGGATAAACTAGACTTGATGGAGAACATGCCATAAAAATTTCATCAAAAAATTCCACCGGGAAGGCGGCCAAACGCCGCCGGCCGGACGGCGGCTCCTGTCCGGACGTCTGGACAGGATCTTTTCTATATATATATATATATATATATATATATATATATATATATATATATATATGTATGTATGTATGTATGTATGTATGTATGTATGTATGTATGTATGTATGTATGTATGTATGTATGTATATGTATATTAAAATAAGGAAAACAATTCGTCCATATAGTATTTAACCTGGATGTTGCAACAATCGTCTTCGTGTGTGTTGTATGTCATCCGCCATGTACCTCCAGCAATGTTGCCATACAGATTCGGGTCTAGACATTGACTCCGTCCACAAAAGAATAGCGAATAAAATTCTCATGTAAAAGCCTGATGAGAAAAAGCTTGCTTCCTTGAAAGCATCAATGAATTCCTTGTCATCATCCAGTAACCCCAAGGCATAACACGCCTCACGAAATGAAACATATATCACACCAGCAACAGTTCGGAGATCTTCGTGACACATTGCACCACGAATGTGATTCAACAGGCACCTGAGATAATAAGACTCACCACTCCCAGGATGGACATAATAAATTCTACCAATAGCGAATGCCTTTTTTCTAGGAGTCCATTCCCTCTTTTTTTTGTTCCAAACAAATTTTTGGGGGAACTCAGAATACGTCAATGATCTGGCCTCGGGATATGTTTTATTGGCCTCCATCCATGCAGTGAACATGCTATCCCTAACAGACGTGGTATTAACAACCAAGTCTAGTGGCTGGTCATCATTAAAAACTATTGATTGCTCATTCGGCAAATGAAAGCTCAATCGCTCAACAGGAGGGTTTTTGTATTGAATCTCAAAACCATAGACCCTCCAGGCAGCTTCGCAGGGAGAAATGTATCTACAATCATAATACATTTGAATCTCATCAACAGCATTGTGTTGCATATCACCATTCGCAGTCTTGTAAAAGGCGGCTGTAACTCGATCACGCCCCTTGTTAATGTACTTGAACAAATATTTTATCGACCTTGACTGGTTACACCACTCTACATTCATATGTGCACCATACTTCATCAACAAATATCGATTGTGGGGGACAACAAACCTATTGTCCAAATCCACATTGTTCTTGCGGATCACACGATTATTACGAACACGTTTATAAACCGGGTAACCGTCGTCATCAACTGATGTCTCAGAACACCATTTTTTAGGGAAGTATTTGGTGCACCTTCCATCAACCATGCAAGGCGCAGACCTAACTGCACCCCCGCAGGGGCCATGCATCATAAAATCCCCTACCGCAGCATAGTACAACGGATCACGGTTAACATCAGGAATCTCAGCAGAAATCACCCTATCAATATCATCAGGTGATGGCAACTTATGCTCCGCAGATAGCCACAACAAAATATGGGCATGAGGCAATCCCCGTTTCTGGAATTCTATCGTGTAGACCACTGAAAAGTAAAAACAAATTGTCAGTATTTATCTATTAAATTATGAATTCTGAATAATTAATTAAAGTTAGCTCCCCTACCTCCCCTTACAACGCCGAAACATTTTTTTTTCCTCATATCCTGAATCAAATCGTCCAACTTAATCTTGAAAACTCGAGTGACAATATCAGGCCGATCTTCAGGTCTCAAACCTCTCGAATGGAGAAAACGATCAATCTCTGGCCACCTTGGGTTACAGGTAAATGTAATAAATAGATCTGGATAACCTGCCCATCTACATATGGCCATGGCATCCTGATAATTCTGTATCATATATCGTGCACCTCCAGTGAAAGTAGGAGGTAATACAATTCTCCTCCCCTGTGTGCGTGAATCATTTTCACCCCGTAAGAAAGCATCGCTGAGACCCTTATACATTTCACAACGGAGTTGTTTCTGATGCGTCCTCACAAATTTTAGTCTCGCAGACTCAACCATAGTATAGCCGTCAACAATGAACTGTTGAAAAAGTCTCTTGGTCTTGAGAAGAGTTGAATGACTATCATGACGTTCTTGCAGACGGAATGCAAGAAACTCCCTTACACTAACTCTTTTCCTGCCGCCAACAGCAGAACCATCAGATGTGGATAACAATGTATCCTCACGATAACCGTCCTCTCCGTAAGGAAACAATAACGGATACTGAAGGCCAAAATATGTCGGATGCAACTCGTTAATCCTCTGAAGCGCTCCAGTTTGAGTTTGAACCAATATGTCTCTCTCCCCTAGTGATTCATCAAAATCACCGACGACCAAAGCAGCCACCTCTGACACCGAAGGCAAATTGTACGTTCGGGCATCCCCACAACGATTTCCTATAAGCCTCAACCGCACATTTGTGGCACCATTTCTTTCAATCATTTCTTTGGCTAGTCGAAAGGACTTGACCAAAACGTTATGTTCGTTGAGCATCTGAGTTAATCCAACAACTATTCCCTCATGCAACCTCCTCTTATCATGACCGTCACTGCATTAACAGGTCGGGGGGGGGGGGGGGGGGGTTAATATTTAACCATAAATAGGAATCAGAATAAGAGAGACAAATGTGACGCACCTCACAGATGAAAACCTATTCTCAACCTCATTTTCGGTGTCGTATATATACAACTGTGCAAATTTAGGCCTAGCACCGGGAGGAGGTAACAAACTACCAATCAGATGATAATTTTGGCCATGCAATTTGAAAATGGGAGGAGATCTACCCCTATTGACATTTGCCTCCACCCTCCCCCCCATCGATGTAAATGAAAACATACTGTTGTAAGATCGTATGTTTTCTAAGAAGTGTTTACTGCGTTCATCTGCACCCTCAATCAATCTAGTCAACAACAAAGGCGGTTCTTTCATAAAAGGGAGCACAACTTTTTTGTTACTACAACAAAGTGAGTATTTTGGAACATCTTTGGTTGATGTGGATATAACACGTTCGTCAAACCAAAACAAAGCACCACAAAACTCACAAACCAATGTTGGATCACCGATGTCCGAATATTCTGTAATGCACGAAAAATTATAACAACTGTCAATGAAAATGAACTATGTACGGAGAAATTATAATTTGAAAATACATGGCATATGCCGACCTACAGCCCTGCGGCTGGTATGAGCAGGCAACGCCTCATAGTCAACGAACTCATCATCCACATCACTGTCACCGAGCGAACTTACATCAAAATCAGAAATAGGTGACAAAACTAATGCGGCAGAACTCGAAGCATTAGGATTGACACTGCTAGGCTCTGAACCTATATATCCTAAAAACATCACCATTCAAACAGTAGTAACACAGAGAGGTGAGAATAGTATCTCACCAAAAAGAAATAGCAATAGATCAAATTAAAAAAAAGTAAGCATGCATTGACAATTGTTTTCCAACATTACCACAATTGAAATATTTGTCCTTGCTGTTCCAAACTCTACTGGATTCAATGGAACCAATAACAACGCCCGAGGTTGAGCACATAGGATTACGCTGACGCTGCTTTGCAGGGGGCACCATTCCCTCGACATCCGAAATTGCTACGCAATTGAACACCCAAGAAAAGAAAAAAAACAAAAATTAAGCCTGTAAATGAAACCTTCATCTTTAATGGAATATTACATTATGAAAACATTACTTCAACAATTATATTTTAAATAATAAAATTCCTATTAATATCAACTAAACATGATCCAAAATTAAATGGCAGCAAAAGAACCATAGTTCCAAGAATAGAGGAATTTTAAATAAAATTTTAAAACTTGTAATCACAAACCGAAATCATTGAACAGAAAATAGTGGTTCTCCAAAAAATGAATAATTGTGTTCCCAAAAAGTAATAGAAAAGTTTCCCATATTCACACCCCAAAATCAACGAAAGAATTGCTAAATTGAAAAACAATAGAATATCTAAGAAATTAATGATATATAATGATACATAGTAAAATATTTAACCGTATCAATAATAACTGGAAAAAATAAGAAAAATGAACAAAAACACGAAAACCGTATATTTTTTCAGCACCCCAGACCTAAAACAAAGACATGTTGTAACACGAATTTTACCTACAATATAATTATATTTTGTATATCAAAGGTGCTAATTGTATAATTAAAAAAGGAAAAAATTCTCAAACTCTCCAAACCATTCATGAATAAAATTATTCGTCATGAAACTAAACTCTATAATGTCAATAATGTCTTCACTAAAATTAATCTGTCTTAGTTACGCAATCAGCAAAATAAATTTATACAGCCTGATTAATGTTACCCAATCATGGTCCAAATATTATTTCTTATATTAAGAGGCCGTTTGTCAACAATATTTTTCGGCCTATCGAGTTTATCGCCCAACTTTTTCACCAAACACGTAACTTTTGTTGTCACGGGCTGAATTGTGTAATAAGTAGAAAAAGAAAGATTGGAGTTACTTTTCTAGCTGTATTGGCTGAAGTTACTGTAGATCACCATTTTAGCCATTTTTACACAGAATTTTTTATTTATTTTATTAATAAAATATATTTTAAATTTGTTTTCTTAAATCAGCAGAATCAGCCAATGCAGCCACTTCAGCCAGAACTTCATAAATTTTAGCATAATCAGCCAACGATTTTCATGCTACCAAACGGTCTCTAAGTTGGTAATGTTTAACACAAAAATGAAGTCTGGGGAATTTATCTAACACTCTATCTAAATAATTATATTTTATTTATTTTTTCAGGTAAAAAATCCTAAAGTATTAAAATGAAATGTCAATATCAACAAATTGGAAAAACACCACAAACTCCTGAATTCCTATAACCGCATAAAATAGGCCCAAAAGAAATTGGCTGGAAAAGGATGGGCCGGCCAAACGAAATAAAGATCCAGACCCAAATAACCCAGCCTTAATTCATACGCCACATCCTCATTCCCCAAATTCGCCCTAAAACTTCGCCGACAACAATACAGTCATCGGTCCTCCCTCTCTCTTCAACGACCCCCAGAGATTTCAAGAGATCGCACATGCGAAGGATTCAGACCTCACAAACAACACTCCGGCCACCAAAACAGGTTGCGAAAAACCGTGGCTACGACCCAAACCACGGAACGCAGCAAAGAACGCAGCAAAGAAGGCCACGGATCTCGGCGGTCAACACCCGGAAACTCAGGTAACACCCGTCGTCTACCACCACACCAAACCCACGAACCCCTACCCGATCCCTCACATGCACGCACACACAACACACCTACACAACCTGTTCTACTCACAAACATAACGAAAACGTATTTTTACCGAAAAACGCACAAATCCTTCAGATCTGATAGTATTAATTTTTTATTTGTTTGTGTGAGCAAAACATCAACGGTTAAAGTATTTTTAGTGCTATTTGGAGTATTCCGCAAGAAAAATACATCAGATCTGAACATTTGATTATTTTGTCAAAAAAACCTTTCATTTTAAGATAGTTGTCATAGATCCCTTATCACGTTCCCATGACTCGAAAACTCTGTTTTGAATAAACTACACTGATCACAAAAAAAGAACTTAAAAACCACAGAAATTATCTATTTCCTCGAAGCAATTTTTTCCTACGATTTTTAAAAAACAGCTAGAAATGGGCTATACAGCACCAGATAAGAAAAATAATATTTAGTTTTCAAACAAAAGGTTTTTTTTATTACGCAGTCCAAACGATTTTTTTCGTTAATTTAGTGACACACCCCCTTCGCATCCAAGACATCTAACCAAAATACCATTAGATTTTAAAAACCAATTGATAGATATCATCTGCTGTGATTTTCCATGTGTGTTTAAAAGTTTTAATCATACTGCAGTCAAATATATTCAAAAGATAACACTTACAACAGAAAAAATAAATCACTGCAAAATAAACACACAGTCAATTTATTTTCGGCAATTCTATTATTTGTTTAGTAAACCACTGTCATTAAATTATTTACTACCAAATAAATAACAACATACTAAACCCGAATTTTTTTCAAAAAAAAAATATATTTTGAATTTTTTTTTATAATAATCGTATTTTCAGATTTACGTAGTACCCCATAATTAAATGGAGAAGAATCTAGAGTCAAAAAGAAAGTCTGGCCCTGACCACTTTACCGACCAAGCATTAAATGCAAAAGCCCCACCTCCTTTATTATTATTAAAGGTTTTAAAATTCAAACACCCACCCACATCAGTAAGTGCCAACAACCCACCCACTCACATATAATTTAATACCCTCACCGACCGAACCCCCACCCACTCAAATCTGTAAAAGACAACCACCTCACCTTTAATACCCAAACTATACTCACCTAACCGCCCCACCCATCAGACTTTAATGCCTCGTAACTCCAAACCATATCTCGAATCGATCAAAACTTTTGCTGATAAGAACAAACATCATTAATAATTTACAACCACACTACCGTTCACCCACTTTGACACGATAAAATGGAGATAAACATCTTATTTTTCTAAGAATCAAAATCGAACAGCTACTGCTTATTACGTATAAACAATCCTCTGTTAATATTTCTTACCTGAAACCTCCACTACCTCCTAAATTCAAATCTTTTATGTGAAATGGAATGCGAGGAAATGGGTCAAAGCAACAACACCAAAGCGTCTAAGACACAGTGGGTCAAAGCAACAACACCAAAGCAAACACGCATCACCGAAGCTGGCTATCAACACCACAGGTAAAATCTATACCCAAATTTTTTTTTGTAATTCCCTCTTCGAATCATTATCCCAATAAGGTTCACCCTCCTTTCATTCTGTACCACAACAGATATCAAGAAAATGAAGAAGACAGTATGCGTACGGTCAAAGAAGAATTGGTAAAATGTTATTTGGTAAAACCATTTGTCATCAATTACTGATCTGTCATTGTTTATTAATATGCATCTATGCGAAATTACTTGACCAATTACTAACAACTAAATTTTTTCCTCAACGGTTAAACCCACAGTTTATAACTGCCGGTAAACAGAGGTCAGGAAGGGTGCCTAAATGGTAGCACCATCTATCGATCAATAACATTTCACCATACAGTAACCGACTTTAAAGAACACAGTGAAAACCATAACCATTTTTTTCCCCAAGATAAATAAAGAAACAACAACTCCAAATTAAATACTTTTAAGTTAACACGTATAAATAGCATGCCAGGAAGAATGCCTAACACTTAGTACTTGAACATTATAATGCTTTATTTGCTGTAAGAATTTACCTGGGTTGGATCTTTTGGATCCCAACACACATGATTTAGTTATCTTAACCATAACTAAAGTCTTGAACCTGGCATCACTTACCTAAGAACAGGTTTAGTTGCGTGAGTACACAAAGATGTACGGTATGCACAAAGAGAAATAATATAATATATACTATAAAAGACAAAAAATATTTGCAAAATATCATATTATTTCATTTTTAAGATGGGTGGGCAAAATACATATGCATCACACAACAGTGTTATTTCATATTTTAGATGGGTGGGCAAAATACATGGGTGTTGCACATAAGTGTAGGAAACATCAGGCAAACTTTAGGTGCATGATCAACCCATTATTCCGAATAGAGCAGGTCATTAAGCTGTAGTCAGGCAGGCAAACATTAGGTGCATAATACACATATTATTCCCAATAGAGCAGGTCATTAAGCTGTAGTCAGCCAGCCGAAATCAGATTCAACAACAAAGTCTCCCCCAAAGTACATCCTATTCAAACGGACAGCACGTGCGGAACGACGTGGGAGAACCTTGTCACCCACACAGGTGCTCTTAACGACCGAAGACTCCCCAACACCTTCGACGAACCATTGGAGATTATGAGCACCAAATCTACGCGAAAGAACCGCAGGTGAGAGCATAGTGAAAGGGATTCCCTCACGCAGAAAACCGAGACCGTAAAAGGCGTCGCACCGACGACAGTACCACAAATTACATGCACACCCAAGGCTAAACATGTCGTCACCATGTCCCAGTGCATAACAGATTTCACACTGTTTGATGAAACCACCAGCCACCACACCTCCACCTAAAGAACTCAAAAATGACTCAAATTTCTTGCGGTTTTCATCATCAAAATATATTCATACCTTAAAAAAAGGAGACCAGTTGAACATAAAAAAATTACACCATTATTTTAAGCAAAATGTATTTGATGATTCTTATGTTATCTTATGTTATGTAATTAAAAGCAATTCAATAAGCTGAGTTGGAGTTATTAACCTTTGACTCTACACATCTTGATGCAGGACTGAATGAAGAAGTGAAGCCAATTACTTTCGCAGAGGAAAAAATCGATGTTTTCACAATGGTAAATGCTTTTAACCAAGTCGTATTTATAGTGGGTTAATACGTAGTGCAATTGGTATGACATTACCAAAAAGTTAACCCAAAAAACAGTGAAACACAATCATTATCACCACTAACTCAAAACCAACACCATTCGTTCTCCAAGAGCACTATTGACCATTTTAAACCCAACCAATCACGTAAAAGCACAATTTCCAGAGTCAGATTTGGAAGATTTTGTGCGATGTGTCCAAATTTTTACCGCACAACTAAACTCTCCAAATCTGGGCACCACTGTTTTCATTATTTTCTGTACCCCCTTTAATTTTTTTATTCTAAGATAATATTTGGCCTAATAAACAAACCCATCTGCGGATTAAAAAATACAACGCCCATACATAGATTTAACAAATAATTACATTATTGCAATGATTAAACTTCGTTCAACATCGTTTCAAAATTATCCCTTATAAATACCAATATGATATATGGGCGGATCAGTTCAATTCAAATTGTTGAAATAAGAAAAAATATATTTTAAAATAACTACATTTAAATGCAATTTTGCAATCTAAGTATGTATCTTACATTATTCATCCCGAGTTTAAATTATTTAATGCTCTGAAAAATATTTAATGCATTGCCGAACATGTTTAAATTTGGGGATTAAACACTTACCGGCCATGCTCTCTTACAATCGACAGTAAGAGAGCATGACCGGTAAGAGAGCATGTGTTGTGCCATCAACAACACGGACGTTCACTTTATACCTGATTACATTAATTACATTAAAGATATCTTCTTTATCAATTCTTTGGACGGTTTCAAAACCTAAATTTATGTGCAGATTACAAACCTAAGGACCGCATCATTTGAATTGCAAGAGAGATAGCAAAAGCTAACCCCATTAGGGGATCTACGTAAATTCCACCACAAACAATGTGAATCACATTTACCATTGGTTAATGTACATTTGGAACATTTTGCACCTATAATAAAAAAAATTCCGATTTTGTAAAAAAACAAATAAAACCATTTCTTTTAATTTCAAACTAAACAGTGCTGGTACATATATTAATCACTTTTCAAACCTGCATTTATGTTTCATTAAAAAATGTGAACATAATCCATTTTCAAAAAATAATAGGATGTATGCAAATTAGTAGTTATAAGATATATATCTAGCGTACATACTCCAAAACTGTTAATATTATTGCCAAAAAACAGTGTGCACTCTTTTGTATTATAAGCGATAATTGAATAAAAAAAACATTTTTGTATTATCATAGATAATTGAATTAAAAGATCTGCCTGGGTGAAACTAACTTCCATGGATATGTCAGCCAATCAAGGGGGGCATTAATGGTATATTACGTGATCAAACTGTTTTTCCTTCCACTTCTTTTGCTATGAATTACACTTAAATAATTAAAATCCATGGACTCACTCCAAATTATTTTCTTCATTTAGCCTTGGAATTATTGTTCATTTCTGAGGCTGGCAAATTATCATAGGTATTTGAATTAAAAGATCTGCCTGGGGGGGGGGGCATTAATGGTATATTATGTGATCAAACTATTTTTCCTTCCACTTCTTTTGCTATGAATTACACTTAAAAAATTAAAACCCATGGACTCACTACAAATTAATTTCTTCATTTAGACTTGGAATTATTGTTCATTTCTGGGGCTGCCAAATTATCATAGGTAATTGAATTAAAAGATCTGCCTGGGTGAAACTAACTGCCATGGATATGCCAGCCAATCGGGGGGGGGGGGGGGGGGGGGTCATTAATGGTATATTATGTGATCAAACTGTTTTTCCTTCCACTTCTTTTGCTATGAATTACACTTAAAAAATTAAAACCCAAGGACCCACTACAAATTATTTTCTTCATTTAGACTTGGAATTATTGTTCATTTCTGAGGCTGGCAAATTATCATAGGTATTTGAATTAAAAGATCTGCCTGGGTGAAACTAACTGCCATGGATATGCCAGCCAATCAGGGGGGGCATTAATGGTACATTAAGTGATCAAACTATTTTTCCTTCCACTTCTTTTGCTATGAATTACACTTAAAAAAATAAAACCCATGGACTCACTACAAATCAATTTATTTATTTAGCCTTGGAATTATTATTCATTTCTGGGACTGGCAAATTATCATAGGTAATTGAATTAAAAGATCTGCCTGGGTGAAACTAACTGTCATGGATATGCCAGCCAATCAGGGGGGCATTAATGGTATATTATGTGATCAAACTGTTTTTCCTTCCACTTCTTTTGTTATGAATTACACTTAAAAAATTAAAACCCAAGGACTCACTACAAATTATTTTCTTAATTTAGACTTGGAATTATTGTTCATTTCTGAGCCGGATAGAAACTTGGACTTGCAGGGAATGGCCTCAGGATCCATAATTGAGGAACACGAAGAATGACTCTGCCCAGGGTTTTATTTATTTTAAAGTTTTGTTTTATCATGGGTCTGTAAATGTAATAAATAGAATTAGGGTAGATTTAGGGAACACATCAGCCTCCGGAAGAGAAAACAGGTATGTCGCTCAACTCACATCCCCGCTTTGCTTGAATATCCTCCAAAAACAAAGAAGACTACATATTTTTTTAAAACTAAATCCCTAGTCTCAGTCCTTAGATTGGTTTTGAAAAACAAAATTAGATATTAGGCAAAGTCCATATTCTTTTATTACACACCAAGGACCTTGCTCCCATCCAGTCCATGAATGGGAACATAATCTTAGAATCCAACTCAATTGAACACCAAGGAGCTTGCTCCACTATGAATGATAGGATAATTATGCATTTATATCTGATCACATTGACCAAACTCAACCACACCATTCCTCGTTCAATGAAAAAAAATTCCACTGCAAAAACATGTAGTGGTCCCTAGGTATACCTTAATATAATATTTTTTATAGAAATGCTTCATTAGTACACATCATAGGAACTCCCTTTATGGCCGAGTCCTAAGCCCAAAACATTTCAAACAGCCAAACTATTGGCAAAACCAAACCCTAAGCTGCTAAACGGTCATGGAATAAGTATCCAAAGTTGGCCTTATTGGTACACACATAAGATTAATACATAGATGGACACAGCCACCCGCAACACAAATAATGTCTATAGTAGACATGAAATAGGTACCCAAAAATAGGCTTATTAAACATACATAACATAAAAACATAGATTGACACTGATATGCATTAACATAGTTAATGCATCAACTTCATTCCCTTTTCACCCCCCTAGGCTTTTTGGTAGACGTTGAAGCTTCAAACTCTCCAAACAGGTCACGCTTGATTTTCTCAGTGTCAACTCCCAGAGCATGCCTTTTCTCCTTGGTCAGTAGTGGGCTAGAAACAGATTGCTGTGAAGATCCAGCCTGAAATTTCAAAAACATATGATTCCCTGAGTGTCAAGAACCCTACCTAGGCTTTAACCAAATATTTTGAGAAAATACCATGCTCTCAGCCCCTGAAAACTCTTTAGCCAATCGTGTGAACTCATCTTCCCCATCATCTTCCACCTGAAACAATAATATGTAAAAAATCTGGCGAAGAAAATACTAATACAAAATGATAAATGAAATATATCTATACCTCAATAGCATTTATCTTAGATGAGTACAGTGCCAACACTTTGGCATCTGTGTTCATCTTTATAACGCTGAAAGTCTGATTTCCTTTAAAGCTCCTGCTTTCTCTTTTAAATTGCACTTTAAACAAAGCCTTTATATCAATGAGGGAGTTGATCTCAGATGGGAAGTAATGTGGTCCATAGTTCCTCTGCAAGTATATATACATTAGTTCATCATATATGAAGAAATTAGATAAAATATTACTTAGGATGAAAACAGACCCTAGATACTTGTTCCTTAAGGGATGCGGCAGATTTCCCCAGCAAGCATGAGACCTCCCTATCCCAAAGCAGGAAAGAGGCATGTGTTGTGCCATCAACAACACGGACGTTCACTTTATACCTGATTACATTAATTACATTAAAGATATCTTCTTTATCAATCATGTGGTCGGTTTCAAAACCTAGATTTATGTGCAGATTACAAACCTAAGAACCGCATCATTTGAATTGCAAGAGACACAGCAAAAGCTATCTCCATTAGGTGAAACCTTCCTGTTACAACCTATGCAAGAAATGTAGGACCAATCTTTGTGGCTGTCTATAGCCACAATTTCTCCGCAAACCCAATACTTCCCATCCTGTTTTTCATCAACAGATCTAGTCAATTTTAATTTTTTACCTCTTAGAAATTAAAATTAAAATACACTTGCCTCCTGAAGTTTTGTAAGAGCCTCAATAGTGATCAAATCTAGCTGGCCAGTTGCTATGTCACCATTGTCTGAGTTGTCTGTTGTTATTGAAAATCGAAGTCCCTTATTGGACCTTTCAGCCATCCTGATATAATTTTTTGTACTATAAGTTACGTGCATATTTTATTTGCTTGTGGTAGCAATTATTATAATAGATTTTCAAAAACCATATACCTTGACTTGAATTCCACAAATTCTTCCTCACTCCCGTTTAAAATAACCTTGGTGGTGTTGAACATGTTGGAAACATGAACATGGCCTATATCAAATCACATCTTAGGTTACATATTTAAGCAAAAACTAAACTTAAAAGGAATTGGTGTTAAGATAACCTTGGTACTTTCTAGCTTTGCAACACTGGAGTAGCATTACAATTGGTTCTGATGTTGTGAGCTTGTAAGTCATAAGCATCTCAACCATCGGTCCCCAAAGAGTACATGCAATAACATTCCCCCTATACAATAACATTTTTTTTTATTTGAATTTCAAAGGCACTTAAAAAACACCCATCTAAAGCGTTTAACGAACAAATGTAAAACTCACTCGGGGTCTCCTAAAACCATCTCCATAAGCTTTCGGGGCCTGTCATTCTTCAAAATTGTTTTTGGGTCTTTATCATGAACAACCTGGCCTATTAGGTCTGGATAGAATAAGGATATTAGTGGGTCTATTTTAGTCATATTCACTTTGTTATTTTTGCAAAGGTAAATCAAATTCGCACCAATTCCATATTTTTCATCTAAGCTGTCTTGAGCTTGCAATGAAGCAAAAGACACCAATGAGAAAGTTCTTATGGGAAATGGGACTCCCCTGATCTCAAAGGCAGCACTTTTGTTAAAAAAACAGAGTCTATAGGCACTTGTTGACGTTTTAAAGAACATGTAGTTCTCCTCAACCATAAAATTTTTCACTGCAAAAACCCGCCCCTCTTTGAATATGCCAATGAATTTGTTGATGAACTGGTCAGGGATGTGCGCATGCATCCTGGATCCCTGATATTTATTGTCAAAATGTCAACATATATGCTTAAATGCAAAAGTATTAGATCAAAAGAATGAAATATAAACGTGCACACCTCTTCGTCATGGAAAACAACCTCCAGCGATTCTGGAAAGCAATCATGGGCTGGTTCACGATACACCCTTATTGCCCTAGCTTTTATCGCCCATGTAGTCTTGCTCTGGTCAATCTCCCGAAATAGGGACCACATGCCTACCATGTTTAGGAATGAATGCCTTTGCCTGTGTGTAATTTGTTGGATATGAGGTGTGAAGATTGAAACCCTCAATGTACTCTATTTATAGCCAGAGAACCATGTCCAGACCAATGCTAATCGTAAATGGGATGGGGGGAAACTGTTCACCATTTTTTGAATTTCAAACTTAGAATTGTACTCGTCCAATGAAAATGAAGTAAGATGAGTAGGAAATCTGGGAGAAATCCGTTTGTCAGCTCACCCCCAAAATGGACCAATGAAAACTGATTGAAGATATGGGAAAATCTATGGGAAATCCGAACAGTAACCCAAAAACCTACAACCACACATCTAAATTATTGCAATCCGTTCTTTACTCGAAACACTGCAAGCTGTAAGTTTAAAACCTAACCAAGCACTCATCTAATTAAAATTTAATCCCTGCTGCTGACAGTGACACTTCCGAGCGGGAAAATCAGCCCCTCATTCATTTTGCTGTTAGATTATAAGGGATTATAATGGCAGTATTACTGTCATAAATGGTAATTCTTCAAATGTCGAAGTAGCTCCTCCTATTTGGATGAACAGAGTACCCATGCATATTTTAGAATTTCACATTGTTTGACTCCTATTAGGGCAACTTATCTAAACTTTATAAACAAACATGGAGGCAATTCGTTCTTTGGAAGATAGCAGGAAATTTACTTCATTGCTGAAGTGATACTAAGCAAAAGGCACAAGTGAGAAGGAAAAATATACCATTTGCATCAGAAAGAACACCAGCTCTAATGAGACTGTTTATACACTACAACTGCTAGAACATTTCCGGCAAGAAAGTATCGTCACATGAATATCAAGTTAACAACAATTTCTGTTGTAGACTGAGATTTCAGGTGGGAAGTTAGGGATCTCTTTTCATTTTATTTTTATTATTAAGCCGTTAAGCTGATAACGGATAAACAACCAATACATGGCTCGAACTCTGTTCCAGTGTTAATAAAAAAGTTGCACCAAACTTTAAAAGGAAAGAGCAGGTTTCTGCAGTTAGGGTCTGTTTGCAACAGTTTCTACTTTAAAAAAATTGTTTTTTTAATGAAATGAGGAGAAGTGATTAAATAAAAGTTGATAGTGTTTGAGAAAAAAGTGATTTTGAAAAGTAAAAGTTGATAGTGTTTGGTAAAATAAGTGCTTTTTGTGTAATAGAAAAAGTAAAAGCACTTTTGACACGAAAGCCGAGAAAAATAAAAGTTGTAGTGTTCGGTAAAAGAAGTGCTTTTTTAAAGCCAAAAGCTGAGAAGTGCTTTTTTTAAAGTGGTTGCAAACCAACCTTTAGTAAAGGAGCACAGGAAATTATATGTTGCTACAAAAAATACACTGAAGCTTTGAAACTATAGAGCAAATATAGTGGGCACGTGAATCAACAAATAGAGTATATTTTGTTAAAATAAACACTAAACCTCTCCTTCCTTTCGTAGCCAAGTTAATATCAGCACATAACCTACACAATTTCAAATACAGTCGTGTTATTATTGATCATGAATCAATTAATTGAGATGTGAGATGTGAGAACTTAAGTTGAAGTAAAGCACATGTACTCTAATTAGATATTACACATGTACTCTAATGATATTTGCTTAATTAGAATGTCAAACCTTTATTCCAGTATTCCTTCACACTAGCCTAGCTGCCTAGGGAAACACATATGGAGTAAATAAAAAGGACCTTTTCAAAATCAGCATAAGCAAAAAGCTTCTCCGCTTCACTCCTTTATTTATATATTTTTAGACAAGCAGAAGCAATTGAAAACATAAAAAAAAAATTTTAAATAAAACTTGAAATGTATCAGGCTATAAAGGAAAGCAATCAATACGAAATTACGAACACCCAAAGTAAGCACATAGTAATGAGACAAATAAAAAATAGAGTCAAAATGAAAATGGTGAAAAACAGTAGGCGGTTGGCGGACGGAAATTTTGCATTTCCTGGGTGGCGTCACTGTGTCAATGCCCCAGAGGAGTCGTAGATATTAGAAGGCGCGAGCGGTGGGCAGAATTGTCGGAATGGTTGTTTGAGTTTGTGAGGCGATGAGGGCATAAGGCATTGCGATATGCTGGAGTCGTTTCCAATATTAGCATTCATACTGCTAATATCTTTTTAATTTTTTGAGGCCCTATTAGGAGTTTGAGGCCCAAGGCAGCTGCCTGGGGCAACTGACCCTATAGCCGGCTCTGTCAATGATGACAAACATTGGATAATGATTTTTATATTTTATACTACCTCCGTCCCTTTTTATTTAGTCAACTTTGACTTTTCCAGTCAAAGATAATAAACTTTGATCTATTATTTAAATTAATATATTTATGTAAAAGTTAATAAATTTATACTTTTATGATAGTATTTTCATCAAAGAACATTTTCAAATAATTTTCATATTATCAATATTACCGTGTATAAATATATAATTGATCAAAGTTGAACAACATTGACTTGAAAAATAGTGTTTGGCTAAATAAAAAAGGACGGAGGGAGTATGATTTAAAAAAAAAATACTTTTATGAAAATATTTTGAATAAGGAATATTTTGATATAATTTTCATATTCAAAATATTTTCGTATTAAAGAATATCATTGGTCAAAGTTGATTGTCGTTGACCAAGAAAAGTCAATTTGGCGAACCATCCTGGGACAAAGGGAGTTTCTAAAAACCCTATATATCTAAAAATAGCGCATGGGTATTCCCCGCCCCATACCCATTCCCCAGTCAAACCGGTTTTCCCCAGTTTGACCAAATCGGTTCGGTGCGGGTATCCAACTCGTCGGCCGAAATTGCCATCTCTAGACTGCCGAAACTGGCCAGCATTTATAGTCTTTTTATTAGGACACCGAAACGGGCCGTGAAGCTGAGCGCGGATAATGCTGATGACGCATACTGTCTATTGGGCCGCTGTTATAAGATTGCGGGCCTGAAGGAGCTAGGAGGATGATAAATCATTGGGAAAACTTCACAAATAGCCTTAAAGTTAGAAAAATATCACGTTTTTTCCTTTTCAAACGTTTTTTCAAAAATAGACTAGTCACGCCTTTTATTTCACAAATAGACTCTTAGTGTAATCTCTGCTCTTAATAAGCGCAAGTCAAATTTGTCCAGTGGTACCACTCAAATGCGCGTCTCCAGCTATCCAGTCAAATGTACATCTCCAGCTAGTAGTTCCATACAAGGTAGTTTCGCTCCTTATTGATAAATTCATAAAAGTTGCCTTTGGTATTCAACTTTTTTAATAGACAAATAAATATGCAAAAATCTACTGAGGTTTAAAACAAAATTAATTACATAAGTAATAAAAGCCTAATAATATAAAATTAAATCATAAAAAGCAAAATAGGGAAAATTAGAAAATAGGGAAGAAATAAGCTCAAAACTGGAAAAAATAAAAATAAAAAAAGGGAAAATAAATGTACAAAATATTTAAAATATTCAAAATGAGGGAAAATAGTAAAAAGGTAAAAGTTTTTAATTTTTTAAATATTTCATACTCCCTCAGAATTTTAAAGTTTGCTACATTTTCCTTTTTTGAATGTATTTAAAAATTTGCTACACTTTCCCCTTTTGGTAAGTTTTTTCCTTTAAAATGCTCAATTATCCTTACTGTTTTCTACTTTTTATCTTCTTTTTCATACTTTTCCACCTTCTTTCTACTTTTTCTACACTATTCATTACCCTTATAATTTCACCGTTAAATGTTGTGCCCAAATCTAATGTAGAGAACTTTAAAATACAGAGGGAGTAGAAAAAGTATAAAATAGTTATAAAAAAATAGACTTAAAGTTATAAAAATGTAAAATAAAAAAAATAGTTTTTAAATGTAATGTTTCTTAAAGTGCATAAATTTTGAATTGTTAATATTATTACCATTTTATTTTTACTTTTTGTTGCATATGGTTTCTTTGTGTTTCTTTTTGTTGCCATTTCTAATTTTTTTGTTTTTTATTGTTTCTTTATGTTTCTTGTTTTTATTTTCAAATTCATAAACACAATTTAACATTTTCAGTGTTTGTATCTAAATCTATCTAGATATTTCTATTTTAAGAATGTACAAAAATAAACAGAAATCGAAATAAACAACAAAATTCTAATTTAAATACAAGTAATAGTAAGAAACACAGTGCAACAAAAAATAACATGATGCAACAATTAGCAACACGATGCAACAAAAAACAACATATACAGTGCAACAAAAAGCAACAAAAAGCACATATAAAAGTATTACAGTTAATATATAATTTGATCTATTATTTTAATTTATTAGATATATCTATCATATTATTTAGTATTGTCCTATAATTCCTTCAGCTCTTTGACTCTTAATCTTCATTTTCCTGAGTGATCATCATCTCAATCTTAGTATCATCATCTTCACCATGTACTTTGTTTTATTAGCCTGCAATGAGAACAAAATCACGATCACATATGTCAGAATCAGTAAATACAAGAATCCAAAGCAAAATGGAACTAGCTGAATATTACAACTCATGACATGAAGATCTTTGGAAATACTCCCAAACTTTTAGTAAGAGGAACATGTCATCTTAATGTATAGGGGTAAGCGAGACAATAGAAAGATCTGTGTGATCTTAACAAGTTCCTTGCTTATTTTCATGTTCCTTGCCTATTGCTTTAACAGGTTCTTAGCAGTCCAATCTTTTATCTCTAGTTTTGATGTTATCTTAGTGCTGCTCTGCACGAATATCAGGGTAAGATCTAGTGGGGGCTCAAATGACTTCCATGATGAACAAATGAACTTTATCTTCTTAGTGTGCCTCCGAATAGCACAAAGCAAACAAAAGTATAAAAACCAATTTGGGAAAGGAACAATACAAAGAGGCAAAAAAGTGTCAATGACATCACCAATCACCTTCAGCATTTCAAATATGAAATATGAATTTTGAGCAATACACCTGTAGCATAAATACAAGCTTCGTAGTTCTTTGTTACTGAGGGGAGCTTCGTAGAACAAGGATTTGCTACTGCTAGACTTCTTTTTCCCACTTTTAGACTCCATTAGATCATAACACCTGAAGGTTAGAATAAGCCAATGTAAATTAGAACCGATCATATAATAACAACACAAGATCAGGGGAAGTAAATAATCCATAATGTGACAGGGAGATGCATGTTTGATGGCTTTCCACAAATCAAACACACATTTAATGTATATTTATATAATTATATGCATGTATGCATATATCAAGGAAAAAACATCACAGCTTGTAACAAGGAACTGACTTTATAACATGTGATAGTTGATGAAAGAAGTGCTTGTATCGTATTAGCTTAAATGCTCAATGAATTGAAGCGTAATTAAAAATGTTACGTAATACATAAACCATTGTTCTAGCAAGGGCATAAAAGCAGCTCAGTACAAAAACAATAAGTTACATAATACATACACCATCGTTCTAGCTTTTAAATAAACTAACCGAAATCCAGGGGGGAAATTGTCACTATGAGAAAAGACATATACTCGTATAACAAAATTACTGATTTTTAAGTTGTCTTCTACTATTGGCTCCAGCGTGATTAGCATTAGGTAAGAACACTAATGACAAGCAGGAGAACTGCTGAAATTGTTAGACCTTTCATGATGACAAAAGTGAAGAGGACTGGATAAATATTATTGCCCCTATAATTAGGGGACATGCCGAGGATCCTCTGTATTTTGAAAAAAGAAGTATATTAAACTAAACCAAACAAAATAAAGGATAACATTGTAGTACATATGTTTCAAATCACCACAGCATGAGAAAAATTGCAGCTACTCTAATTTAAACAAATTAAGTATGGATGCTATAAAACCTATAAATTCAAACACATTCTTAATCGCTAAACGCAATAGACAGGATCGATTATACAAAGCAATATTGCAGGTGCATAAAATCAAATACGAGTAAAAATTAAGCTTACCTAAATAAGAGAAAACACGAACAAATCAGTGATTGTTGAACGGAAAATTATGTATAGAAAGAGGAACATGATGGAGAAAGGCGACATGTGTTAGTCGATAGAGAATTCAAATCATGTAAATTGGCCCTCTGATCTAGTTCCGAAGTATGAAGTATCGTTGCGGTAAGGGATCGATCAATCCTGGAAACTGCGTCGCGGCCTGTGAACTCAAAACTTCAATCCTAATTTGTTGAAGCTGAGATGCTACCCCTCTTTCTCCAGATGTTGCGTCGTTCGTTCCAGCGATAACAGATTGGAAGATAGCTTGAGGTGGATGATAACTCCAATGAACTCAAATATTCAGATTCTAATATGCAGAGGTATATTGCGACACTAAAAGAGAGACGGAAGATAGGGAGTCGGAGGTCTAAAAGTGAAATGAAAATCCAAAATTGAAAATAGAAAAGTTAATAATGAAAAGAGAAAGTAGTCCCGACATAAATGATATACCCTAGATAAAAGTTGACTGTGCGGGTAATTTCCACTAAATCATTCCGAAGTGCATTGAGGATTGAACCTGAGTTGGATGCAGCCCATGAAGGGTTGGGTCGTCTAAGCCCCTATTTTGTAATTATATTTATATCAATATTTATAGTAGTCTATACTAAAAAAAATTATCATACACGCACTAGTAAATACTCCCTCCGTCCCACTAACAATGGGATAAGAGAGTGTGGCACGCAAATCTATAAAGAGTTGTTTATGTGGTTGATATGTAATTGATAAAGTAAGAATAAAGTAAGAATGATTTAGAGTCACACAAACTTTACCAAATAAGGTATGGGACAATCTTAGTGGGATGGACCGAAATGGTAAAATGAGACAATCTTAGCGGGACGGAGGTAGTAATACGAAAATAAGGATATATACAATTACCATAGATAAAGATATATACTAAAATATACTAATATATACTAATGACCGTTTTTGTCTTTATATGTACGTATTAACCGCTAAAGCAAACAACTAAGTTACCAAACATTTTTCTGCAACCCACCAAATTAAATAATTTAGCTGGACAAATCCACGGATTCAATCCGCTATTTACAACCCGCTAACATTATCCGCTAAATGCCAAACATGCCCAATTTCATAGTCAGTAAATGCTGAAAGTAAAACCTTAAATGGGATTAACATGGACAGTCTTCCTAGTGTGATCATATGGATTATCTTGAAGCAATATAGTGATGAGATGTGGGGGACAAGGTGGCTGAAATGTAAGAGATTCCCAAGATAACCCATGGCTATATGTATGCAGAATGCTTAATGTATAAAAAAAACTCAAAGAGGCATATTCCTCTTAGTAAATTATAAACCATGCTACATAAACAGGGTAGAGACATGGGTTAAACCTGTACACCCATGTACATGTTAAAGTGAATATAGGCTCTTGAAGATTTTAACAAAGCACTGGAAGTGGAGTTACAACTAGAGATGCTCACAGACTAATGCTCATAACAGTATGGAGATAAAGAATAAAGATGTTTTTTGGTAATTTATTGGTCTGGTCTGATTTGGTCTGGTCTGGTCTGATCTGGTCTGGTCTGGTTTGGTTTCTTTGTTTTTTTATAACTATCCAAGTCTGGTCTGGTTTGGTTTGTTTTGGCCTGGTTTGGTCTGATCTGGTCTGGGACATATTAGAGTCCAAGTAAAAATATCCTAACTGATAATGGAGTAAAAGTAAATAAAAAATGTAAAGAAAACATAACCTTCGTGTAACAAAAATGTAGTGGGGGGATAAAGAGTTTTTTCCCAAAAAATGCTAATTACATAAATAATTACCAAAATACGGCTGGTTTAAAAATAATTCCCAAAATACTGTTGGGTTAATCGTAGTTAAGAAAAGAGTCAAAATGAAGAATGGTGAAAAACAGTAGGTGGTCGGCGGATGGAAATTTTGCACGTACTTGCTAGGTGGCGACACTGTGTCAATGGCCCAGAGAAGTCGTTGATATTAGAAGGTGGGAGCGGTGGGCAGAATTGCCAGAATGGTTGTTTGAGTTTGTGAGGCGATGAGGGCATATATACGACATTGCGATCTGCTGGAGTCGTTTCCAATATTAGCATTCATACTACTAATATCTTTTTTATTTTTTGAGGCCCTATTAGGAGTTTGAGGCCCAATAGCCTATAGCCGGGCGATGTTAATAATGACAAACTTTGGATGATGATTTTTATTATTACGGAGTATATATATTTTATATGATTTACAAAAATTATACTTTTATGAAAATATTTTGAATAAGGAACATTTGATATAATTTTAATGAGTACGTTTTTATCTAATGGGTACGTTTCTATTAATCCTCAAATTTTCACTATTTATAATTCCAATGAGTGGCTAATAGATACGGGAGCGAATGTGCATGTATGTGCTGATAAATCGCTCTTTGTTTCTTATCAGCCTGCGGTTGGAAGAACAGTGATGATGGGGAACACAAGTGCTGCAAGTGTGCAAGGAATTGGAAAAGTAGAAATTAAATTTCCTTCGGGAAAAATTCTATCTTTGCATGGGGTGCATCACGTTCCCGAAATTAGAAGGAACATTGTTAGTGGTTCCATTCTTGTTAAGGAGGGTTATAAGCTATCTTTTAAATTAAATAAAGTTGTAATTTTATTTGGCGGAACTTTTATTGGCAAGGGTTACTTGTCGGATGGACTTTTTAAGATTGTGGTTGATTATTTTGAATTAAATTATGTAGCTGAGAATTGTGATTCTTCTTGTTTATGGCATTGTCGTTTGGGTCACGTTAATTTAGATTCTGTAAAAAGAATGATGAATTTAAATTTAATCCCTAAACACTCTATTGATAAAACTAAGAAATGTTTGGTATGTGCTACTACTAAACAAGTAAGAAAACCTTATCATTCAATTGATAGAAATTCAGAATTACTTGATTTAATTCATACCGACATTTGTGAGTTTAATGGAGTGCTTACTCGTGACCAAAAGAAATACTTTATCACTTTTATTGATGATTATTCTAAATATTGCTATGTGTATCTACTTAAGGGTAAAGATGAAGCTCTTGAAAAATTCTTAATTTTTAAGAATGAAATAGAGAATCAAACTGGCAAGAAAATTAAAAGGTTAAGATCTGATAGGGGAGGAGAGTATACTTCTAATTTAGTTGTACTAGAATGCCAAAAATATGGTATAGTACATGAGGAAACACCTCCTTATTCACCACAATCAAATGGAGTAGCCGAACGGAAAAATAGAACTTTTAAAGATATGATTAACAGTTTATTAGAGAACTCTGGATTACCTAAGTTTATGTGGGGGGAAGCCTTGAATACGGCATGCCATATTCTGAATAGGATTCCTATGAAACATAAAGATAAGTGTCCATTTGAACTCTTGACGGGCAGAAAACCAAGTTTGAAATATTTTAAAGTGTGGGGCTGTCTTGCAAAAGTATTAGTCCCTGAACACAAAAGAAAGAAACTTGGGCCTAAAACTGTTGATGCTATTTTTATTGGATATGTTGAACATTCTTATGCATTGAGATTTTTGGTTATTAAATCTGAAATTTCCGGCATAGATGTTAACACTATTGTAGAGCTTCGTGATGCTACTTTCTTTGAAGATGTTTTTCCAATGAAAACAGGTGTGCCCCAAAATACTTCTTTTAAAAATCAAGAAACCACATTTAATTCAATTCCTGATCAAGTGGAAAAGATGACAAATGTGGGGGTAGAATCTGGTAGTTCCAGTCATATTGATTTTGAATCAAATGATATAGATGAGCCTAGAAGAAGCAAACGAGCTAGGATCACTAAAGATTTTGGAAGTGATTTTATCACTTACAATATTGAGGGTGATCCAATTTCCTTTAGAGATGCAATGGCCACGTCTGAGGCCATGTATTGGAAGGATGCCATTAAAAGTGAAATGGACTCTATTGTTCAAAACGGAACATGGGAGCTCGTTAACCTTCCTCCTGGTTGTACCACTATTGGATGTAAATGGATTTTTAAAAAGAAGTTAAAACCAGATGGAACCATTGATAAATATAAGGCAAGATTAGTTGCTAAGGGTTACAAACAAAAAGAAGGTATTGATTTTTTCGATACATATGCTCCGGTTGCAAGAATGACCACAATAAGAATGCTTATAGCAGTGGCATCCGTATATGGTCTTAAAATTCATCAAATGGATGTTAAGACAGCTTTTCTTCATGGTGACCTTGAAGAAGAAATTTATATGGATCAGCCTGAGGGATTTGTGGCAAAAGGCAATGAGAGAAAAGTTTGTAAACTAGTTAAGTCTTTATATGGACTTAAGCAAGCCCCTAAGCAATGGAACGAAAAATTTGATAAAATAATTTCTTCGTTTGGATTTACTCTTATAGATGCTGATCAAAGTGTTTATTATAAATGTAAAGGTGATGTAAGTATTATTTTATGCCTATATGTTGATGATATATTATTATTTGGCACTAATGATAATATTATTTTTGAGACTAAGTCATTTTTGAAAACAAAGTTTGAAATGAAGGATATGGGGGTGGCGGAAGTAATTCTTGGGCTAAAGTTGAATAGATCAACTGAAGGCATTTCTATTTCCCAGTCTCATTACATTGAAAATTAATTGAGAAATTTGGATTTAAAAATAGTAGAATTGCTAAAACACCCTATGATCCTTCTGTAGCTTTGTATAAAAATGAAAGTGGTGTTCCTGTGTCTCAATTAAAATATTCTCAGATGATTGGTAGCTTGGGTTACTTAGCTAACTGTACTAGACCTGATATTGCATTTTCAGTGTCTAAACTTAGTCGGTACACTTGCTGTCCAAACAGAACTCATTGGGAGGCTTTAGATAGAGTATTCAGATACTTGAAAGGAACTATTTCCTTGGGTTTGCATTATGGGTGTTCTTGAAGGATATAGTGATGCAAGCTGGATAGCTAAAAACTCCGGGAGTTATGGGTGTACCGGGTATGTGTTTACGTTTGGTGGTGGGGCTGTTGCTTGGAAGTCCACTAAACAAACTGTACTTTCTCGGTCTACTTTTGAGGCTGAGTTATGTGCGTTGGATACTACAGGAATTATGGCTGAATGGTTTAAGGGACTAATGTCCGAGTTACCTATATTCAGCAAGCCAATTCCACCTATTTGTTTGCATTGTGATAGCATGAGTACAATTGCAAAAATTAGGAGTACCAAGTATAATCAAAAGACTAGGAGACACATTCAAGTTAGATTAAAAACTATAAGGAGATTTGTGTCTCAAGGGGTGTTTGCTGTTGATTTTGTTGGATCCAAAGATAATACAGCGGACCCGTTAACAAAAGGAATTGATTTAAATCAAGTGATAAAATCGAGGTTAGGAATGGGACTGAAACCCAATAATTATTCATCTACGGTAGCAACCCAACCTATCTGAATGGAGATCCCATAAAGTAGGTTCAATGTGGTATAAACAAACCGTAGAGTGAATTGTGCATCTCATTAAAATAATTTTATGAGTTCCATTCCTTGAAAAGCCTTAGAGATGCTGAAATTGCTAAGTTAGTAAGAGTTAAAGACTCTGAATGGGATCGAGCTTTAAAAGCAAAGTGTTAGCAATGCACTCTTGGAGATGCCCAACTATGAGAATGTTATTGTGTGGCCGCAATAAGAGAAAAAGGGTTAATTCTCGATGACATTCTTGAGACAGGATCAGGACGCACGGCCGTAAAGCGTCACCCCTATAGATCGTTGCCATTGCCGTTAGTGTGTTGCTTTTATCCCACGCCAACACAATCAAGGTTCGAGTTCAAGAACTCTGTTCACTCAGTTCCTGTGGGGGTTAGGGGTAAGAGCTTAGAATTTGGTTCAAACCGGAAGGTACCATATTCGAAAGCACACTATGTCTTCTAGAGTTGAGTCTACAACTATGGATTTGTGGGGGATTGTTGGAAATATGATATAAATATTATTATTTTTGGGTTACAATTTTGTGCTCTAAGTAATAATTGTATTAAATATGGAGTGAAGGCTGATAATACATCAAAGAACAATTTACATATTTGGATTTAAATTATAATTAGAATCCATAGTTGTAAAGATTGTAAAGTGATGTATTTTAACAATTAATTTATTTGTTCTATATTAGAGGAAAACAGTCTCATATGAATACTTATAATCATTTGTGATAAGGAACATTGTTCAAGTATCACATAAGGTGATGTGACATTTTGATTTACACTTATATGTGATTCTGACCGGACGGATTATAAGTGATGTGATTAATTTCGCAATTATAGAGACTGTCTAATTGTGTGAACAATGTAATAGCTGATTGGATTATTAAATTGAATTCAAATTCAAAATGATTATCCTTAATGCTATTGATGGATCTTTACAATTGATCCGTTTTTCTGCCGTTCAACACTCAGGTTTAATGAGCTTTTATTTCCATGCGTTGCAAAACAATCCACTCGTTTCCTTCATGTGCTTTACTTCAACTTAAGTTCTCACATCTCACATCTCAATTAATTGATTCATGATCAATAATAACACGACTGTATTTGAAATTGTGTAGGTTATGTGCTGATATTAACTTGGCTACGAAAGGAAGGAGAGGTTTAGTGTTTATTTTAACAAAATATACTCTATTAAGTTCTCATAGCCAAAGTTGATTGTCATATTCAAAATATTTTTGTATTAAAGAATATCATTGGCCAAAGTTGATTGTCGTTGACCAAGAAAAGTCGATTTGGCGAACCATTCTGAGACAAAGGGGGTTTCTAAAAACCCTATATATATCTAAAAATAGCGCATGGGAAATCCAATAAGTAACCTACTACCTCCCTAACAGAAATATCTCCCCACTTTCTTTTTTCGTCCGTCACGAAAAGATCTTCTCATTTCTAAATCTTTCAATCATACCTCAATAATTTTGAAAATAATACATTATTACAACTATTTTTTGGATTTATCCTTCACTCCATCACATTATTTCACCACCTCCTCATTATACTTTTAATAATTTATATCATCTTTCACTATTCATAATCTACCTACATTTGAAATGTGAACATATAAACTAGGGGTGGGCATAACGGTTTGGTTTAACTGAACCAAACCGTACCAAACCGAACTAAACCGAACCGAAACCGGGCCATATGCAATTTGGTTTGAGTTTGGTTCTATTTTTTTCAAATCATGTTAAACTGAACCCAACCAAAACCGATAAAAACCGAACAAAACCGAACCGAACTAAGAAAATTCAAAACCTTCGTATATTATTAAAAATTATCAAATCCAAACCGAACCGAACCGAATTACACCGAACTGAATCAAACCGAAAAATAGTATGTTTTTTGTTTGGTAATAATTCTTCCAACCCTTTCTAAACCGAATCGAACCGAAACTGATTAAAATCGAACCGAAAACGGTATGACCAACCCTGAGTGAGGTAGTACTCCGTAGCTTTTATTCACGCGCGTACGCCCGGACTCAAGCAAATGCACATGCGCTATTCATACCAAAACTCTGCAGCGGAAGCTAACGGAAATCCCATGTAATACGGAAGTCTACAACTTTCCCTTTATGCGTATAAATTTGTATCACTGGGCCGGAATCGATCATCTCTACACCCTACACCAAAAAGAAACCCAAGTACCCAACGTATTGCAAGAATCGGATGAAACGGCCGATTGAAAGGAGAGAATAAAGGGCGCAAAAGGAGGAACCATAACACGGGTGAAGGGAGAGAAGCGGGAAGGTGAGGGATTTTCCCTTTAGGTATATAGAGATAGAGATTCGAACAGGAAAGACATTATGCACCGAAATGTTTTTTCCCACTCGTGCTACATCCATTACACACTATCCCGTCCAAATTCCTGCCCAAAACTCCCCCACGCTTTTCTGTTTTGCTATATACATACATACATACATATATATATATATATAACAAATAGTAATTCACATTATTATTAATATTATTTGATTAGACTTGATTTAAATTGCAAATGTACAAGTATGTATAAAAAGAAGATCAATTTATATTACGTGCATGCAAAGATCTAATTGTAGATAAAATTTGATAAAATTACTTTAATAGAAGTTAAACTAAATTACAAAAATCAGTGAAATTTTTATCCTTTTTATTCTTTTAATAGGATTTATAGGCCGGGATGAAAACACTTAAATCTTATTTTAGATTTTTTTTCGTATGTTTAACTCCTATTTTGAGCAACTTCCTATAAGATTTTAGGTTATATATAGAGGTAGGGTTGGGGTTAAAGGGGGGAAATATCCCCACTCCCTCCGATCCCGTACAATGGATATGCCCCTCGTCGTAGTCAAACAAAACCATTGTAAAATTTCAATGATTTTTTTATATGCTACCCCATTGTATACAAAATGAATCATTAAAACAGTACACATTATACAAAAACAATCGAAGAAGATACAAATATATTATTACAAAAGAGTAAAGTTATTACCTTAAAATTGTGCCCGACATTTCTCAAAAGAGATAAATCCCTAAATTACAGCTTTTGAGTCAAAAGCTTATGAAAATTGCCTGGTTTTGTTTTCATATACTACTTATTTGTGCCGTGTTGACCCAATCGGGTCCGGGTTGACTTGTGACCCAGTCATGTGACCGGGTTGCTTTCTGGCCCGATTTCTTGAACATAGCGTCACTGAAGATAATTTTGTGATGAGGTTATGTTATTTCTATTTCTAAAATATTATAATTGTGAATGAGGGTAAGGGTACTTTAATTTGGGTATCCAAAATGTGTTGCTGTAATTATAAGCCAATGTAAACTTATACTTTGAATTTACACCATTGTGCCTTATTCTATCCACTATCTTTAATACCAGAATCCCCTTTTGATTGTCTTACTTTAACTAAAGAATTTTTAGTTCCAGTTAAGTTTCTCTCTTCGGCACAAACTTCAACCAAACTATTCTTACTTTATTAATTTTCGTGCCGGTCAAACTTGGTCAAGTTTTAAAATCCGGAGACAGTATTAGTTTAGAGTAAATAGTTGGTGACATAAAAACTGGCACCAAAATCATATTTTCCCACACTTATTACCTTATTAATGGCATTCTTTTGAAATTGAACTTCAATTTTATTTAGGAAAAAATGTCAAATAGGTCCTCGAACTTTCATAAAAGGTCAAATAAGTCCTTATATAGGAGGCTCTGTCCGGCCGTCACGATTTGGGGCGGTTCCTGATGGATTTTTTTTTGATGAAATTTTTTGAGCATCTTATTCATCAAGTCTAGTTTACTCATACCAAATTTCAGCTAAAACTTCAATCAGGAACGCATTCAAATTAATTCTTGAAGATAACTGCACATTTACACATCTTTTTCCATTGGACACTGACTAGGTTTTTACTCTTTTATTGAAAATCATATAAACAATCTTATCTTTCACTTTTTTATTATAGCTTTATGGGAAAATCGCACTTTTAGTCCCTGAAATAGTCACGAAAATGAAATGCCGGACCTATATTCCCAAATCTGTAAATGTCGTCCCTCAATTGTTCTAAATGCTGTAAATGTGGTCCTTTAAGGGGTGAAATATACAATGTGGGCGAGAGTACATTTCACCCCTTAAAGGACCACATTTACAACAAGTTGGACACTTGAGGGGTGACATTTACAATATCAAAAATACGGGTCCAACATTTCATTTCATGACTATTTCAGGGACTAAAAGTGCAATTTTCCCTATCTTTATAAATGTGAGATTATTTATATAGGATTTTCAAATATAGGTAAAAACTCTGATCGGGGTCCAATGAAAGAAGATGAGGTACAAATGTGAGATTATTTTGAGATTATGTAAAAGTGAGATTATTTTGAGAAGAACAATGAAATGTGTAATTATTGATCTCAATTTTTCCAAAAACATAAGTCTGAACATAAGAGAACATTGGAAGCCTTACGTTTGCATTGCAAATCACCTACCACACCTGTATCGTATATCTTTGAAAGCTACTGGATAAACAAATTCGGATGTTGTAGTACAATCTAAGAAACATTACCCGCGGAAATTTGTTACAGTGACAATATCATTTAGACATTTAATCACTTTGAAGTTTGAACAAGATAAACCATGAATTTATTTAATTGATTATCCATTTCAAATATCTGCTCCAGTTCTCTATATACGTATGCAAGTTGCGTTTGGTCCCCGGTTCAATGTGGGATTGGGTTGAAACTTGAAACTCGAAAGTTTTTGATAATGGAGAGCAGTGAACCTAAGAAGGACGTGAAATTGCCTCTGCTGGACGGCTGGAAGCTCGGAGGACGCGGGCGGCGCAGCCGGCGGTTTTCCAGGCGGAACTCTGTTACCTCGCTCCGAAGCGATTTCCTGGCTCGTCTACCGGATAATGTCCGTTCCTGCGTTGACCCTGAGTCTTCTTCTCCGCCTGACCTCTCCAAATCTTCTTCCTTGACGAAAGGTCCTTCTCTCCCTCCCTTACCCCCTCTCATTTTCATGTGGATTCCGTGTTTGTTCATCGTCATTTATCTTTTGAGGGCGGGGTTCTGTGGTTATTACCTTGTTCTGCACTTCGCTTCTGGATAATGAACAAATGTGCATGTTTCTTCCTGGAACGGCTGGAAGATGAGCTTTTGAGACATAACTGTTGGGTTACGTCTTCAAGCATAACTAATTGAAGCTTACCAACCCAATTGCCATAGCATCTGCACAAAACAGAATCCGCAGAACGAACTAAGTCTAGTTTTGATGTAAAACTGATCATATTAAGAGATAATAAACCGTGAGACCCTTAAAGTCCATCAAAGTTTGCAATATCAACAAGTTGAAACAAAGTATTTGTAATTACTGAATTATAATTTGTAAGTATAGGCATTAAGGCATAATTTGTAATTACTGGATTATAATACTTCTTAGTTATTTTTAACAAGTCGTTTTCAAGAACACCCGATCGGTTGCACCAAAGGAAGCTATTTTCCAGGAGTGAAATTTGTGAGTATGCCGAGCCGAATTGGAAAATTAAATACCCACTTTACAAAAAGAAGATAGTTAGATAGGTAATACATGCCCATTAGGTTTAGCTTATAAGAACCATGTTTCAATATTTAAAGGTGCAGTTGATGACTTGATGAAGGCCTCACTGAAGAGGAAAAGCTGGAAACTTTTAGTATTTCTCTAGTTCTTGGCATTGGAAGTTCTGACTTCATTACTCTATTCTTCTACTACTTTCTTTTATCCTTTCAAGAATGAAACTTATTTGGATGTGGGCCCTGAAGCATGGCCATGTAAGAATGGATTACACACACTTTACTTATTCTTGTTTTTCATTAGGAGAAATGAATTACTATCTCTGCCCCCTAATACATGAGAGAATGATGCTGTTATTAAGAAAAGTGAATTCATATGGTTGTTATTAAAGTGATAAAATGTGAATAAAATAAGAATGGATTAAAACCACACAATTATTACTAAAAATGGTATGTGACAATCTTAGTAGGTCGGGAAAAAAGGACAGTACAAAGATAGTGGGATAGAGGGAGTACTAATATCTTATAATATCTTAGCTTCAACTTACGAGCTAATTTTTTGTTACATATGTTTTACGGGATTTATGTCTTATATTGGCTGCTAGTCTGCTACTGCTTGTGCCTTATATTATTTTTAACGACTCAAGGATTGCCTGATTGCAGGAGAAAAAGAATATTATGAAAAACAATTTGCCACTTTACAATCATTTGAAAGTGTTGATATCGTGACTTCATCTAACTCGACTGATGAAGATCTTGAGGAATCAGCCCAACATGAGAGAGCAATGAAGATTTCCAATTACGTGAATGTATTATTACTGGCTCTTAAGGTGATTGCCATTTCTGTATACTCCTTCCGGGTTCCGTCCCTATTTAAAATTCCTGTTTTAGTTTTACAATGTTTGACTTGAGTATTGAAAATATTAAAAGAAGTATCAATAATTAAAGTTACATATTTAAAAACTACAATAAAAGGTTCATTAAACTATGAAAACTGAATTTGTATTATGATAAAAGTTTGATATATAAAATCAGAGATGAAAAAAGAGTTAAGTTTACTGCATGAATCATGAACAGGAATTTTATTTCAAAAAGGAGAGTTTATTAACATGCATGGCATAGAGTAACTTTCGCGTTGATATGAAATGTGGAATATAATATAATACTATGAAATGATTGAAATCCATTCATCTTTCAGCAAAAACATTTCATATGAAATGTGTAATATAATACATGACTTAAGTTGGCAAACGGTTGACAGGGGAATCACACATATAGTTTGCTTTGAGAACTTCAAACTAATTTGATGGAGTACTTTATGCTTTTGCAGAGTTATGCTACAGTTAAAAGTGGGTCTTTAGCTATTGCTGCATCAACATTGGATTCTTTACTTGATGTCATGGCTGGCGGCATATTATGGCTCACTCACTTGTCAATGAAAAACATAAATATCTACCAATATCCCATTGGGAAACTGAGAATGCAGCCAGTTGGCATTATTATCTTTGCTGCAGTCATGGCTACATTGGGTTTGTCACTGCTTGACTGCTAACATTTTCATATTCATCCCGAAATTTGGGGATTTTTATGCAATTTGGTTCCTATTGCAATCCTGTCATGCTTGCAGAAGTGGTTATATGATCATTCATTCCCTCAATATATATCTTGTTCTCAGAAACTAGAGCTTTATAAAGGAAATAAAAATACTGCGAAGCAGGTAGCAAAATGACAGCATGTAAATCAATTGGGCATGCACCGAGAAGCCACAAAGATTCAATTTTTTAACTTTTAACTTGTAGACCACTCACTCGACCTTGAAACAAAATGCATTTTTTTTTACTGAAACATGTATAAAGTATCTGACCGTATGGACATGTGGTATGTAGAACATTGTGCTTTATGCATGAGTATGGTTTTCAAAGAAGTATTAGACTTCATAAAATGGATTTTCCAGAAGTCACTTTGGTAGATATAACCTTCTTTAAATGAGGTTAAGGTTCATAATGATCCTTTAAGTTGATTCATCTATTCTATATATTTCATATAAGTTGAGACTTCAGACGTTGCTACTCATTAACTCTTGGGCTTTGTCTTTGAAAGAGAATGTGGCATTAAATCATTACAACATAATGGATTTGCAAGGTGGTTTTCTGCCCAAAGCTTGTTACATTGTGTTGGTTAATGCTGGAGATAGTTTTTCTGACAGCAAGGAAAGTAGAAATTATCATCTACTTATTCAAAAAAAAAAAAAAATATCATCTACTTATTCTTTCCAACCTGGATACTTGGGTGCATAAGTGGATATAAATTAATTTTTACAACAAAGTATAAATGAATGAAAAACAATTTAAAGGAATACAATACAATAGCTGTTTATGAAACACTTAATGTTCCACCCTTCATTAATTTTCATTCTCATTCTTAAATGAGTATTTACTTTTCCTCTCTTTGAGTTTTGTCATGTTTGTTTACCCATGAGATGAATAACTTTCATTTTCCATTCTCTCAGAGAATAGGTCGATTTGTCGGTTACATCTATTCGCCTGTCCATTTTTCTCTGTTTCTCAAAACATAAAGAAGGAATAACAAATCTATAGTTTTTCCAAGTTCTAGACTTCTAGCCCTTGCTTGTAAGTTTATGTCACTTCTAAAATTCAAATTTCACCTCAGGATCAGCGTGCTATTTGGTTTAAATGGTTGCTATTTCACATATCTTTGTGTTTGATATTTTTCCTTGTTATTCTTGCTCTGAATATATTGTAATTCCCTCTTTTTGATGTTGCAATTTCATAGGGAAATTAGGTTTGTTTACAAAAGGTTGCTTCCTGTTATAATATTATCTCATGACTCATGAGTATGAAAACATAATTATTTTAATTCACAATTATCTTCTTAAAGATTTTCTGCAATGGTAATTCCAATTTTCTAAATTTGGCATGTACAGGATCAAACTGATCTTTTCTGAAACAAATCTCCCTCCTTGATAACTTTTGGGCATCACTTGCTTAGGCTTTCAGGTATTGGTTCAGGCTGTCGAACAACTTCTTGAAAATAAAGCATCTGAAAGTTTGACCTCAGATCAGCTAACATGGCTGTATAGCATCATGATAACTGCCACTGTTGTAAAACTTGGTCTTTGGATCTACTGTAAGAATTCAGGAAATGAGATTGTTCGAGCTTATGCAAAGGTAAAACTTAGCTTTACTCACCACATTCCTTCTTTTAAGAGTGGCAGTGCCTAATTTTTTGTTATTATATTTCAGGATCACTATTTTGACGTTGTTACAAATGTAGTTGGATTGATAGCGGCTGTGCTTGGAGATAACTTTTACTGGTGGATTGACCCTACCGGGGCCATTGTACTTGCAATTTACACAATTGTAAATTGGTCAGCAACCGTCCTAGAGAATGCAGGTATCTGTAGGCAGAAGATTTATGAAACTGAAACCTCTAAATACTACTACGTATTACATATGAAGTATTTATTTAACAAGCATAAAGTATCCCTATCATTTATTGTTCGCCTTTTTGTTCTCTAATCACACATTTATACCATGACCTTAATTCTAATTAATGTCGGAGTTGGTGAAATGAAATTTATAGTGTCAATTAAATTGAATATGTAGAAATTGTTAACAAATATCGAATCATGCAAAAAGCATAGTGGCTTATATGGGATGCCGTTCCTGCTGCAACCTTTTTTCTGAAGAAAAATGACATTAAAGTTAACAAGAGATAGGCATTATACGTCATACATTGTTTTTCAATTGCATGGAGAATATCATTAGACATTGATTGAAACTTGAGGTACTTACACTATTACTAGAACTAAAATATCGAATAGGTTTGAGTCAATGTGTATTTGAGTTTGCTAATTAATTATTGTTATTAATGATGTTTAGAGAAGATATAGATACATTTTGAGTGAATTCTAAATGTATTCTGAGAGTTGGTCTAGTGGTCAGCCATTCCTAAGCTTTACTAGGCGTCAGGCACCAGGCGTTCGAGTCCCAGCGCCGGTATAATTTTTTAACCTTTCAGTTTTATTCTCTAACTCTTTTTCCCATATTACTTTGTCCCACACCGGACAAAGAAGTAAGTTTTCTCCTTCAGAGTTCTATATAACGAGGGATCCGCTCACAAGAAAGGATGTAGGGGATCTGTAGCCGAGTAGGCTATGTATTAATCTAATAGAATTATTGGGCTCCAAATTCTTTGGGCTAGCTTTATTGGCTTAATTCAATGAATAGTAGTTCAAATTTATGGTTTTTTTAAAAAAAAGATCAGTTTGTTTTGGTTTTGGGGTAAACCGACCTGAAAAATTGGTTCTCAACAAATTGGGACCCATTATATGAGTGGTTCGGTTTCGGTTATGCTTATTAAGAAAACCGATTTATTGGTTCGGTCCTAGATTTCTTCGAATCGGTTCGCGAACCGAACCGAATCCAGCCCTAGTCATTCTGATGATACTATTTGTTAAGTATGCAGAGAAGAAAGAGGAAATGTAGCATAAAGAAAAATAAACACAGCCCAACTACCCAAAAAATGCTGGAGATACTATGATTGGATGATTCCTTTTATTTATTTCTTCATTGCAGCAGAATAAATGCCTCAATTGAAATCCTCCATCCCATTTTACCTGTCCTACTTTCCTTTTTGGATTGTCCCAAAATAGGTGTCACATTTATTTTTTTGGAAAGAAATATGTGGTCTATAGCAATTTACTTTATTATACTCAAATGTCAACTACAACTTTTACTTTTTCAACCACTTTATTAATAATTGTGCCAAACCGGACACATTAAATGGGACGGAGGTAGTACAAGCGTAAATATTTAAACATATGAGTTTCTCTCAGAAAGGTCTGATGGGAAATAGTTGCAAACAGTTGCAACTTCTGATTTAGTCTGAAATCGACTCGGGACATTCTGTTCCATTATGCTGTTTATAATGGAATTCGTTTTCATCGGAAGCAGCATCTCTACCCCATTTGGGTAGAGGTGTGAGTAAATCTCTCTCTCCCGAGATCCTACTTCTGATTGGTATATATTGGGTTTCTCTGGTTTGGTTTGGCTTTGTTATACTTTTCCCCAATTAAATTGGGCTTAGGTTCTAGTTGAGTCAACAGTCAAGTCTAATAGAAAGTCAGAAATATACTTCCTTTGATGTTTATAAAAGCTATATTAACATTGATCTCATTTTCTCTAGTAGAATTTTACTATGTTCTCTCCCAACATTTAGCCTTCCGTTATACCCTGAAAAAACCATTCATCAATTTTTTACTCTCATGTATCTTTATCTGCTGTACTAACCTAAATCTGGTGTTGATGGCAGCATCACTCATAGGACGATCAGCCCCTCCAGAAGTATTGCAGAAGTTAACGTATCTAGTAGTCGGGCACCCTCAAGTGAAACGTGTTGACACTGTCCGAGCATATACTTTTGGTGTCTTGTACTTTGTCGAGGTTTCTCCTATTCTTCCCCTAAATCATTCTTTGTTTGAGATGGTCTGAATTAGTGATGTTGTAGTGATAGTTTCTATCCCCATCCCATTCTTGGTGTACTAAAAAAATTCCTTTTCCCATTGACAGGTTGATATTGAACTACCAGAAGATTTGCCTTTGAAACAAGCTCACACCATAGGAGAGAATCTACAAATAAAGATTGAGAAACTCCCTGAAGTAGAACGAGCATTTGTTCATCTTGATTATGAGTGTGACCACAAACCTGAGCATTCTGTACTCAGCCGGCTGCCCAACAGTGAACCCTAATATCGCAATAATCTCGGTGTGTGCCTCACACGTTTTGCCTCAACACATGTTGTAGATTATATACTCCATATAAGTTTATAAAGAAGTGCTGCATTTCTGGTTGCGATGTTTGAACTTTGAACAAGCTGTTTTTCAAGGTTTTTGCAAATTTTTTATGTGAAAGGTTGGTCACTTACAAACCTATGTGACCTTCATGCCCCATTAAGATGCAAATCCCGGTATAGTGTATATAAAAAATAAAATAAAAACCGTGGACGCTCTTTCACCGGCCATCCGTTGCTCTTGTTCACCAATTTGTTCGCCCATCTCCTTCCTCAATTTTCCTAATTATTTTTCTTCTTTTCTTCTTCAATTTTCCTCTTCCAACTCCTCAAAGTGGGATTGTATTCTTCTTTATCATAAAAAATTTAAAAACAGTATTTGTATTTGGAAGTTTGTACTTTGTACTATTCTTCAAGAGTTCAAGCGCTTTATCTTATTTTATTCAATTTGTGTGATTCATATATAAAAGTTAACATAGTTCATCGTGTTCTATAAATTACATAAAAAAACACACTATAGGGTGTCCCCAATATGGATTCTTACAGATTTTAAAGGAATTTAGAATTCCATCTGAATTTGGGTGTCTTGAATTTGGTTTTGTGCGGAGTCTGCTAAAATCTTAGTGTTCTTCGAAATGTACGTGGATTCCTTAACTCTGGATTGCTAAGGATTCCCGTCGATTTCCAAAGCTAAAATACAAAGGAAAGAATACGACCGAAACTCTCTGTGCTTCCTTTGGATTTCCACGGATTTCCGTCTAGAGCAAAACAAAGCCAAAAGAAAAGAACTCACCAGAGCCGTCGAGAACAAAACGAAGCCAGAAGCAAGGGGACTCACCGGAGCCGTCGAGCTTGCCAGCTACATCATTGGAATGGGAAGTCTAGGATAAGAGCTCCTGCTAATCTGCACATCGTCGGAGATAATAGGCTGTCGTTTTGCTTGTTTCCTTCTTCAGTCGCGGAAGTTGCATCAACCTAAGGGAGAAAGGCAAAAATCTTCAAATCTGGCGAGCGGCAAAGCCGGATGCTGAGGCTTCGGGGTGGCTAGGGTCGAAGGCAGAAGTTGAGAATCAGAGAGATTTCAAAATCCATGGAATTTGATTAGAATCTCACAAATTCTATACAATTCCATTAAAGTCCATTAAAATCTCACTCTTTTAAAATCCTTTGAAATTCTAATTGAGGACACCCCCTACAATTAAATCTATATTATTGACTTTTTTCGTTCTTTTTTAGTTGTAAGTTGTAACATTTCAATTTTCATGTTTTCCAACGTACAAATTTGGTCATTAATATATTTCGTTTCTTATTAGTAAATAAGGTTCAAAACTCTGATTTTAAAAATTTAAAATGATAGGAAGTTAACAATATTTTTCAAAAATTTAATTTATAATATATTACGTAGTATTAAATAAAATATAGTCAAAATAGAACATATAAATAGTGTAAATTTCACTAATTTTACAACTAAACAGAACGGAGATATTACAAAGCAAGGAGATAAATAGTAAATTTCCCGCTTTGGTATGAAGTCGGGTAAACAGGTCAAATAATGCAGTCCAATAATTAATAAATGCATTGCCTCGGCTACATAACTACTACTTAGATACTTGAAAAAAACCGTTTCTACACACTTTTACTGTTCACACACTTTTACACATGCTGTGAAGATTTTTTTTGTCTGTGAATATATTGTTCACTGACAAAACATGTTTTATCTTGAAGGAATATTTGTGTAAAAGTGTGTATACCAAGCAATCATACAAAAACCCTTTCTTCCTATTTTACAAGTCATTCTACGTACTATTTCCAATCCTTTATTTAAGTCCTTATGATAAAAAAGAGCATCATAAAAGTATGCTTACTTTAAAAAAATGTTCAATCTCATCATTTAATCAGTTTTTGATCTGTAATAGCTGATTTTTTATATTAAAAAACTTAAAAATTTTGTTTAAATTTGAAGAAATATCGTTAAAATTTGTGAGAATTTTAAGAATGTTAAAGTCATATTTTAGCATTTTCAAATTATTTGTATATTCTACATCTATCTTAAAGGTATTTACATCATTTATTTTTTCAGTTTTTACATTTTCACTTTATTTTTTCAATTTTATGATTTTCATTTTTTATTTGGATGTTATTAAATTATTTATGTTTTTTACATTTATGGTATTTTTTTATTATTAAATTTTTCAAATTTATATGAATTTTTATAAGATTTCTCAATAGTATTTTTATAAGAGGTCAAAATGGCTGATTGGTGTATTTTAAAAGTAAGCATACTTATATGTAAATCACTTAAGCCTTTGGAAGAAGGGCCGGGCTTAAGTGATGAATTGAAAATAACAAAAATATCTATTTGACCCTTTTTTCTCTAATTTATAATCATAGTGGTGAAGATTCATAAAATGTTCACGATTTTTTTACTTCACAAAATTGCGATTGCTTCTTTTTTGAAAAAGTGATTTACTAGCGTTCAATACTAAAAGTTAGTAGCGTTTGAGACAAATGTATCTTTGGAAAAAATAAAAGTTGGTGGTGTTTAGTTAAAAAAAACTATCAAATGTATATGGTATTAGGCTCAATGCTAAACATGCTCATATACCACTGCCCACTTATAGCCCAATCAGAATAAGTGGGTCAAGTGTTATGCTCCAGTGGCATGCCTGAGATGTTTGTCTCGCCCGGTACCTATGGCACGCTCGGTACCTAGGACATGATCAAGTACTTGCAAGCTAAGCTTTCTCGTTGTGGGGGCTGCTCCGCCAGGGGATTTGCGGGAAACAAAAAATTGACAAGAAGCGTATTTAATATACTAAATATTACTCCCTCCAGTTCACATTCTTCTTTACACTTACTATTCATTGGTCAACTCAAGTCACTCTTAATCTTTTACTTTATATATCAAATTTTTATCGAATTTAAATTTTCTTGATCAGGCTTTGTAGCGGTTCCAATGTAGTTTCTGAATATGTAAATTTTATTTACTAAAAATAATCTGAGTGTGAACAGGAATCAAGTTGCTTTATCGTCAGTCAAGCATTTTTTCCGAAGTGTCAAGGAGAATGTGAACCGGAGGGAGTATAAATTATGTGATTGATGTTTAGCTACAGAAAGTCATGTTTGTTCTGAAATGTCAAACATATATCATTTTTACTCTTAAAAAATGTCATTCGTTACTTCAAAAATGTATGAAGATGTAAAATAAAACCATCATCTTGATACATATATTGACATAAAAGTGGCATTTTTTAAAATCAATATTCAATAACAGTAAGGGTTGCACAAGAATAACCCGAACCCGCATAACCCGCCCGACCCAACTCTACCCGGCCCTATTTAGTCGGGTATTTGATTTTAAAAAATATGCATGGGTTAAATATGTTTGAACCCGCACCTAATGGGTAGGGTTGCGGAATTAAAATCTCAAACTCGATAGTACCCGACCCGGCCGAAGTTCATTTTTCTTGGATAATTTCAATTTAAGACCAATGTGATCTATCAAGGACTTTATGATATAATTAAACATTTACCATTTTGACTAGGTGATTATTATATATTTATGTTTCTTCTAAATGAACTCTACGGAAAGATGTTTTAATACTATTATGTAATTAATGCTTTTGCTTATAAAAGATACGAACACTTGTATTTGTTTGTGTGTTTTGGAGACAAGTTAATCGAGTTTTTAATTGGTTACATAAATTTCCCACATGAAATATACAACCCGAAGTGATTCCCCCCCCCCCCCCAATACCCTACCCGACCCGTTCATGCATGGTTTACCAACTTATTTTACATATCGCGGGTTGGTTAATAGCCAACCCGAACAAATCGGGTGGGCCCAAAAAATATAGCAAACCCGACCCGACCCGCCCGATGTGCAGCCCTAAATAACATAACAATAATGACATTTTCAGGTTCAAATGGTGAGGAAAATAATGTGAATATTTCAAAATGAAATAAATAGAATTAATAAAAATGGAAATTCAAAAGAGAAGAAATCACATGTGATAGGGTATTAATTCTAGAGAGAAGTGAGAGCTAGAGAGAGAAAGTGAGTAATTATATTTCTCAACCCCCTATAACTAGCCCCAAGGGGTCTATTTATAGGTAAAAATGTGGATTTGGGCTCCTAGCCATGGGCTTAGGAGGCCCATTACAATAATTATGCCTTCTTTGGGCGAAATAGGGCCACTAATGGGCTGTGTACAATACTTAGTAAATAAAGTAGAGAGATGCATTTTGCCCGGACGGAGTCGGGCCGATGCGGTGCCTTTTGGCCGATGCGGTCTCATGGCCGATGCGGTCCATGGGCCGATGCGGTCCCGGGAGTCCATGCGTGCTTCCTGGCCCGGTTTGGTTTCTGGCTGATGCGGACCCACTGGCCGAAGGGGGCCACGTGGGTGTTCTTCTGGTCATCGTTGACTTGAGTATGTGGGCCATGGGGTCCAGGCCCATATACTCTATCAGGAGTCCCCCACTCTCTGAGCTGAGGCGAAGCCGAAGCGAAAGGGAGTACTTGTTCCTTTCTGGCTGGTGCTTGGTGGCCGAAGAGGTGCGTGAGCTCGAGGTGCTTGGTGGCCGAAGAGGTTCTGCTTTGATTTTGGATGAAGCGGTTTCCTCATTTGATGTAGACGGAGCGCGCTTTGAGGATTCATAGCCTTGGTGCGGGCCGATGCGCTCTTTGTGAAAAGTGTTTTGAGGACGATGCGGTGCGCTTTCTCTTTCCAGTAGATGTGAATTATGGAGAGCCCGGCCTGTTTTATTACCATTTCGTTGGGGCCAAAGAGGTCCTATTTATCTTTTGGCCGTAGTGATGGTCCTTGTTTTTGCGAAGTGGAGATGACTGATTCTGTCCATGGGGACGATGCGATGCATGCCTTTGATCTTGTCATGTGGCCGGAGCATTTTGACTTGTGTATTCTTGCTTTAGTGAGCCGACGCAGTCCCCCAGTGTATGTAGCCGTTGCGCGCTGGATTTTGTTTTTGGGTTTTAAATTTTTGGGCTCTTTAGCCGATGCGATCCGCAGTGCTATTGAGGTGAATCGTTTGTTTTTTGTAGCGAATCCTCCGTGTGTTGAGGCCGTTGCGTTCCAATTTATGCTATTTTCCTTTCCTGTAGCCGATACAGTCCCCCCAGTCCCCCACTCCTTTGGCCGAAGAGTACTTGAGGCACAAGGGAGTCATGATGTTCTCGAGCCGATACGGTACCCATGCGGGAGAACCCTTGGACGAAGGCCGCGATACCAGGGTCATCATCAAACGATGTGCGCGTGAATAGCCGTAGCGGTTCTTTGGGGTTGCTTTGGGGCCGTAGCGCAATTTCTCCTTGCTTTTGAGTGAGTAGGCCGGTGCCTACCCCTAGTTTCGGGGCTTGCTGGGCCGTAGTGGTGGCCTTAGAGTGGAATGTGAAAGGGCGGGCGCTGATTGGTCCTAAGAGAGGCGCCGTTGAGGTGGCCAATTGGAGGTTGCCACGTGTAGTGACCGTTGGAGGGGGGCGCCTATAAATACCCCTTGCTCCGAAGCCTTCCTCCCATTTGCGTTTTCTAAGTGCTGAATTGCTGCCCATTTGATTCTAGAGAGAGAAAGCTCCCGAGGTTTCTTCAAGTGTTCATCAACCTCCCTTCGGATCTTCAAATCTTCAAGGTCAGATTCTTGCCTGTTCTTCTTTATTTTCTTATACTTTGCTTCCTAGGGGGTTAGATCTAGTGTTTGTAGGGAAACCACTTTGATCCGAAAAACCACCCTTAGGGATAAGCTTTTAGATGTTATGCCGTTTCCTAACGGCCGTAGCGTTCCCTCCCCCGTTGATTTAACAGCCTCGTTGGACGAAGAGGACTGGCCCTTTGACGAGGAAGACGAATCGCCTCGAATCGATTTGAACCTAGTGGACGAGCTGGCCGTCGAGATGGAAAACACGGCTGATTATCGCACCTCGGTGGACGAGGAACGTTTGAGCGAGGACGGTGGTGCTCAAAACTCTGGTGAGGACGAAGCGACGTCCAATTCGCCTCTGAGGGGGGATGGGGCCTCTTCATCGGCCGCTATTCCCTGCCCCCCTCCGTTATCTTCTGTAGCAGGGGAAGGCCCTTCAGCTCCCAAGACGAAGAAACCGTATCGGCGGAAGCAGCGCAATGGGGCACCGCAGGGGCACTCGCAACTGGACCTCAGTAATTTGTACATCATTCGGCCGGAAGGGACCCTCGGCGAGTACCACGTAGCTCAGTTATACGTGGGGCCGTATGGACGGGTGCGGGCGCCGAAGCCGACGGATCACGTGCTGAGCCCCCCTTTGGGTTATTTTGGGATATATCCGATGAGCTTTGCGAAGGGTTTGCGGTTCCCTCTCCATCCTTTTATTAAGGAATACCTTGACATGGTGAGTCTTCCTCCGGCCTTGCTGACGCCCAACAGCTACTCGCTTATCGTCGGCTTTCTTATCCGTTGCGGTGAGTTGGGGTTCTCGCCGACAACTGCGCTTTTCACCAATCTGTACCGGATAGGCCGAGGGAGCCATCAGAATTGCGCTGGCTATGCCGCCTTACAGCAGGTCCCCAAGAGGAGGACGTTTACAGACCTTCCTTCATCAATCCCCGGTTGGAAGGCAAAGTTTGTCTTTGTTAACCTTGGCCGAGGCGGTTACTTCCCGTCTGCGGGTCACAGCGGCTTGTTTGAGTTGCATAATCCTCCGTGGAATGCCGAGATCAGTAGGCAGGTGGAGGCTTTCATCAAGGGCGGTCCGAGGAGCGTAACAACTTACATCACTGAGTATAGGATGGCCGCCCTCGGCTTCGTGAGATATTACTGCCCCGGCGATATGGACGATGACCTCTGGCCGAAGATGGAGGGGTCATATGAGCAAGCCGACGGTCCCTCACTCGGTGTCCCTACCGAAGCCGAAGGTTGTCCTTCGTCTACTTTCCCTTCTCGTAGTGTGTTTAGTTATTGCCTTACTGATGTTGCTTTGTTCTGTGCAGGTTTTGCCATGGATCGTATGTCTTTTATGGCCAGGGCCGCCAAGAAGGCCGATGCGGAGCTGAAGGCCGCTCAGGCTGAGAAAGCAAAAACCTCTGCTGGCGGTTCTCTAGGAGGAGGTGAGGCCGTCAAGAAACCTGCTTCTAAGAAGAGCAAGAGGGCTGCTGATGAGGGCCAAAAGACTTTGGCCGAAGCGGGGCTAAAACCGAGCCAGGCTTCGAAGAAGACGAAGAGGGCTCCAACGGACGGCGAGGCCGGCGCTCCCTCCTCTCAGGCTATTGTGGATGTTCAGCCGACGGTAGTCCCCGCTGTGAATGATCCACTTTCATCGGCCGTTGTGGCCTCGGCTTCTCGAGTGGCTCCCTCCACTGCCGCTGCTGCTCGCTTAGAGGAGGCCCTTGCCAAGGGGACGTATGAGGTGACGGTGCGTTACCCGGTGAAGGGCGGTCTCTTTAACGAGACCGTCAGTGGTGACGACGTGCTTGCCCAGGCTATGCCTGAGTATGACCGGCAGTACCTCAGCCGACAGGGCAAGCACGTTCATTTGTATGATGGGGGTTTGGACTATGTCGTCCAGGTAAGATGCTTCTCCATACTTTGTGATTTTTCCTTTGCTTTTGTTTATCTCCTTTGATTTCAAGTTTCGCTTCGTCCAGGGTGCCCTGATGCTGCGGGAGCAGCACTGGAGACAGGAGGCCGAGATTGAGCGGCTCAAGAAAGTGGAGGCTAAGGCTGCTTCAGCCGATGAGGCCCTCCAGGATCTCAAGGACAAGGCCAAGGCTGCTGAGGATGAGATGAGGCTCCTTCAGCTCCGGCTTGATGAGGCCGAGGCGGCTCGGAAGGAAGCCGCAGAGGCTGCTGATGTTGCCCTGAAGAGAGCCGAGGAGGCGGAGCGGCTCCAAGCTGATGCCGAGAAGGCCGCCGAGAAGGCCGTAGCTGACTTCAAGGCCGAGGGGTGGAAAACCGATGATCAGCTCCCCTTCTGCTATGAGGTGGTTGCTGAGAGGTTGAATGACTGGACGACGAAGGATCCCGCCGGCGAAGCTTTTTGGATGAACGAGATGCAAGCTTTCTACGACTGCAGTATAGGATGCAGAAGCTTATCTATAGGAAGCTGCGTCGTCGCTTCCGGAAGATGAGGCCAAGGGGTCTGAGTCTCCCTCGGCAAATGAAGAATCCCGATAAGGATTTTAAGCTTCCCCTATCGGAGAGGCAGCCTCCGATCCTGAGTTCGTCCGAAGGGGAAGAGCCGTGGAGTGATAGTGACGACTACTTGCTCGAGGGGCCTGCCGACTCCCAGGCCGATGAGGATGGTGGCGGTGATGATGCTGGTGGCGGCAGCGGAGAGGACGTCGGCCAGAGCAAAGGGCAAGCCGATGAGGCAGCGTAGTTTGTACTTGGCTTTTTTATTACTTTTGTAGCTCTAGCACCAAAGCGCATGTAATGGCCGAAGCGCCCACCTTTTGTATCTTTGCGTCCATTAATGACAAATCTTTTCCTCATCGTGATTCCCTTATCGTCTTTGTAGTTAAGTATGTTTGGACTTGTAAATTTCCCTAAGTATCAAGATTTTTCCCTGGAGGATGCCGGCGTCCATTCCTTGAGACGTAGCGGTCCTCTTTTCAATTGTTGTCATCGGAGACGATGCACTCCATTGTTCCTTGGTAAGTTTTGGTTTGACAATCTTCTGAGTGCCTCAAGTATTTCGGAGCTTATTTTCGGAGCGTTGAAGACGAAGCGATGCCCCTTGGTAGTGCAACATCTTTGCGGTAATGTGACTTTGAAATTTGTCCAAGTGTCGAGCTTGCCTTGATGTAGGTGTTTTGCTTTGGTTCGTCACTTAGGTGTTGCCACTTAGAGACGATGCGCCCCACCGTCCAAGTAGTGGAATGTGGTTTTGTGTAGTTGAAACATGAAGCGATTCAACCTTAGGATGTTGTGGTTGAGGCCGAAGCGTGTTCTTCGTGTTCCCACATGGTAAAACCTGATATGTACTTAGCCAATTTTGGGGTTTTGACTTTTTGTGGGGATTTTATTTTATGCTTGAGGCCGGCGAGTGCGCGGTCCGTCGGCTTCCCTCTTTTTTTTTTTTTGGTGCAACATCTTTGCGGTAGTTAGTCCGCTACGCTTTTCGCGTGGATTAGTGCGAGGGAGTAAATACGCCCTCGGCTTGATATGTCAGTGGCACCTTTTTTGGCCTTTCCACGTCTATCGTCGATGAGGGACCGGACTAGGCATCGTCTTTTGACGGCCGCCCTTTGTGGTCCTGAGCGAAATTTTACTGATGGGTGGAGTTTTTGTAACCTCGGCCTTAATTCAGGCTTGTCGTCCCGCGGTTTCCGCGCGGACGACGCGGTATGCTTCTCCGTTTTGAAGACGTCGGACCATGCACACAGGTCCTTCGTCCTGCATATCGCCGGCCGATTTGGGTGTTTCACCGCTTGTGCCGATACGATATTTGGGTGCGTTGTCTATGCAACGGCTTTGTAGGCGCGTTGTGGATCGCAACGGCCTTAGGTGCGTTGTTTATTGCAACGGCTTTGGGTGCGTTGTTTATTGCAACGGCTTTGGGTGCGTCGTTTATTTGCGACGGCTTCAGGTGCGTCGTTTATTGCGACGGCTTTGGGTGCGTCGTTTATTGCGACGGCTTTGTGTGCGTTGTTTATTGCAACGACTTTGGGTGCGTCGTTTATTGCGACGGCTTTGTGTGCGTTGTTTATTGCAACGGCTTTGGGTCGCATCGGTCCTGGGTGTTATCACCGCTTAGGCCGATGCGTCTTTGGGTTTCCCTTTGCTCAAATCTTAAAAGATTGGATGAAACATGAATTTTATTCAATAAGTGGCGCTAGGCCGAGGGTGTTTTATTCAACCAATAAGCCGAGGGGTGGGGGACGTTGCCCGCTTCACCACTTCTCGAGTCATTGGTAAAATTTCACCAGATGGTGTACATTCCACAATCGTGGTACATCTGACCCATTAGGGTTCTTTAGTCTATAGGTGCCGGCTTTGATGACGGCGCTGATGATGTAGGGCCCTTCATATTTGACGGCGAGCTTTCCTCCTTCCGTCGGCTTGCTTGCTTCCCTTCGGCGGAGGACGTAGTCCCCCCACTTGGAATTCGCGGGAGCGGACCTTGGCGTCGTAGTAAGATTTGACTTGGCGTCTGTAGTTCTCTGCCCGAAGGTAAGCCATTTCACGTCTTTCGTCAATGAGGTGCAAGTCAATCTTCATGGCCTCTTCATTGGTTTCGGGGTCGTATTGTGTGACCCGTCGGCTGGGGAGGGTGACTTTAGTAGGAGCCTTGGCTTCGAAGCCGTAGCACAAAGAGAATGGTGTCTCCCCGGTGGCCCTCCTTGGAGTAGTTCGGTAGGACCATAGGACGTTGGGGAGCTCGTCGACCCAACTCCCGCCTTCTTCCTCCAGCTTCTTTTTCAGCCCCTCCAAGATGGTTCTGTTGGCGTTCTCAACTTGCCCGTTGGCCTGAGGGTAGGCGACAGAGGAGAAACGGTGTTTTATGCCCCATTCTTGGAGGAGGCTTTGGAACGGTTCGGCTTAGAATTGTGTGCCGTTGTCTGATATGATCTCCTGGGGCACGCCGAAGCGGGTGAGGATGTTCTTGTAGACGAACTTTCGACACCGCGCTCCGGTGATGCTTGCGAGTGGTTCGGCCCTCGACCCATTTGGTGAAGTAGTCGATGGCGACGATGATGTATCTGTTGTTGCCTGCAGCTCTAGGTAGCGGCCCGACGAGGTCGATGCCCCATCTGGAAAATGGGATGGCGGTGCTGATCGGGACGTAGTTGACGGCTGGCCGGCCAGGTGCCCTTTGATAATGCTGGCACGCGCTGCATTTGCGGGCGACTTCCGCACAATCGTGTGCCATCGTCGGCCAAAAATAGCCTTGGACGACGAGGCGGCGTGACATGCTGAAGGGTCCCTGGTGTGATGAGCATACACCGCAGTGGACTTCTTCCATGGCCACTTCGGCCTCATTCTGGTGGAGGCACCGGAGGAGGGTGCCGTTGTATGATCTCTTGTAAAGCTTGTCACCCTCAATGACGTAGCTTGGCGCCCTGAGTTTGGCGAGTTTGGCCCTCTCCTCGTCTTCAGGTAGTGTGCCGGAGGTGATGTAGGTTGCGATGTCAGTGATCCAATCCTCCGGCTGGTGTTGTATGGAGAGTATAGGGCTAGCGTGAATGCTTGACATGCTCAACTCCTCCACCTTAGCTATCTTGGAGATGTGCTCAGGGGTGTCGGAGCTGAGTTTGGAGAGTATGTCGGCCTCGGCGTTCTCCGCCCTTGGGATCTGAGTGATCTCGTGGGTATCGAACGCCTTGAGCAATTCCGCAGCGGCCTCCTTGTACTGTTTCATCCTCCCTTCCTTGGCCTCGTAGGAACCCTCCAGCTGGTTCACCACGAGTTTGGAGTCGCATTTGATTCTGATGTGGCGTGCTTTGAGGCCAGCGGCTAATCTGAGCCCGCTGAGGAGCGCTTCATACTCGGCCTCATTGTTGGATACTTTGAAGTTGAAGCGGATGGCGTAGTACGCTCTGAATCCTTCTGGGGAGATGAGGACGACGCCACCCCCACAAGCTTTGGTGGCCGAGGACCCGTCCGTGTAGAGGGTCCAGGCTTCGTCTGGTTCACCTCCTGTGGTGGTAACAGCCGTCTCCCTTGCCGTGCACTCAGTGACAAAGTCAGCCAAGGCTTGCCCTTTGATAGATGGCCTCGGCTTGATCTCAATCTGGTACTGGCTCAAGAATATTGCCCATTTGATCATCCTTGGGGAGCTGGTTGGGCTCCTCATGAGGGCGCCCAACGACTGATGCGTGAGGACATGGACGGGGTGAGCCTGGAAGTAATGTCCCAGCTTTTTCACCGTGTGGACGATGGCCAGTACCGTTTTTTCAATAGGGGAGTACCTGAGCTCGGCCTCCCGTAGCGTCTTGCTGACGTAGAATATTGCCTTTTGTACCCCGTCATCCTCCCTGATGAGTACGGAGCTGACTGCCGACGTGCTCACTCCCAAGTAAAGGAAGAGAGTCTCGCCGGGTTGGGGCTTGGATAGGACGGGTGGGGAGGCGAGATATTGCTTCAGTTCGTCGAAGGCTTGTTGGCACTCCGTTGTCCATTTGAAGCTGGTGGCTTTCCTCATTATTTGAAAGAAAGGGAGTGACTTCTCTGCGGATTTTGAGAGGAAACGGTTCAGGGCCGCGAGGCGTCCCGTCAGCCGTTGCACCTCCTTTATGTTGCGTGGTGGCTCCATGTTGACAATGGCCTGTATCTTTTCCGGGTTGACTTCAATGCCCCTTCGGCTGACCAGGTACCCCAGGAATTTACCTCCCTGGATGCCGAAAGTGCACTTCTTCGGGTTGAGCCGGAGGTTGTACCTCTTCATGATCTCGAAGATGCCCCGGAGGTCGTCGGCATGAGTTGTGGATTGTTTGCTTTTAACGATCATGTCATCGACGTATGCTTCCATCGTCCGGCCCAAGACTGCTCTAAAAACCCGGGCTACCATTCTTGTGTAAGTGGCGCCGGAATTTTTGAGCCCAAAGGCCATGACGAGGTAGCAAAAGATTCCCTCCGGGGTCATGAAAGCAGTCTTCTCCGTGTCATCTTCATGCATGGATATCTGGTGGTACCCTCTGAACGCGTCGAGGAACGACATCAACTCGCACCCCGCCGTCTCGTCCACCAACTGATCAATGTTGGGGAGAGGGAATGGGTCCATTGGACACGCCTTGTTCAGGTCAGTGTAATCAACACACATTCTGAATGTGGGCGGCTTTGGTGCGAGGACGACGTTCGCCAACCACGTGGGGTACTTCACCTCTTTTATGTGCTTGATGGAGAGCAGCATGGCCACTTCGGCCTTGACGAATTCCCTCCTGTCAGCGGAGAGGTAGCGTTTCTTCTGTTTGATGGGGGAGGAGGCCGGGTTCACCGATAGCCGATGTGTGATTACCTTTGGGCTAATGCCCGACATGTCCTCTGGTCCCCATGCGAAGACGATGGCGTACGCTCTTAGGACAGAGAGGATGTCCCTTCGGATCTGTTGGGGGAGCTGTGTCCCGATCTTTAGCATCCGTTCCGGCCGAGAGACGTCCAACGGAACATCTTCCACGTCCCCGACCGGTTCGGCCTTTGGTGTGTCTTCTTCGGCCGAGGCGGTGGTGATAGTGTCTATCCGTTCCTCGGCCTCATTGATCTTCCTTTTGAGCTTCAGGTAGCAAGCCCTGGCTATCTTCTGGTTTCCTCTTGCATAGCCGACGCCGTCCTTGGTGGGAAACTTGAGGCATAGATGTTTCATAGAGATGATGGCCTCAAGGTCCTCCAAGGCCGGTCGGCCCCAGATCATGTTGTGGGCGCTGTCCAGGTTGACGACCACGGACTCCATGTCAATCTTCGCCTGATAGGTACCATCACCGACCACAACGGGAAGCACTATCGTGCCCTCGGCATCGATAGAGTCCCCGGTGAAACCGGATAACGGAGTCTGTATCGGCCGGAGCTCGGTCTTCTTCAGTTTCAGCTGCCTGAATGTATCAACGTACATCACGTTGACGGAGCTGCCAGTGTCGATGTAGTTGCGGTGGATGATGTTGTCGCCAATCTCGCATTTGACGACGAGGGCATCTCTGTGGGGCAAAGGGCCGAAGGGGAGGTCCTTGTCGGTGAAGGTGATGGCCTCCACGTGCCGTTGCTTCGGCTGAGGGGGGGGGGGGGGCGTGGGACACCTCACCAACGTATAGGGACTGAGCCCATTTTTTCCGTTGGGTAGCCGAGTCCCCCCCTGTGTTCCCGCCGACGATGATGTGAATGTGATGCTTCTTCTGGCGGAGCTCTTCGTCCTCATCTTCACTGAGGGCACCGATCTCCCTCTTTTTCCTGGAGGATCCTTCCCCTCTTTTTCCAGGGTTAACCCAAGTGTTACTCTTGGGGGCACCCTTGACAAATTGGGAAAGTTCCCCCTGTCGGACGAGGCCGTCGATGTGCCTCTTCAGGGTGGTGCAATCCTCGGTCTTGTGGGAAGTCTGGCGGTGGTACTTGCAATATGTCCCTCCTTTGTGGACCGCAAATATCTCCTCCTCTGACCTGGGGTCCTTCACAATGAGGCCCTGTGCCTCAGCGTGGTCAAGGACGACGCTCACCGGGTGGGTGAGGGGGATGCGTTGCGCCTCCAACTTTGGACGCCATGAACGATCCTCTCTTCGCTGTCCGCCGGGCTCCTGGTGTGCCTTCTTCTGCTGGTTCTGTCCCTTGTTGGCTGGCGCATGGTGGGGGTTGGACGAGGGGTCCTTCTTCTGTTGCTTCTCCCCACCCTTCTTCTGGTTCAGGAGCTCGTCGGCGTCAGCGTGCCTGTCTCCGCGTCGGAGCGCCGCGAGGTATGACCGTGGGGGCTCTGTGAACAGACTCCGGGCGAAGTGGCTCGGCAGGAGTGCTCCGCGGAGGAAGGCCAGGAGGGTGCGTTCATCGGCTCCCTCGCATTCGTCCGCCTCCCTCGTCCAGCGATCGAGGAAGGCTCGGAGCGTCTCCTCCGATTGTTGTTTGATGGTCAGGAGATGAGCGAAATGCTTCTTCGCACGTTTCCTCCCAGCAAAGTGGGTGAGGAAGCGTTGAGCAAGGTCCTGCCATGAGTCGATGCTCCCCTCCGGAAGGTTGTTGAACCAATCGTACGCTGGTCCTTCCAAGGTGGAGAGGAACCAGCGACACATGTATTCTTCCGAAGCGTTTGTCATCATCATATTGTTCTGATAGCGGGTGAAGTGCTCCTGGGGATCAGTGCGGCCGTCATATGGCTTGATTGGGTTCCCCTTGTATTTCTCTGGGATGGGAGTGGAGAGCACCCTCGCAGAGAAGGAGTCCTGGTCTGTATCTGGATGACGGGATCGTCGCGCCGGTCAGCCAACTCCCTTTCCAGAGCACTGACCTTGTGCAGGAGCGCGTCGTAGTTGGGATGTTGGGATGTATGGGCCGCTGCGCGCTCTGCGGCCTCCCAGGCTTCCATATCAGCGAGGCGCTTCTCCAGGCGGGCGATGATCTCGTCCCTTGGGTCCGTGTTGGCCGCAGCGCCACCCAGCGGGGTCTGGATTCGGGCCGCGTGGGCCAGCTTAATTTGGTGACGCGCATCGTCCTCATTCAGCTTTCCCTTTCCCTTATCTGGTCGGGGCCGATCTGTTGTCCGAGAGACGGACCCGAAGCTTTCCTTTGGTGATCCTGGCTCGCGGCCACCCAACCGATCCGCCACCCTTCCCGTAGGTACCCGACGGCTCGCGATGTCACCCAGCCTGTTGAAGGCTGAGATTTTACCGTGAGGTTGGGCCGGTGTATCCCGGGTAGGCGAGGCAGTATGGGAATGGGTGTCCACGGCGAGGACGTCCTCGTTGTCGCCGAAGAAGGTGACGCCTTGCGGACGAGGTGGCGGCGGTGGCACCGTCGCGACCTCCCCCGTTACGGGAGTGTTGTTTTCCCCGGTCTTTGCGACAAGAGCGCTGACGACGTTGGGGTCCTGGAGGATGCTTGCAACAATGGCCGATAATGCGGTCGGGTTGATCTGGGGAGCAGCAGGGTGAGAGGCCTGCTGGCCCGAAGTGCGATCAGCATTGCGTCTGTCTTCGAGTCCGATGCGAGCATCCGGAGCAGTCCTGTTGAGCTGGGTGCGAAGGTCAGCCGTTGCGTGCTCGACCTCCTGAGCATTCTCATCCTGGATGATGAGGTCATTGGGGACGTTGTCAGCAACGTTTCCCTGCCCTTCCTGGTTCAGAGGGGCGTTCCTACCGGTGTTCTTTGACCTAGTTCTTGTCATTCTGTTGCGTCTAGTAGCGACGAGGGGTACTCACTTGATCTGTTCTAAACTCTCAACGAGAGCACCAAATGATAGGGTATTAATTCTAGAGAGAAGTGAGAGCTAGAGAGAGAAAGTGAGTAATTATATTTCTCAACCCCCTATAACTAGCCCCAAGGGGTCTATTTATAGGTAAAAATGTGGATTTGGGCTCCTAGCCATGGGCTTAGGAGGCCCATTACAATAATTATGCCTTCTTTGGGCGAAATAGGGCCACTAATGGGCTGTGTACAATACTTAGTAAATAAAGTAGAGAGATGCATTTTGCCCGGACGGAGTCGGGCCGATGCGGTGCCTTTTGGCCGATGCGGTCTCATGGCCGATGCGGTCCATGGGCCGATGCGGTCCCGGGAGTCCATGCGTGCTTCCTGGCCCGGTTTGGTTTCTGGCTGATGCGGACCTACTGGCCGAAGGGGGCCACGTGGGTGTTCTTCTGGTCATCGTTGACTTGAGTATGTGGGCCATGGGGTCCAGGCCCATATACTCTATCAACATGAATCCTGGAAGAAAGAAAACAGGGGAGGGGAAGGAGGAGGTTGATGACAAATTGACATTCCTATAGTATCCTATTGTACCAAAAAGTGACAACCCTATAGTACAATGGAACTTTTCAATATATTTTAGTTCTTATTAGATAAATCTCTCCTAATTTTTTATGCAACACTTCACATGAAATATAACTATCCTAATGATCAAATAGTACATATTTAAAAACAGGTGAATACAATCTTGAATCTTGTAAGGCTGATTGCAATGGGGGGAGTGAAAATCCTAAATGTGAGGTTTTCACTCCCAAAACAGCTGCAACCCAGAGTAAATATTGTATACGAAGGTCTCTCAGGTAGGGGTGTGCACGGGTCGGGTTCGGGCGGGTCGGGTTTGTGAACCCTAAACCCGTTCGGATTTTTTAATTTAAATACTAGGCCCGACCCTTTGATATTTCAAATCGGGTATTTCGGATATTTTTAAGTCGGATATTATCGGATATCAGGTCGGGTTTCGGATATTTCGGTTATATTTAAAAAAAATTATAATTGGATAATTAAAGTGTTTAAATGCCACTTTGACAAACATTGTACACACTAGTGCACTAAACTTCCAAATTACACAAATAATTTAACACAAATTGCACAAATAATTACACAAATAATTGAACACAAGTATTAATTTAACATATTCAAAGTACACACTACATAATTTAATATATTTCGGATATTTTGGTTATATCAAAGAAATAATTATATAAATATGACTAAAATAAAGATGGTTTACAAAAATATGACTAGTTACTACAGTAGTAATGAAATCATAGTAATTCATGTAAATGAGTTTGATTTTAGTAATATTCATGTAAAAAACCCTATATCAAAACACATTATAATTGGATAGTTAAAGTGTTGGAATGCCACTTTAACAAAAGTTGTACACACTAGTTCACTACACAAATAATTTAATACAAATTGCACAAATAATTACACAAATAATTGAACACAAGTATTAATTTAAATATTCAAAGTACACACTAACATATATTTCGGATATTCGGGCGGGTCGGGTTGGGATTTCACAAACCCTACCCGCCACCCGGTCTAGGCACAATACTAATCGGATTTTCGGTTTCGGGTTTTTCGGGTCGGATATCCACTTCGATTCGGTTAATATCCGAAAAAATATCGGGTTTTTCGGGTCGGATCGGGTTTTGCTCAGCCCTACTCACAGGGGATCTGGGGAACCTAGGGGAGCGACTTCTAGGCGGGCAATCGACTCTGGCCAGGAGGTGACATGCGAAGTGGGGAAAGCAGCTGGGGCCCCATCCATGCGACGCGATTGAGACCTGGGGAGTAAAGGAGTGGTGAGCATTGCTGCGTGGTCGTTCGCGGCTTGGCTTGCGGGTGAAAAAGGCTTCCGTTGATATAAATTGAAAAAACTCAATTGAAAGCAACATAAGTTTTAAATTGGCACGTGGAAACTGCACAACAACATACTTGTATTATATATTGCAGATTGATTGAAGAAACTTAATTTACAAGAAGTATGCTTCAATTCATTTAAATTCAATCCCAACAAGTACATACTCCCTACTATATAAAATTAAAATTAATAATATAAATTTTTAGTTTTAAATTTATTTGAAATTGAACTCAAGTGGGCATTTTTAATACTTGCAAACAAAAAAATACACATTTTTGTATTTTTTTTGCATCGGAATGTTTGAGTTTTTAAATAATAATTATTGGTAAAACTAAAATTACCACATAAATGATGTATACTACAATAAGTAAGGATTTATGCATTTAATAAAAAAAGATGGTGATAAGTGGATATATTGACGGTGCTGGGTTACAGAAAAAATTGGATTAACGGAGTGAATACGTATAAACTGGAGGGGAATTAGATTTATTGACGGGCTGAGTTGCGGTTAGTCTAAGGTTAGGTGTAAACAAAAGCTAAAATAGTCAAATAAAGACACACACTCGACCATAACAAAAGGTCAAAATTCATGGTTACCTAATAGCCAAATGGTCCACAATATTGCTTTATTGGTAGAAATTCCATGCATCATGATTAAACAACTCCACTAACAATAAGACCACAACTTTCTCAGTCTATGATTATTACCAAATACTACATGTCTCGTTTTATTACATCTGTCTCATTTTATATGTTATACTTTGACTTGACATGATTATTAATAAAGTCGTTGAAAAAGTAAAAATTGTGGTTGAGATTTGAGTATAATAAAGTAAAATGGTGTAGATCACATATTTCTTTCCAAACAAGAAAATGCGATACTTATTTTGGGATAACCAAAAAAGGGAAGTAAGACAGGTAAAATGGGACAGAGAGAGAGTACTACTTTGTACTGACCCACTTATATATTTTATTACTTCGTAATTAATACTGAATTAAATAAGAAACAAAGAAAAATTAAAATTGTGTCACTAAGAATTGCCAAAAAACAGAGAGAATTAAAGAGAATTTACCCAAAATAAGACTAAAAAAGTTTGGTAATTCCAAAATAGGACTGGCAGTTTTTATTTCTAAAATAGGACTAATTACTGTCATGTTTTGGCAGTACCAAACTTCAAATATGGCAGTATTTTCCAAACTTAGCAGTAATTACTCCTATTTTGGGAATAAAAAACATGACAGTCCTAATTTGAAATTTTCAAACTGTTTTATTCCTATTTGTGAAACTTTCCCGGAATTAAATTATTTCGTACTTTAATAGGAAAGCGGCTTGATACAATAGAAAAAAAGTTGACATAATTATTCGACGCACTACAACCAATAGCAGGCTCAATAGTGCAAGACATAAGCATCATATTCGACGGTGGCGTCGCCGGTCTTCAAATCAACCATTTGAGTCTTCGCCAGAACGTAGCCGCGAGCAAACCGGAAAAGCCCACTGCCGCCGACGATGGACATCTCCCGGACCTTCTGTAACGCCGGGTTCCGGCCGAGCACGGTGAGGGTGCTGCCGTTGTACTTGCCCTCAATGAAAGCCAGGTTCATCACCATCAAGAACCCAAGCTCCTCCTGGCACGCCGAAGCATAGATCCCCTGCGCTCTTCCGACGCACTTGGACTTCGGATCCGGCGCGACGGTCAGCGGGTTGTCGATGATGTTTGTCAGGCCGAAGCTGAAATTCGCCGACGAGATTTTCGCCGGCGGGATGACCATGATCGAGGTTGGCTTGGGCCCGCTGAGAATGTCGTGCCAAAAGAAGTGGAGATGACTTGCCTTTTCCTTCTTGAATCCCAGAGATTTCCGGCCCACCGGTTTTCCGAAGATTTGTTCTTCTCCGGTGACCGGAAAAGTGAACAGGAAGAAGACGAAGAAGAAGGGAAGCGAGTTGATAAAAAAGGGAAGATTCGGATTCTTTGCCATTCTGCTTGAAGGGAGTATGTACTGGATTATGCATGTAGACATGTAGTAGATACATATAGAAGAGCACAAAAGCTAACGGTTCACCCAACATAGACTAATGCCCCTAGACTAAAAGTCAAATTAAGGTTAATAATACCCCTACTGCATAGGTTAATTTAACGATGCAATATTATAAGCATATTTTATAACATTTCTTTTTTTTTGGATGAAAGCCGATAATTAATTCAACAAGTCGTTCGCCAACTGGCTTACGATGCAATCGGGCGGATAATCGAAATTAACTACCAGACCAGACATAGAAACAGTCGCTTTTGTCCGATCTTCTGCACCAATTGATGAGTATATTCTCATTTCCACACAAAAGGGCCTTAATGTCTTCAAAAACGACCCCTACTTGAGAATCATTCTTCTCTCCTTTAATCCCGGACTGGACAAGGGCAGCATCTGTTTCGATAACCACATTTTGCCACCTGTTCTCCTTAACCAACAAAATTGTTTCTCGGACCCCCAAACTTTATGCTTCGATCGGTGACCACCCCGCTTTCACTTTTCGGCCTCTAGCTTGAACAAACTGTCCATTGTGATCTCTAAGAACCCATCCCCAGGCCCAACTATTTGTTTGAGCGTTGTTGGCAGCGTCTACATTTAATTTCAACCAAGATTGTTGTGGTCTCTTCCAACGTTCGACTGTTTTACCCACCTGCGGAATAAGCCCTTTGTTTGTAGTTGACTGGGCATATTTCCAGCTTGCCAAAGTTGCTGTAGCAGTCCGCCTAATCCCTTCAGCTGAGAAGCTACATCCCTTCCACACAATGTCATTTTATAGCATTAAAATTGATTTGAATCAATTGAATTTTGTAAAATTCTAATTAAAATTACCGAATTGATTAAATTTCTTGAGTTTTGGGAAAATTTATTTAAAATAAACTGGGTATTTTATTACTATAATAAATAAAATATATGAAAATTACTACTAGTAATATGTAGTATATCCCTTCTCAAACAAAGTCAGGTAATTGAACTACAAAATAACTTCAATTGTATTTTGATTATTGTGAAATTCAACCGTGAAATAAAAAAATTGCGTGTACTGGTAAAAATGACAGATAAGAGTAATAAGTTGTAGTTTTGAATTCTCAAATGTAATCTTAATATCTAAATATCTGATGAATGATAAAGCACTTCGTGTTAAATTTCAATACTTTTGTCTCACTAATATTGAGACATGAGGTAATAATACAATGATTAAAAAAAGTGAATTTATATCACCATCATCATCATTACCCTAGTGCCGCAAAGACTTTCACCTACGATGAGGTAAGGGAGTCGGATATATGCAACCTTACTCCTGCACTAAAGTACAAAGAAACTGTTTTCGGATGATCCATAATGAAAATCACATTGAAAATTGCATGATTGACTGTTGTTTCGTAACAAAGGAGCATAAACGGTTTAGTGAGTCATATTGCTTTATTTTATCATATTCCTAGGCCAAAATATGATGAGTCGTTGGCTCTATTGCGAGTGATGGAAAAACGTAATAATGATTTAAAACACATACGTAGTACTTCGTATATTTTATTAAATTGGGCATGAACAATCTTAATGAAACAAATTACTCCGTAAAAAGGAAAATTTGCACCAAACAATCTCAGTGAGACAAATTCAAAAATACTGACAAGACAAGTTAGGGGAGGAGAGTATTTGATACTAGTAATATATACTCCGTAGTATGAGACATTGCAAATGTGATCCCGAAATCCGAACACCACGTTTTTTCGCGTTTCCCGTACAAAATTCTGATGCCATATTATCATTGACCGGGGGAAAGAAAAGTTGGTCAACTGCATTGTGATCATATACAGAGTATAGAATTCAAATTTGTTGAATTGTTGTCATAGTCAAGTTACTCAAGTATTCAGATATTTTCAACCAAATATAATTAGAACCATTTATCGCAAATTTAATTTTTACATCACAATTGACAATTGTGGTTTTTAAAACGATTACAAATTTACAATTCTTAAAGAATCAACTTTTATTCATTTTTTTTTTGAAAGTAACTTTTATTCATAATAATGACACAATTAAGGCTCTATGTTTTATTCACGAGGACCTATATAGGTACATATAGTAAATACCATAGATGTTCACGAGGACCTTCTATAATAGGCAGGGGCGGATCCAGGAATTCAATCGTGATGTCCTGGGTTAAAGATCAATTACACAAGGCTTAAACATTATCGAGATAGGCTTAATATGAAATCTGGAAAAATTTTGACAAAAAAATTGAAAAAAACTAAGTTCTCGTGTACTTCAGCCTACCATAGCCCATGCATAGATCCGCCCCTGAAAATAGGATGATTTAGGTCCTATATAGGGAATAAACTCGATAATAGGACAATTTATTTGGCTCACTTGGTCTCCATAAGGAATAGAATCGTTGGCCGATGCTGTTGGATAATATCCAACAACCCTTGGTTGGTTGCCGAATTACCCAACCCTCAACAATTCCAATTCAACTTAGATATTCATTCGGAAAAGCACTAGAAGAATCACTCGACCTGATCACCGAGAATCATCAATTGCCGAGCACCAGCTTCGTCTAAACCAAGAATTCGGCTTGACCGCCGAAACAGATTGCCGGACAGGATAACTATCGGCCGAAAGAACGGGCTAGGAAACACCTAGAAGATGACTGCTTTTACGTTGAAAAGTAAAATGTTAGAAAACTAGAATAGTTAAATAAACCAAAAACATTTCATGTCCTTGTTTGTGGTGACATTAATATTTAAATTTATTTTTCATATTTTTACACAAGTTTTGTTGGTATATTTTTACTTATAACTTCATTATTAATCAAAGTATCATCGTGTTGATCAAATTTATTAACTCGTGACATATAATGTTTAAAATTATTATTACTATACATTTTTTATTTTTTTAGATTATTAAAAATGTTTAAGTAGTATAATATAAAATTAGTTGATGATCTTAAAAGTTATTTATTAAGTTACCAACTGATTATAAACAATCATTTAACCAAACACTGTTTTACAATCAAATAGTTAAACAAATGGTTAGTGGGAATAATTTTATAAAATGACGAAAATATATCTAAGATTTTAATCAATTCCATTTCTACTAAATAATTTATGTTCATGTTAACTTTTTCTCCCACTCACAAACCTTTTTTTTTTATGGACACTCAAAAACCTTAATCAAACCATTTTTATTTATTATTCACTTACTCGTAAATTTTGATAAAGTTATACTTCCTTCATACCTTATAACTTGTCATCTTGTTTTTTAAAGTTATCTCAAAATTTTTATAACTTTTCATTTAAATAAATAAATTTGTGATTCATGTAATTTCTCTTTTCTCCGCACAAAATTCAATCACACAACCTTTACTTTATTATTTTCCATACCAATCAAACTTGACAAAGTAGGGAGAAAATTCCGACCAACATAATTTTATTTTAAGAAATAAACACAGTAATAATTAAGTGAAGGTCAAAACACAAAAACAAAAGCCCCGCAGGCTCAAATGCTCAATAATGCAAGACGTAAGCATCATATCGGACGGTGGCATCGCCACTTGTGATATTAACCCAGTGAGTCCTGGCCTCAACGTAGCCGCGAGCGAACCGGAAAAGCCCACTGCCGCCGACGATGGGCATCTCCCGCACCTTAAGAAACGCCGGGTTCCGGCCAACCACCGTGAGGGTGCTGCCGTTGTACTTGCCTTCAATGAAAGCCAGATTCATAACCATCAAAAGCCCGAGATCTGCCTGACCCGCCGAAGCATAAATCCCCTGCGCTCTTCCCACGCACTTGGAGCCCAGATCCGGCCCGACCGTAAGCGGATTGTCGATTATGTTTGTCCCCCCGAAGCCGGTCATCGACGACGAGCTATTAGCCGCCGGGATGATTTCGATCGACGTCGGCTTCGTCCCGCTAAGGACGTCGTGCCAATACCAGCGGAAATGGCTGGCTTTTTCGATCTTCAGTCCAAGTGATTCCCGGTCTATCTGCTTTCCGAAGATTTGTTCTTCTCCGGTAGCCCGGAAAGTGAGGAGGAAGAAGATGAAGAAGGGAAGGGAGACGGTAAAAATGGGATGCATACTTGGATTGTTTGCCATAATTAAAAAGCTGGCTAGCTTAATTTGGTTTGGATCAGAAGTGGGTTCGGACACTAGAAATGGATTGTTACCAGAAAGGTATATATAGACCAAACAACAGGATAGGGAGAAGCCAAAATGGTTCATCCTCCATACACTAAAATTCCAGAGACTAGAAGTCAACGAATGGGTGACCATAGCAAATGGGAATTGAAGTGGGAACCAGGAAAACCCAACCCCAAAGTTTTTTCCTGCTAGCGGTAAGAGAAGTCGGCACTCTTAAAGTCTTGCTACGTGTGGTTTTAATACGGAGTAATTAAATTCCATTCACCATAACTTTGCTAATCAAACAAGTTAAGAGCCCGTTTGTTAGCATGAAAATCGTCTGTTTTTGCTGTTTTTGTTGAAATTTACGAAGTTCTAACTGAAGTGGCTGTATTGGCTGATTCTGCTGATTTTAGAAAAAAAAATTTAAACTATATTTTATTAATAAAATAAAGAAAAAATTATATGTAAAAATAGCTAAAACGGTCATCTACAGTAACTTCAGCCAATACATCCAGAAAAGTAACTCCAAACTTACTTTTTCTGCTTATTACACAATTCAGCACGCGAAAGTAAACGTTATGTGTTAGGTGAAAAATTGACTAATAAGCCTGATAAGTTGAAAAACTGTGTTGCCAAACTGCCTCTAATTAATACTGCGTATGATATTCCAGATGGATTAGATTTTACTTCTATCTAATTTGAATTCATTCAAACTTGATTTGTATTCGAACCTGAATCTAGTTAAGTTATACTTCCTCCTTTCTTTTTTAGTTGCAACGGTCAACATTTCACACACTTGCCAACGCATGTCTTTGACCGAAATTATATCTTAATCTCTATTAGTAAAAAATAATTAAAAATCAGATTTTGAAAGTTTGTAATGAGATGAATTGAACAATATTTTTTTAAAAAAAAATAATTTTCGTAAAATAATACCGTAAAATGTAGTCAAAGTAGAACATGTGAATAGTGTAAAATTCAACATGTTGCGATTAAAAAAACGGAGGATAGTATACAACTCACCTCAAAAAGCTCTCAAGTTGTTGGATTAACTAATTATGAATTATAAAAATGGGAAGAAAATAAAGCGAGCCGGTCAAATAATAGGAATTCTATATTCCATTGATTCTGTACAGCCATGCAATTGAATATAGGGAAATGGTGCTAAATAGGACCATAACTTTCCCTATGTATTTAAATAGGACCTGCACTTTTTTTACTCCTAAATAGGAATTAATTTTCCGTTGTTTCCATAATTGCCCCTTTTCCTTAATTAGACTCACGCCTTGCCTACGGTTTCCCGTTATTTTCTTCCTTCTCCTTCATCCTTAGTTCGTCGAGTCCTTAGTTTTCCGATTACATCTTTCCTTCACCTTCACCTTCAGCTTCGGCCTATTACATCGTATTCAGCTATGTTCACCTTCACCAGAATTCTGTTTCATCTCTGCATCATCTTCTATCTTCGATTTTCACATGAATCGATCAACGTCTAATTGCTATAGATTTTCACCTGCATCGATTTTTATCAGTCCTGTGCGGAAATCGAGGTTTTTTGGTTCGATACATCCAATTTTCGACAATCATCGTTTGAGGAGTTCGATAATCGTCTTTGATGCTAGGTGAATGTATTTAATTTTTACGTTCTTAAATTGTATGATCAGTGTATTATAGTAAGCGGTCCAGCCCAGCTGGTTGCCGACTCACTCTCTCTTACGGGAGGTCTCGGGTTCAATTCTCAATGGAGTGAGATTGAACCCAGTTTACCCTAGGCCCCCCAAATCCCCCTCCCCCTGACGCCCCCTGGGGTAAAAAAAAACGTTTTCATTCTGTTTTGGTTATATTTTGATATTTTTGATTGTATTTACGTGAGTCAGTATATACGTTTCACTTGATGTTCTGTATTGTGACATTGTTTACAAAATATAGGTCATTGCTGACATTGTTTATGTTCTGTGTTGTAACATTGTTTAAAAAATATAAAATATAGTTCATACTTTGAATACTTGATGTTCTGTGTTGTGACATTGGTTATTTTTTATGTCATTGTTCTGAAAGTGATGTCATTGTTATATTTTCAGGTGTCACATACATGGATACTAGTATTCTTTTAATGGTTAAAGTTGATGGCAAATGGAATTCTTACAATGTGTTTTGTAATACACACTGTTGGTTTTTCTGTTTTGTTTAGATTGTCTTACACTGATTTCTGTGAGAAATTGAAAGATTACATTTTCAAGGGAGGTGGCCAAAAAGATTTTAGAATATCTTATCTTGTTCAATCATGTCCTCCACCTGTTTTTATAGATGATGATATAAGCCTTTCTTTCTATCTACAAATAAAATCCATACATCCAGATTTTTCACAATTCCCAATTTGTGTTGAGTTCATTGCAAATGAACTTCCCTCTTTTGATTCCGGCAGTCTTCCCTCTTCTTCTACAGTTGATTCTTTTAATAGCATATCTTTTGATTCCAGCAGTCTCCCTTCTTCTTCTGTAGTTGATTCTATTTTGCCACATTTTTTTGAAATGAATGACAACTGTTTTGGTACTAGTGTTCATAAGAATATTAAGGTTTATACACACTGTGATCCTACTACTATAGCATTGGATGCTATATACAAGAATAAGTAGTACATGCACACTTCCATATGCTGCAATTTATAGAGTTATTTAATCAAAATATAAAGAGGACCAATTTGTGTAATTTAATATACTAAAGCACTACTTACAGAATCAGTGAGCCATTCTGGATTGAAAAACAGTTCATATAGCCATGTTTTTGACTTTATCTCAAAGTCATCAAGCATAAACGGGAATTTCTCCAGATTGTCAAAATCCATTTTGTACTTCCTAGCATCCTCAAATTTCTTCCTTCTTTTCAGCAAACCAAGATTCAAATAAACCTTTGCTTTCTCCAATTCAGCAGTAGGTGGCATCTGAAACGGGTCAAGAGGGAATGGCCCGTATAATGACTTTCTTGGAAGCATTCTCAATTTCAACATTTTCTTTTCTAGCCTCTCCACCTTTCGTTTCTTTCTTTGTTGCACAGTTTCTGTAGAAGTAAACTTGTCAGGTTGAGTAGCATTCCTTTTTGGCCTTTTAAACTTTGCCAGTGTCTCCTGAACAAGTATTTTTTCTGAATAAATCTGCATTTCCAAATTCATTACAAATTTAGTTTCTAATGTCATTAACAATGGCAATGCTAGTGTAAATTCCATTTCCAATGTTGTACCGTTTGAAATGTCATTGCCAATGCTATAACCTTTAAAATGTCAATTTCAAATGTCATTGCCAATGGTAACATTTGCAATGTCATTTTAAAATGTCATTATAAATGGTATAATATTTGCAATGTCATTTTAAAATGTCATTGTACATGCATTGTATGTCATGCAATAACATTTTTATGACATTTTTCTGAATTTTATATTATCATATACAGTTTACCACTATTGCTCTTTCAGTGTTACTTCTGCTTTCCTTTTCTTCTCCAGAAGTATGACTAACCTTTCCCTGCAATCAAAATTACAAATAAGCAATCATGTTATGAAATAGTTATTCTATAAGAAATCTTTTCAATTATTTGTGTCATTACCTTGTTGTTGATGATTTCATCCACTAATTGATCAACCTTCAATAGATCTTCAACTTCAAACTGAGTTTCCCCCAACAATGGAGTGATTACAATGTCATTCTCTGACATTTGCTTCTCAGGTGGGGTCGGAGTCAAGTGCAGTTCAAAACTTGGTATATCACAACTTTGGAGACTCTGGCCTTTAGCATTTTCTTTTTCAAAAACAATTTCAGCATTTTGTTCTTCCTAAGCAGTTCCTTCTTGTTTCCCCTTCTCTTCATTTTGTTCCCCTTCCGTAACCAAAGTTTCATCCTTCTCCTTCTCAGAATCTTATTCAGTATTACCAGCACTTTCATTTGATTCATTAGCACTGTCTTCATTATCATCATCTTCCTTACTCTTCTCATTGTTATCATCCTCTTCTTCACCCTCATCTTCATCATCTTCTCCCTTAGAATCTTCTTCTTCTTCAGACTCTTCTGCATTGTCTTCTTCACGAGATTCATTCTCCTCAGAATCCTCTGAATGTTTAGATCCAATGGCTTCTTCTTCAGCATTAACTGTTTTGACTCTCTTCTTTGCTTGATCAGATTCATCATCTTCAGACGCATAAACCTCATCCTCTGTAGTGTCATCATCTGAATCTGTATTTGAATCAAGTACAACTTCTTGGACTATCCTCTTCCCGTTCACTCTTTTGCCAGTGTCTTTCACCTCATATCCTTTCTTCAGCAACAAATTCAATATCTATTCAAACATCTTATCATGTTTCTTTACGGTATCATTGATACCCTCAAACTATTTCATCATTTTATCTATCTTCTTTTGCTGCACATTCATTTTCCCAATTATACTGTCATGGAAATATGAAACCTGAACATCTTCAGAGTTGCTTTCACTCTCAGATTCTGACTGCTCTTTATCTTTCTTGCTTCTTGTTGCTTTTCTTTTGCCTTTCTTCAAAATAGGCTTTTTGGATTTTGTTGGTACTCTCTGTGATCTTCGCTTAAGCATTTCAGGCTTCACATTGCCATCATTGTCATTTTCATAAATCACCTTCTCCACAACTGCATTCATATAACATTCATATCTTTCATTCGTGCTGCTCCACAGATTTGCTATAACAGCATCTTTAAGCTCTATTGTTGTTGGAACAACAGGCTGGAACTCAAACTGAAATGTTTCAAATGTCATTAGATTAACAAATCAATATTCCTTACAGAAATAAATTTTCTAATACATTCATTTTTTTGACAATGTTATCACCTTTATGTCATTATGTGTTGTCATTTTCCATTATTAACCCATTAGCAATGACATGCTATTGTAAATGTCATTGGGCATGCAGGTCAATGTCATTCTCCGTTCAGAGCAATGTCATTTGCAATGCAAATGTCAATGACACTGTTATTAGCAATGTCATACCATTGTTACTTGCAAATGGAACGAGTGCAAATGTCATTGTAATGACATTGTTAAAGAAACTTATCTAATTACATAATAATATAAAGTCCCTAATAAAATGATATATTTTACTGTAATTATTATTTATTTACCTTTTCATTGTCGAAAATCTCTTCAGACACGATCTTTGCAGAAGGCTTTTTCAACAAACTCCACCTTGTTATTCTGGGAACAACTTCCATTCTCTTTGGAATGACTTTGCACATTTCCTCTCTTAAGAATGTAGGGAATGTCTCAAACGCCCAAATCTGGATAGCAAACATATACCTAGGAAAATTATATCTTCCTTTTGTGGATATTGCCATGTTTTTGGCACATTTTCCAACATGGTCAACCAGGTCCTTCCACACCACCTCACCCCATGCAAATGAATTAAATTTGTCCAAATCATTAACCAGATTTACGTAAGCAAATGGCATTGTAATTGATATCGATTCCCAAGAAGCAGATTTGATAAAACATATAATAGGGCCAGTTTGACACCATCATCTGGCTATGTTGTACTGTCCTCTCTGTTGAATTTTTTGAATGCATTTGCAACATTCCCTCTATAGAGTGACTTCTTGTTATCTGTAATGAAGTATCTGCTCCAAATGTCACCTTCTTCAATGTCTTCAATATCTTTCTCTCCATCCACTCTTAAACCAGTAATGAGAACAAACTTCTCCTTTCTGAAGCTCACAAGTCTGTTTTTTTATGTGGAATAGAAGCATGCCCTTAATGCCATTGTCATTTACTTCAGTGACATTGCTACCCACAAGGTAAATTAGCAATTGTCCACTTATCCATTTCATATCAGCAATGTCAATAATGCTTCCAAATGCAGTTGTTTTAAACTTGTTGAGCTCCTCATCATTCAGTTTATTCTTAATCAATTCAACAACTGAATTTACATTGCAGTAAATATTCAGTCTGTTATCAACAGTACTCCTTTTCTTTTCATCACGACAGGGCCTTTTTATAACCTGGACATTGGAATTCAATTACAAATGAGATCACAAGAAATACAGCTTATTTAATCATCAACAGAAACATTGTCTTGACATTGGCATTTAAATAGAACTAAGTAATGACATTTTAATATGTTTTAAGTCAAATTCAATATGAACAGTTGTATATGACCCTAAATATTTGCAAAACATTATCGCTAGATAAAATATTCCATAGTCTAGAACATTTATTTACACATGCAAACAGAAGATCAACTAATTTAATCAAACCAGAGACATTGTCCTAACATTGTTACGCTCATAACACTAGATGATAGCAATATAACAAGTTTAAAGTAAATTTAAACTTGTTTATGCGTATATAACCCTAGATTTTCAAACAATATTCTCGTTTCAGAAAAAAAATCTAAACAATGATAATAATATTACTGAACAAACTACGGAATGAACGCATACATGAGCTTATATTAGAAAAATATAAACAAAATAATAAAAAATATAGCAATCTACATACCAATGTTTGGTTATGTTCAACAAATTTGTTGCTATTGGCCATTGCAATGTCGTCTGCAACTTCCTCGCTAGTTTCTTCGAACTGAGAATCCTCACTTCACTTTTTTGGTATTTCGCAGGACGAAAGTTTGCTGAGAAGTTTGCTCTCCCCTTCGCTTAGGTTACGAAACGATACTCCGTAACTTTTTCGCTTCGATACTGTAATGATGGTTGCGGTGCGGTTTTCTATTGTTGGGCTATTGATGGTCGCGGTTTTTTTTTTAAAACAGGAAGTTGCTACTAGAGCCGTCAAAACGGGCCGAAACCCGCGGGTTGGCCCGTTTCAACCCACTTATAAGTGGGTTAGGGCTATCATTTTCAGGCCCGATTGTTTTGCGGGCTCAGTGGGTCAACCCTAACGGGTTGCGGGTTTAGCGGGCCAACCCGTACGGGTTGCGGGCCAACCCGCGGGCTGAGGACAAATATCATTTATTCTATGTATTTTTAATTATATTATTTCTATATAAGACAATTATATCTTCTATTATACTCTCTCTTTACTTGTAGTTCTTTCCTCACTTCTAATACTAATGTATTTTGTTCATGATATCCAAATTAGACTAAATAAATGTATTTTTAATGTATTCGTTGCTATATTGTTTTATAACATAAGGACTTCTATGCTGTTTTATTCATGATATCCAAATCAGGCTAAATAAATGAGAAATTAGGTATTTGCGGTATTTCAGCTTAAGTATACCCACAATAATACATTAAAGCTTTTAAGTATTTCATCTTTTAACTTTTTAAGTATACCACTTACCCACGATGATACGTTCAAACATACAATTAAAGGATTTTCAAGCACTAATTTTTTCCTTTTTAATTGTGTTTGGATTTTAATTTAGATATTTAATTGCTATTACAATTGTGTTTGGATTTTAATTTAGATGTTTAACTGTTTTTTGTTTTGACATTTATGGCCCGCGGGCTGGCCCGCATAACTCGTGGGTTAGGTGGGTCGGGTTAGGGTCATAAAAATTCTGGCCCGATAGTAAGCGGGTTGGCCCGCCCCGACCCGTGAAACTCATAACCCGCCGCGGGTCGGGGCGGGTCGGGTTGGCCCGTTTGACAGCTCTAGTTGCTACTGCCGAATACAAACAGTACATGTGTCGTTTTACTTTTTTAAAAATTTATAACGGTGGTTATTAGTTTTTTAATTTATTTGTTGGACAGTTTTAATGACGTTGTAAGATAATGATGACTTGGTTTAAGTTTTTTTAGATTTGGTTGAGTTTGGTTTAAGCAAGTTATTTTTGTCAATTATAGGTAAGGTTTATGTCCCCCCCCCCCCATTTTTGATCTGTTTTCTTTTTTCTGATGTAATTTGAGAGGGTATACCCTTTCTGAAGAGGTTTTGGCCTAGTCCCCCTCTTCTATTGTACACTTATCTTTTATTAATAAAATTCGGCAAACATTCCCCGGCGTTTGCCCCACTAATTTATGTGGTTTACCTTCCGGGTTAAAAAAAAAAGATAATGATGACATTTTTATGACATTTCACATTACATTTCTAATTATGAGTAAATATTGACATTGAGACATTCTACTTCGTTTAATACTGAACCATTTTCAATGACATTGTTATGTTTAATTACAAATCTCAATTGTGAGTTTTTAAAATTTTTTATATTGCAATTTTGAAATTTCTTTTACATAGTTCCTTATCCGCGGCCATCATATGTTAATAACAATGTCAATAACAATGTCAATATTTACTATAATTGATAAATTTCTTTATTTTAAATTATCAAAGTATAACATTTTTTGTATAATTTATTATTTATAACATTTGTATGACATTGTACCATTTGTAACAAATTGGTTTTCGTCGTAATTATGCCATTGGTTTTGATAATATGACATTGGTAATGCCATTGTCAAAAATCTTCATTTATAATATGACATTGGTACTGCCATTGTTATATTTTTTATGCTTTTATTAAATTTGACATTCTGCCTTCATAAAACAATGTCAATGATTTATAAACAGAATTCTACTCACAAATATTAGTGTGGATGTATGATTGTTTCCAGTATGATGACAATTCAAGAATACACATAATACACAAATAAATGTTATAATACAGATACACACCAAATAACAATAGGATTTTGTCGGAAATCCGTCAGAAATCAGATATTCACAGATCTGCGGTATTTTGCATAGCAGATATCTTCAAAGAAACTAAATTTGCAGGAATCCAGTCAGAAATCGACCGAAATTTGTTTGATTGAAGTTCTGGCCTCATACTGATTTTGACGAATGAGTCTCTGTCCTTCGTCAACATAATCTGATTTTCGATTTGAGCTGAAAGAGAGATTGGAATAAGCTTCGATCTGAGCTTTGTTCTCCCTTCGATCTGAGCTTCGTTCTCCCTTCGATTTGAGTCTGCCATTTGAAATCGACGAAGAAGTGTGAAGCCTGGTGAATTGGATTCGTGATTATCATCTGAAGCTTGACAGGTCATTGGAATGGCAAGAAAACGTGTGAAGCCTGGTGAATCGCATATAAGCTAGATCAGGATTGGAGTAAAGGAACTTGGGGTTATTTTTGTCCGTCCAGGTCATATTAAGTCTTATCTAGGGTTAAAAAAGTTAGGACTCCTATCCGCATACGAAGCCTGTGTTATAGTCCTATCAGGGTCTTTTTCCCTTGAATATATACACTTCGGAGTCCTATGCTACGTGAGTTACAACAAGGAATTTTAATGCTACACGTAAGCTAAGTGGGTAACACCCGTACAAGTGATAAGAATGAAAAATAAATAAATAAATAAATAAATGTTAACACCCCCCTCAAGATGGAGCATGGGGATCATGAATACTCATCTTGCCAAGAAGATAATGAAATTGAGTAGAACTCAAAGCTTTAGTAAGTATATTTGCCAATTGGTCCGAGGTAGGCAAGTGAGACGTAATAATAGCACCAGACTTCACATGGTCACGAATAAAATGGCAGTCAAGCTCGATGTGTTTAGTACGCTCATGAAATACCGGATTGGAAGAAATGTGCAGAGCTGCTTTGTTATCACAAAAGAGCTTGAGTGGTGGAAGCTTAATTCGTAGAGATGAAAATAAACTTCGTAACCACAAAAGTTCACACGTAAGAGTTGCCATGGACCGATACTCGGCTTCGGCGGAAGAACGAGAGACCGTAGCTTGCTTCTTTGTTCGCCAAGAAATAGGGGAACCACCAAGTGTCACAAAATATCCTGTAACTGAACGCCGTGTATTGGGACAACTAGCCTAATCAGAATCACAATATCCAAGAAGTAAAAGGGGAGAATTATGCCAGAACACAATCCCTTGGCCTGGGTGGCCCTTGAGATAGCGAAGTACTCGGATAACAGCGTCCCAATGTGCCTGCCTAGGTGCTTGCATAAATTGAGAAAGTATATGGACAGAGTAATTAATATCCGGTCGCGTGAACGTAAGATAAATGAGTTTGCCAACAAAACGCCGATACCGTTCAGGATCCAAAAATAATGGACTATCATCAGATTGAAGGCCATGATTTTGGGACATAGGAAAGTCAGCGGGTTTGGCTCCTGTCAGACCTGTCTCAGCCAAAATATCCAGAACATATTTTCATTGACACAGTAAAATACCATGCGGACTCCGTGCAACTTCTAGCCCAAGAAAATACTTCATAAAATCCAAATCTTTGAAAGGGAAAATGTGAGCCAGATAGGATTTAAAATTTGAAATCATCTCAGGACTAGTCCAGTAATTAATAAATCATCAACATGCACAAGAATGCATAATAAGTGACCTCCGCTGTGAAGAGTGAATAAAGAATAATCAACATGAGACTGAGAAAATCCATAAGCAAGAAGTGTGTTAGTCAATTTGGAAAACCAACAACGTGGGGCTTGACGAAGCCCGTAGAGAGACCGTAGCAATTTGCACACCTGCCCCGATTTAGAGGAGGAATAACCGGGCGGCAAGTGCATGTACACCTCCTCCTGAAGATCGCCATGCAAGAAAGCATTGTCCACGTCCATTTGATGTGTCCCCCATCCTCGTGATGCAACGATGGCCAAAATAGTACGGACCGTGACCATTTTGGCAACATTAGTCAATTCCATGTACCTGACAGTTACCACAGACTACGAGTCTGGCTTTGTAGCGATCAACACTGTCATCACTCTTGTATTTGATATTATAAACCCATTTACAAAAAATAGGTTTCTTACCTGGGGAAGTTCCTGTATTTTCCAAGTGCCGGTGCGCTCCAAAGCATTAATTTCATGTTGCATGGCAGCACGCCAATTGGGATCACCAACCGCCTCACAAAATGTACCGGGTTCCCTGGTAGCCAAAATGCCTGCAATAAAGGCTCGATGCTGCACCGAAAACAGTTATAATTTACATAATGAGATAAGGGATACGGGTACCTGATTCAACTGACGGAGACAAGAGAACAACAAGAGGAGTATCTATTTGCACAGTATTAATTTGTATCGTGTAGTCTTTATGCCACACAGGTTGTCGCTTTGGTCGTGTGCCCCATCGTACAGCATTCTCGAAGGGCTGTGCGGGTGTGTCAGTTCTGCCAGCCTCTTGGGAGTGGGATGTGCATGGAGATGAATTCATAGCATGCCCCGTATCAGCAAAGTTTTCGTCACCAGTAGCTAAAGATGATTATGATGATGATGCGTGAGTAGTCATCATACCCCCATGCATGCATTCATTTTCACCACCGGCACCCACATGCATGACATCTTGGTCATCACTAAAAAGATAATTTGGCGGGTGTGTCACCATCATGCCGGATGTGTCACTTGTAGGCTTCATTCTCCACAATTGATTTAGCAAAAGGAAATTCCGTCTCAATAAATGCAACATCTCTTGAAACAAAAAAATGTTGACTGTCAAGATCATACAATTTCCAACCCTTTTGAGAATAAGGATATCCCCAAAAAACGCATTTCAATCCCCGTTGAGCAAATTTATCACCGTTGTGCCCGTGTGCCGTGCATAGCAAAGGCAACCAAAGACACGAAGATAATCCTACTTGGGTGACTTGTTATGCAATAATTCATAAGGGCTCTTATTTTCTGAAACCGGGGATGGTAACCGATTAATAAGATAACAGGCAGTCAAGACACATTCGCCCCAAAAATCAATCGGTAGATGAGCATGAAAATGAAGGCTCCGTGCTATGTTTAAAATATGCCTATGTTTACGTTCAACCCGGCCATTTTGTTGTGGAGTATAATCACAAGTTGTTTGAAAAATACTTCCATGATCCAAAAATAATTTTTCAAACACTGAAATTCTGTCCCGTTATCACTCCTAACAATCTTCACCTGTTTATTAAATTGACGTTCCCCCATCACAATAAATTGTTTAAGTATCCGGGATACTTCACTCTTTTCTTTCATAAAACACCCCATACGGCTCGCGAGTAATCATCAACAATAGTCAGAAAATATCTAGCACCACAAGACGCAGGAGTACGATAGGGACCCCACACATCACAATGAATTAAATCAAATAATGCAAATGCTCTGGATTCACTAATATGGAAAATATCACGGGTCTTTTTCCCACGCAAGCATGCATCACAACTTTTATTCAAACCATTGTCCAACATAGAATTATTCAAAGTAATAACAGAACGTAAAACTTTGACTGAAGGGTGTCCTAACCGGGAGTGCCACAAATCTCCTTTGCTCTTCTCTGTTATTGAACAAGCACGAACAAAATCAAGACTATGAAAATAGTATACTCTTCGTTTTTCACCCGCTCCAATCAGCATCCTCGAAGGTAGGTCCTGTATCACGCAAACATCATTAGTAAAAAATACATTGCAATTTCGATCGTCAATTAATTGTGCCGATGAAATTAAATTGCAAGTCAATCCAGGAACCAATAAAACATTTTGCAGTGTAATTCCAAGGCTTATCTGCACGTCCCCCTTGCTTGTGGCAGATGTGACTTCCCCATTTGGTAGAAATATGGGCAGCGGTTTTATTTTCCGTATGTTCATCAACAAGCTCGTCTGCCCAGTCATGTGAAACGAAGCACCCGAGTCTAATAACCACAAATTAATACAAGCATCCATACCTGACAGTTTCTCTTGGGAGGTCATCGTCTTACATTTCTCCATCAACTGGAGAAAGTTTCTCCACTGGTCATCGGTGAAACTGGGCAGATAATATGGTGACAAAGGATCATTAATTTTCCTTCTCAAAGGTTCGTCGTGGTTTGTGATTTGAGAGCTGTTCGTCATCGTCGTGAAAACTTGATCGGAAAGGAAAGTATTGGCCAAGGATCATTCGGAGGCTCTGATACCAAAATAAAGTGAGCCGGTCAAATAATAGGAATTCTATATTCCATTGATTCTGTACAGCCATGCAATTGAATATATACACTTCGGAGTGCTATGCTACGTGAGTTACAACAAGGAATTCTAATGCTACACGTAAGCTAAGTGGGTAACACCCGTACAAGTGATAAGAATGAAAAATAAATAAATAGATAAATAAATGTTAAAAGAAGAGAAACCCTAGCGATCCTATGGCCGCCGAGCAAAAGGCAAGTCCTGGAGATGATATTTGCAGGGATGGATTTAAGGGGGGGCGGGGGCGACCGCCCCCCTTAGACTTTCAATTTTTTTTACTATATATGTAATCTTTTCTTAAAATTTTCATACTTTGATTAGATATATATGTTTTCTCCCCCTTTATATTTTAGTTTTCAAAATTAATATATAAGCTTACAGACAAATCATCATGTCAGGCCGGCCTGACCGGGAGAGCCGTCCGGCCGAGCCCTTTTGGAGACCTTCCCGGTGGAATTTTTTGATGAATTTTTTTGAGCATGTTCCTCATCAAGTCTAGTTTGTTCATACCAAAGTTCGGCTCAAAATTCGATCGGGAAAGCATTCAAATCGTTTTTTGAAGTTGGCTGCGTTTTATATGTATATTTTGACACAGTCAACTTCAAAAAAAGATTGAATGCCTTCCCGATCGAATTTTGAGCTGAAATTTGGTATGGACAAACTAGACTTGATGAGGAACATGCTCAAAAAATTTCATCAAAACATTCAACCGGGAAGGTGCCCAAACGGGCTTGGCCGGACGGAGGTTCCCGTCAGGCCGGCGTGACAAGAAGAGTTCTCTAAGCTTACATAATGTATTACTTAATTGGAGATTTAAAAGAGCAAAATCTAAAATAATTTACATAATTTAAACAAATAAACAAGGGACCAATATACAATAGAACAACTCATTGTTTAAGACTTAGTATACCTATTACGGAGTATATGAGAATTCTTAGTTTTGTATTGTTTAATTATCTATATTACATAATTAGTACTTGATTTTGTAAAATATCAACGATAATAAATATCAGACACAATTGTTAAACAATTTTTAGATCATGTAAAGTAAATCCAAAATATAAATGTTTGTTGACACTAAATCACACAATCAATTTACTTCTTACTTTGTAAAAACAATTTGTTGCATAGATATAAACTTTAACTTATTTTAGCAGTAATACAAACATAGTATGCCTGGTGTATATATGAATTAACTAACAATACTACGTATCATATGATTCTCAAATTAATAATCTCATACATAATATTGTAATATTAAGAAAACTTCTCGTGATCCACGAATACCCTCCTTTAATTCGTAGGCAAAAATTACAATTCAAAAACTGATTCTTTATTATGATAAGATTCATGTAGTTAAACAAATCAGAAGTTATTTAAAAAGCATCGGTTTATGTGAACCTTTTAAATTCCCTACCTTCAAATAATTTGATAAAATGTTATATCCTTTCTTTTTTTTCAAATAATTTTCTAGAGCTCTTACACTTATTAAATCAAAGTTATTTTTCTATTGTCTGAAATTACAATGTAATATAATAGATTTAAATTTCATTGTGTATTTTTTCATAGAATATTTTGAAAAAAAATTAACCGCAGAGTCCTAGACCAGCGAAAAATTTTGCCCCACAAAACTAGAGAAAATATTTCGCCCTGCTACACTAGCGTAAAAGTTTTCACCCCCTACACTAATGAAAAAAAATTCGCCCCCCTTGACTCGAAATCCTGGATCCGTCCTTGGATATTTGCTTGATGTAGCTTAAAGAAAGGCACGACAGGTACAGATTCAACTCATTTGGGGAGTGATCGAGCACTGCTAAGAACGGAAGGCAAGGTCTTTTGTCACTGTAGCTTCGTTTTGTGATCGGGTTCTCCAATTTGCCAAATTCGACTGACAATTGAACCTGCACGTGTGATCGGGTTCTCCGACTTTACATTTGGAACCAGACCTTCAAATTTATTAGATGGCTCTGCACGTCAGCCCTAACAATTGAAGTATATTTCGAGACCAAAGGAATATATTTTATTATATTTTGTATATGATAGACAACTCTGGTACCTTTTTAAAATATGGGGTACCGTACCTATCATTCATTTGATTGGACCACATCACTTTATCATTTTTAATTTAGATTTAAATAATTCAACTGCTACATTCTCATTGGTCCATGTGGACAAAGGTATGGTACCTTATGGATACCATAGAATTTACCAAAAAATATGAAGAAAAACTAAGTTACAAGTTAAAGGAGATATAAAAAACGGCCCTTGTGGGTTCATTGTGAAGGCAAAAAAGAGACTGATAGTGGAGTATGTAATTGCGATTTGCTTGGGAACAAACTAACACTGGTCCAGGTACCGAATTGGTGCCGTTTAAAATGTGGTGTGTCTTCATAAATAAGAAAGAATGGCACACATGTGACTCCTACACTTTAACATTCCAAAAAAATGACTAAAATGGGATTAGACTGAAAAGTGATTAAAAACAATTCGCCCAGCAGTACTTCAGCCCTCTGTCTTCACGAATCAGGATCGTCTTCTCCGCTCCAGAGCTCCGATGCGGGAATACAGACCCACAGCCGCAACCGCCGTGAGAGAGAGCCACTGACGTCGATTTCGTCGCTCACACCGCTGCTGCACCTCTCCTCACCGTCGCCGCCACTCTTCTTTTCGTCTGCAACCCGATGGAATGAGAGCTACCCCAGCCTACCTCGCCGCACAGGACGCCGCCTAGCCTCACCTCGTTGCACAGCCGCCTCTCTGCATCGCCTTGCCTTGCCACTTCTCCTTTCACCTCACCTGTTAGATCTGGAGGAGGGCGGCGGCTGGGGTTCATTTGCGGGTGGTCGGGGCTGGGTTGGGCAACTTGGGTTGTCAAAGGTGGGGCTGGGAGGGGAGATTAGCGACAACGATTGAGTGGCTAGAGGGCTGGATCTGAACTGCGTTGGTGGGGGGCTCAAGCTGGGGAGGGATAGGGGTGATGCAAGGTTGGTCGTGGGTGATCCAGATCGAACAGCTAGGGTTCGGGTTCGTTGGGGGTACTGTGATGGCTTGGGCCAGGGGAAGCAAGGTATGGAGGGGGCTGAGGAGGGAGCGAGCGACATCAGTGGTAAGTGAGGCGGACAGATGGCGGTGGCCGGAAAGTAGCGGCGGTGGCCGGAGTTGGGGGGCAGTCACTGTGGCACAGGCAGTCACTGTGATCGGTCGACGGTCATTCACTGTGACCGTGGGCAGACAATCACTTTGGTCGGTAGGGCAGTCACTGTGGTCGGTGAGGCAGTCACTGGACGGGCGGATGTTGGTCATTGGACGGGCGGACATTAGTGACTGGACAGGCGGAAGTTGGTCACTGAACTGGAGGAACTTGGTCACTGAACGGGCGGATGTTTGTCATTCGACGGATAGACGTTGGTCACTGAACGGTAGTAACTGAGACGATGTCAATGGAGCCATAATACTAATTGAGACGGTGATCACTGGAGCGGTAGTAACTGAGATGATGTCACTTGAGCTATGATATTAACTGCGATGGTGGTTATTGGACCGTTAGTAACTAAGACGATGTCATTGGAGCGATAATTGTAACCGAGACGGTTGTCACTGGAGTGGTAGTAACTGAGATGATGTCACTTGAGCTATAATATTAACTGGGACGGCGGTCACTGGAGCGTTAGTAACTGAGACGATGTCACTGGAGCGATAATTGTAACTGAGATGGTTGTCACTAGAGCGATAGAAACTGAGACGATGATCACTAAAACGATGGTAATTGGGAGTTTGGGACTGTTTTCACACAAATTGTAGTGTAATAATTTTTTTTTATTTAAGACTATGTACAGGCCTATCTTGAGAAAAAAATTAAAATCGAAAGAAGCATTAAAAAGAATTTTTCAATACAAAAGTATTAAATAATCTTTAAATCAAAAGAAGCATTAATGATTATGGTGGACAAAATTTTTGGAGAGTACAGTGGCCATTCTTGGAAAATTTACGATGTGTATCTTGACGTACTACAAATCTAGAATACGGAGTACTACTCAATGTCGATGTCGTTATCGAGCTATGCGGACCGAGTGTTCAACAAGCAAAAGGGCAATTTAGAGAAGTGTGTTTTTATTAGTCATACTTTTGGAAATTAAGATAAAAGGTAGGCCTGAGACCGGTTCGGTTCCTAGGTGAAATATGTGGAACCGTTTGAAAATATGAAATTTTACTAACGGTTTGGTTCTTATAAATTATTTTGTAGAACCGATAAGGAATCGAACCGTTCTTAACGGTTCGGTTCTTGTCATTTAATGGTTCCTAGTATTTAAAAAAAATCTTACAAATCACGGTTAAATTTGTGTCAAAAATACATTCAACGCTTGAAATTACAATACAAATATGTTGAATTTCATTTCAAACCTCAAAAGTTGAGTTTAAAAGATAAATACATAACAAACTGCAAATTTTAGAACACAAAAACAAAACAAGATATTCGGTAAAGAAGCCCAATAAAACCAGTTAAATGAAAAATAATTTCAAATAGTTAAATAACTAAACTACAATAGTGAATGCAATATGAAAATAGATAAGTAAATATACATTAAAATACATATACTAATAAGAAATATATATAATTTTAATTATTATATATAACGGTTCTTTAACGGTTCCACGTACATATTTTTTACAGGAACCGAGAAACGAACCATTAATAAAAAGTAGGTACCGAACCATTAACAAATAACTAATAAATTTTGGAACCGAACCGAACCGGGTCATAATGGTTCGGTCCGGTTCGGTTCTCCGGTTCTTGGTTCCAAAGTCCCAGCCCTAATAAAAGGTCTCTTTTTGTCCCTGGCTTATTGTTTAGTAATATTAGAGACAAAACCCCCATAAATAAACTAAAATTTTCCAGGAACTTTGACACCAATATTACTAAAAAGATAAAGTGGACAAAAAGTGATCTTTTTTATACTTTCCAAAACTATGACTAATAAACATTTAGTTCTCCATACTACACTTCAAACGTACGTGCGCACTAAGATAGGTAGAGAGACGAGAGGGAATGAAAGGGCATGAGCGAGGGGCGCCATTTTTCAGGCGTAGGTTTTGTAGTTTTTGTTCGGGCTCAACTGCCGCAAGGTGGAGCGTCGCTGGGGCAGAACAAGAGAGAGATCGTCGATGGAATTACAGGAGAGTCCGTGATTTCGTTGCTGGGACGACAGAGCTTCCGACTGGGAATGGCCGATCTGGCTGTAACCGGCCGTTTTACGGTCAGGAGGTGAACCGCCGGATAGATGATGATTGGAGGAGATGGAATCCTCGCAGAGATATTGGAGCTTCCTCGAGAAGATCGACAAATGAAGAGCAAAGGCGATTTGATATTCTTCAGGCAATGGAAGGAAGGCCATGGAATGGACAATCCCGATTTCAAGCAACGAAGGGAATCAGTGAGCTTCAGGCAACGGAGGTCAGGCCATTTGTTTAAATTGAAAGTAAAACCTTTTGCTTTGACTTGGTAAACTCCGAATTACGCATTAGCCAAAACAAAAACAATCAAAGTTGTTGTATTCTTTTGGGTATTGAGGGGTTAACATGGCTGTGTGACTCTCATGGCTGTGTGACTCTCTTAGTCAAATCCAATTTGGGAATTTGTGGACTTTCACAAGATATCATGGTTCCAGTAAAATTCAACTATTTTATGGGAGAAATCATTTTGGTGAATACATTACTTTGGTTGAGATGGGCATTAAAGGAAGAAATACTTTAGTCATTCCTGAAGGACGGAATGGAAAAGGGATTTCTCTTTTTCTATCAGGGATTAAAAGAGCAACTGCTTCGTTAAAGGAATTTGTTACCAAGCAACCAACATTTGGGCATGATTCATGGGAGGTGTTGGATTCACATATCCATGAGTTTGATTTTCTTTTAAATGGGGATAATATTCACTCTTGGGAATATGATTTTTCCATTTCAAGTGCTTTATTTCAAGTTGATATAGATCATATAACTTCTTTGGATAGGGTGATCATAGGAGCTGATGTGGAAGTCTTTGACGAGGCGATTATTGATAATTTTCGTGATGAGGAGGGAGTTATTGATACTATTCCTCTCCAGGTTTCTTTTCCAAATCAGAATAAGATCATTATTTTTTCAGAGGGTGTTTCTCAATCTAAAGATATTGATAGTATCCTTGAAACTACTTCTCTTCGAGTTTCTTATTCACCTCACTCCAAACTATTAGTGGGTGGATTAGTTTCTCCTCAGACGGCAGTTTTGGAACCTAATGCTTCGGGTGGTAACAATCTTGAAGTTACGCCTGTTCAACTGTCACTTTATGATCGTGAGCTACTTGACCGCGTTGCTGATACTGAATGGGACTCAGCCAGTTCTAGATTGCTACCTCGACGCAGTGCCCGTCTCAAGGCTAAAAAATTGGCTGAAACATAGGGCCATTTCTGCTTACTGGATTAGCTTTTGGATATTTTGGGGGCTTCATATCTTTCGGGTAACTCAGTACATCTCGACGGGGAGCTAAGCATTTTACTTTAGGGAATTGCACGGCCTTTTTGGATTATTCACTCATTTGCGTTCTTGTTTCTTTTTTCATATTTTTGTACTCTTCTTATTTACTTTTAATAAAATTCTGGTTATTCTATAAAAAAACTACACTTCAAACGTTGATAACTATACGGCGTCATAGTGCCCCTACCAATTAAGGATGGCAATGGGGGCGGAGACCCGTGGGGAACCGCCCCGTGGGAGAGGATGGGCGGGGCTTGGGACGGGGTGGGGACGAGGATGGGTGAGATATTTTTAAGCCGTTAAAATATGGGGCGGGAGACGGGAATAACTACACCTGCCCCGCCCTGTCCCCCGTTATAAATTTATACTCAAACATATATATATATATATATATATATATATATATACACATATATAAATAATGTACAAACATATTAAATTAAATTATATGTAGTATATAACAAACGCATATGCATATACATATAGACATACATAATTGTATACAGTTTAGTCATGGTTAATGAATTAATACATATTATACTAGAATAATTATAAGCTAGTAATGATTTAAAAATATTTATCATAAATGTTATATGAGTTTTAAGAGTGAGTAAATAATTAAATACACACACACATTTAAATGTAATATGTAATTAATTGTATTATAATTGTTGAGAATTTTGAAACGACGTACATGATGATAATATGATTACTTATATTTTTGCTTTAACTATCTTCGATTCACAAAACTTACTCAAATTGAAGAATTATTAAAATTGGCGGTATTAACTTTTAACAAACACAATAATTCACGGTTGCATATATGTATATATGTGTGTGTGGGGTCTGTGTGTGTATATATATATATAATATCTGCGTTGTGTGTGTGTGTGTGTGTATATATATATATATATATATATATATATATATATATATGTATAGATTTTGGTTCAAATGAGAACGAGTCTTAACGTGAGAACGTGAGAACAAATCTAAACCATCCAAATAACAAATGGTGCTGAGATGATCGAATCATTAACCAAGGGCAATCTTGTAACTTTCTGTTGTCATCTTTTGTAACCAACATTTGCACTTAATACGTGCATTTCAGTTTAGGAAAGGAACGAGTAAGTTCCAATCCTTTGAAATATTGTAGTTATTTTTCATGTTAATTCACTTCTCCATTTATAGAAATTTCTGTTTTCTTGGAAGGTAACTATTATTAGTTTATACGAAAGAAAAGGAAGGAAAATAATGTTAGTCATTCTTTTTATTTATTTATTTCTTCTTCGTATTGGTTTTGTCGTTTTCTTAATCACTAACCATTATATTTTATATTTCTCCAATGTAATTATCATTATTCATAGTATATTCATCACTATTGCATCATTCTTGTGCAAATGATTGCAAACTGTTAGTAACCTTATTTTAAAAAATAACGTCACACCTTATGTACAATCCAAATACTACTCTCACTAATATACCATTGAAATGCACGTTTACACTTGCTTTTCACTTTTTGCACAATCAATAACTATCACTTGCACATTCATGATTTGTATATGTTCAACATACTTTGCGTGTTAACATTTGCATATTTTGCTCACTCATATGCATTTGTACAATTCACTACTGCACTATTGTGTCACACAAATGCATTATTCGGGATTGTGGGTTAGATACTGATTCTTGTGCATGACATATTTGTTGTGATTTTCTCTGTCAATACTGTGCATTAGATATGAATTGTCTATCGTATATACCTATTATGATGTTGATACTAGTTCATGTGTATTATAATAATACTATCTAGGAGTATCTACTTAATAAATTATATGAAATCCTGAGGTGTTCAAGAGATATTGATAATTGTGTGTTAGATATATGTTCTTGTGCATGTGGTAGCTGTAGATGCTTGTTGTGCTTTATTGTACAAATTTTATCCATATATTATTTTTACAAATTATATAGGTAATATTGGTGTCAAATGAAAGATAATACAAAGTTATTTAATTTGGTGTAATTTTTGTTAAAATCGGATTATCATTTAAGAAGTAAAATCATTTTTTAAACTAAAGAAATTTTATAAGATTTGAGTTTTAATATGACCTACTTTTTAGGGAGATGATTATCCTCAACCGTATGGATTTATTTTTAATTACTTTAATGTCCTTCGTCTAACCTACGGTTGAGTAGAGATTCCATGATAATTTATTGAGTGTTTGCACTTCCACTATACATCGGTGTATCTACTCCTTTTTTGGCCTTTAATTTACTGAGATCTGTGGTTAAGATTTGTTCTCACAATCTCACGTTAAGGGGTGTTCTCATTAGAACCCAACCCTATATATATATATATATATATATATATATATATATTATATAGGGGAAGGTTCAAGTGAGAATGATGGCTTAGGAGAGAAATGAGAATTAATCTTGATTGTCTATGCTTGAGATCTAACGGTGAGGACATACAAGAAAGGTGCGGTGGTATGGCCGTAAATATCATCAACTATGAAATTGTTTATTAACTTGAATGGGTGAACCGTTACTAATAAGGGTGTATTAGTAAAAGACTACTAAGATGTAACTACTACACACGGACAAATGGAATTCATGCGTCGTAAGTGTGTCTAACATTTAATGTGATTGATTGAATCAATAAATGAAATTCATTTTTACTAACAATAGAAATTAAATTTAATTCAATTAGTACTTCCACGTTACTCTGTATTACAAACTGAAAAGAATAAACCTGTAAGTGCACTTTTACTTCAAACTCCATGCACCATGAGTTCAATTAAATATTTAAGGTTCTTCTTGAAATAATTAATACATCATAATTTCGATGAATATTTTTTATCCATGAAAAAAATCCGCTTGGGCACTACTTCGTATTAAATACTTATATGAGCATTTTTTATAAAAAAATATATATTCAAATTAAATTCTCCAATAATTTTTACTATCAAATTTGTAGATACAATTATTATTTTTATTTTTCATTAATTGTAATTTAAATAATAAGCACCATTCATCAACAAAATGTATAAAGAGAAGAATAAGTAATAATATTATTATATTAACCTTCACTTTAATGGCATTATTATGCACTTCTATAATATGCACTTTACTCTATGCAGTTGTGCACTTACATGTAAGTTTAAATAAAAATCAAATTAAACATAAATATGTGTAAATTCACAACTATCTTTTGCATTTTAAATACAAAGAAAAGTGAAGACACAATTTGTAAAATCATATGTTATCACTTTCTTACAAAATAAAATGCACTTTAATAATGTGCATTTTAAATATCTACGAAGTGCACAAATTAACCATACTTTCTAAAATTTATATTAGCACTTTATTACAAAATGAAATGCACTTTTTCTTCCAAATGCATCACAGTTGCTCCATTTTCATATCTCTTTTATTGCACTCCACATATGTCACTCCACATATGCTGCTATAAGGCATCATTGTCGGTGGGAAAGCGTATAGCATTTATGTCGTTTGAATGATTCATCTTGATAACTTGATGTGTCATTGTCCTCGTGAGTCAATTGCACTGCAAATATAATTGCAAAAAAGTGCTGCATATATAGCTGGAGTGCAAATTTTTAAAAACGTATAGAGCACAATAATAAAATGATAGTGCATTAATGATCCGTGTAAGTGCATTTGGGAGTGGGTTAATCTCAAAATTATGTGAGTGCAAATTTCAAAATTTTGTGCGTGCAAATCTCAAAAATTTGTATCTGATTCAAATTTAAGAATCTGATACTGCATTCAATAGTAGGTGTTAGCACATCTTGCAATTGACACTGTGCAATGTAAAAATTTTCCTTGTGCATACTACTAACATGACAGTGCAAGAAGTAATTAGTCTTTTGATGTCCCGTGTATCTACAAAAAAGTGTAAAATAAAAAAAAAATGAGAAGTGTATGAAAGGAGTATGATAAGTGCATCAAAATTTAGTAGAAAACTCATCTTATATTATCTTAGAATGAAATAGATATCTATCATGAAATTGCTCCATATTGAAGGCTAAACTGCATCAAATGATAATATAGGTGAACTGTGCACTAATTCTTAGTGCAAAGCTACAAATCTAGAAATTGTGTCGGTGCATATCCATAAATGTAAAAATTATGCAATAATAATGTGTAAAAGTACAAGATCAAACATCTAATCTTGCATCCAATTTATTCAACAGCCCTCATTTAAGTACATGTGAAATCTCAGATATAGAATAAAATCAACAATGGTGCACCAAATCAAAAAATGAAAACTTGTTTGAAAATGATGAAAATATTGGGTAACTAAAGGATTGCATGAAAATGTGCAGGAACGTGCACTAGCGGGTGACTGAAATAGCAATGCAACAACACCCAACTAGAAAAATCTCTATCAACATAAGCACAGATACAATTGTAGAGAAATTATGAGACCAGAATAGAAGAATGCAAACAAATAGTCAAAAAGCAAAATTTTCATAAGTGACTTATATTCTAAACTAGTGCATTATATACTTGATAGGGTGCATGAAAACATAGGTAAAAGTGCACTTGCGAGTGACTGAAATAGCAACGAACAATACCCAAATAACAAAAGTCTCCACCAACCAAAGCATGAATACAAACATGTAGAAATTGTGTGATCTGATATAGAAGAATACAAGCATGTATTCTGAACTCTGAACAGAAATTAATCCGTAATTGGATTCATATGCTTACCAAGAAAGATCAATTCAACAATAAAAAAATCAATACAGACTCTGAGACTCAAATAGAGAGTGTAATTAGCTATGTGGGAAAAATTGAATGGATAAATAAATTATATGAAATAAACTTACAGCCATCCATGTGGAGAACATGATATTTTTCAGAATTTTAGATTGATACATCTGAAAATACGTATAAAGTAATCTAGGGCAGTGAGATAATCGAATTGCAGGCAGAGGAGAGATGGAAGACGAAGATGAGCGAGGAAGACAAGAGACAACGAATAGGTCGCCGATGAAGATGAAGATGAGAGTCCAAGAAGCGATCAATGATGATGATGAGAGAAGGAGAAGAAATCATCGGTAAAGATGAGAGACAGAAAAGAGTTTGCCGATGAAGATGAGAGAGAAACGTTATTGCCGATGAACATGAGCGAGAAATATGTGATGACATACGGTTTTAAAAGAAAAGATGTCAAAATGACCTTTGTAGCCTCACACGAATTATTACATTTATTTAGAAGATGTTAAAATCCAAGGGTTCCCATTCATTCTTATTTCTCTCCCTAGATCCTTTTCTCATTTGATCCCTACTCTATATATATATGATCAAATGAGAACAATGCTTAATGTGAGAACGTGAGAACACCACATATATATATATATCCACAATGTGACGCACAATGGGCTTGCACAATGCACTTTTTCGTACCAAGCATAATATTTATAAAAGTGCCACAATGATTATTTATATTAGCTTGTATTGAGCAAAGTCCAAATGTGCACTAGAAGGGCTCTATTGTGTATCACATTGGATTAAATGTGAGTGTTCTCACGTTAAGCATCATTCTCATTGGAACCGCACCACGTATATTTATAATGGATTAAAAGTATATGCAAATACGATAAATTAAAGGGATAATCGCACTTTCAGTCCCTGAAATAGTCACGAAAATGAAATGTTGGACCCATATTCCCAAGTTTGTAAATAGCGTTCCTCAATTGTCCTAAAAACTATAAATGTGGTCCTTTGAGGGGTGAAATATATAATGTGGGCGAGAGTACATTTCACCCCTTAAAGGACCACATTTACAACAATTTGGACAATTGAGGGGTGACATTTACAATATCAAAAATACGGGTCCGACATTTCATTTTCGCGACTATTTCAGGGACTAAAAGTACAATTTTCCTAGATTAAATCTATATGGGGGCACCCGCGGGCACCCGTGGGGGACATCGGGGTGGGATGGGGCGGGTCTGAGAGTAACGGGGGATGTGGCGGGGATGGGGGGAACTTTTTAGACATGGGAGGGGGGGGGGGGAGGATGAGGGAGTGTACCCCCGCCCCAAACCCGCGCCCCATTTCCATCCCTACTACCAATGCACCTGCCTAATTAACATTACAAACTCCAAAAATTAATGTTTTTTAATTTTAATATTATTTCTAAAAATACATATATGAATATAGAAATATAAAGTCTTAAATATTTAAATTATTACACCAATTTTTTATAAAATTTGTCTCAGTTACTACCGCTTCAGTGACCACCGGTCCCATTTACTACCGCTCCAGTTACCACCGGTTCCAGTTACTACTGCTCCAGTGACCATCAGTCCTAGTTACTACCGCTCCAGTGACTCTCATTCCAGTTACTACTCAGCCCCAATTACTACCACTCCAGTCCAGTTATTACCACTCCAATTATGGTTATCTAACCCGAACAATTACCCGATCAGTTATAGTTACCCGACCCGAACAGTTATAGTTACCTTACCCGATCAGTTACAGTTACACGACCAATTCCAGTTACCCGATCCACCAATTACTCAACTAGTTACAGTTACCTAACCCGATCAGTTACATTTACAATTTCTCGGTCCGATCAATAACAATCACGGGCAACAACTATCGCCTCCGGCCACCGTCGACAAACAGCATGTCTGGCCACCGGCGACAACCATTACAACCGGCCACCACCACCGCCCTATCCAGTAAATGTCGCCACATCCCCCTCCGCAATTCTCCATCCCCCTTTCAGCCACAGCCGGTGACAAGCACCACCCCATCCCCTCCCCGGTCCCCATGTCCTCCATTGCCCCAAACCCTTGCACGTGTCCCCCTTCGTCTGCTCCTTGAGCAATACTCCTCACCCCCACTCCCCTGCCCTAAACCCCTGCATTCGTCCCCTTTCCCTTCTCCCCTCCCAACCCTGTAGCCTCCTCTTCTCCTCAGATCCCTTCCCCTCTCAGCCTCCCAGATCCCATTGCCTTTCCTCGCCGTCTTCCAAATCGTAGCCGTCGGATTCTAGCCAAAGCCACAACCTTTCACCTTCACCGCCGTTAAACGAGAACAATGAAGGAGAATAAGAGTGACAGTGAGGTGGCAGATCGATTACAGAGAATCGGTGAAGGGTCGGGGGTAATTTTGGATTAACACTTAAAATAACTCTCTTTTTTGTCCAAATTCCCGTCATTCTTTCAATTTTCCATCCCTACAAAAGTTGCATAACTTTGAATGTGAATGTTTCTCGCACGGGTAGTTCAGTTAGTTGGGTGGTGGGAAAGTTGGAACATTATCAGGGATTAAAATCCGCAGTGGTTGTGTGGATGTTACAACTCATGTGTGCTTAATTGACTAAACCTCTGATGGACACACATACAAAGTCTTCCACCGATAAACTGAGTGAGTTACCATAACTTATAACTTCTCAAATGTCTTGTCAATTCGAACGTGGGTGGGCCTTTGAATTGAGGATTAACCTTTTGAAAGTAACAAAATACTCCGTATAAAGGTTCACTATGGACACGTAAAGTGTGCAAAAAGTGTATATCTTACACCCAATAATTAACCCCAATAAACAGATTTTGTTCACAAAAGGAGGATTTTTAAATCCTAGGTTCAATGGTTTCCTATAAAACGTGTTTACTGCCTATTTGATAACTATGACTGAGTATGACATTTGCAGAATTTGTTGAAATTATTAAAATCATGATTGAACTAGTTGAAAAATTATTAAAATCGTGATTGAACTAGTTGAATTAATTGAATCTACTGAAATGTGAAAACATATACTTAAAATACTTTTGCTTATAAAATAAAAAAGGTATATGGAAAAAACTAAAATGGTCATCTTCAACATCTTTGGTTGGACAACTTTGAGTTTTGCTTTGCTTATCACCCACTTCAATGTGCAAAATAAAAAACTTAGTGTATGGTAAAATTTAAAAAATGATAGATAAGATGAGTAAAAAAATTAGAAAAAATGACATGTATGTTAATAACAGAGTTTCCACGAACAAAAATATGATTAGTTACTCCCTCCGTCCCTGAATTATCTTCAAACTTTCCTTTTTCGTCCGTCCCAAAATTATCTCCTTTTTCCCCTTTTGGCAAAGAATTTGTGGTTCACAACCATTCTTACACATTCTTACACATTTCTCTCTCCTCTGCACAACTCGCAAGCACACAAATCCTACTATCTTAATAAATGCGCCCAGCCGAAATGGGAGAAAAATTAGGGACGGAGGGAGTATGTTTTTTCGACAAAAATACGATTAATCACGTTGATCGAATAACTGAACAAGAGTCAATTTAATTTATTTCAGATTAAGAAGTCACTGATAGATAATGAGTCAGTGAGAACTAGTCACTAAATATATCGTTTTTTTAGAAAATTTTGAAATAAGTCATAGTTTTGTCTTTTGAATTTAATTGTGTATTATTCACGAAAAAGGTCAAAAATTTAACAAATAGAGCCTAGATTAACGAGTAATGAGTTTTTTACTCAACTTTTTCGTATTACACAAGACATTTTTAGGTCAACCAAATTACCAAAATTTGGGACTATCATGAACTATCGAATTTTCAATGGACTTGCGACACGTTATTAAAAAAAAAGGGCTTGCGGCACACGTACATATTTTGGTTACCAACCTAGGTCCTAGGGCCCACCTTGATGGCTTAACACGTAATTCCAAAAGCATCTCCAACATAAAAACATTAATAATGCCACGAAACCAAGCATTTCAACTAGCTCGATGGGAGGTTGCCGTGCCTAGCAGTGGCGGAACCAGAACAGTTTATTAGAGGAGGCTAAGAAATAAATCAAAACTTAAAAAACATGTCAAAATATGTGAAATACTCCCTCCGTCCCATTGGACTTTGCTAACTTTCCCTTTTTGGTTGTCCCAAAAAACTTTGCCACTTTCCCATTAAAGTAACTAATTTTTGGTTCTGCACATTTCTCTCTTCTCTGCACAAATATCAACCACACAGTTTTTACTATTCTTATTTCTCACCTACTTTGCACTTGGCAAAGTCCACCAGGACGGAGGTAGTACAAAATATGTCAAAAAACATTACTATGAATTGTTAGATGAAGAAACAAGTTTAGACAACTATGGCTTGTGTGTGTTCGCATATGTTGAAAAAGTTTCAAAATTGCTTCGTTTTTTATTTTTGCAAAATTTTCCTTCTCCGTGTACATCACAGTGGCGGACGGTGTATTGTTCAAGTGTGTTCACCTGAACACCCATAACATTCCACCGTTTAGTACTATGTAGTATACTCAGCCAATCGTATCCAAGGTAGAAGTCCAAACCTGCATTTCCGATCTTCCGAAATTGTGTTTGGCATTTAATTTAGTTTTGGCAATTGTCAGTTCATTTTTGTATTTAATTTAGTATTGGCAATTGTCAGTTCATTCCACAATCTAGCACTTTGGTCCAAACAGTGGTACTAGCTAGTGAAGTACCGAAATTGTGTTTGGCATTTAATTTAGTATTCATTTTTTGATAGTATGATTTTTGATGAATTAGTTTGTGATAATTAACATTGAGTATGATTATTGCAATAATTTTAATATTTAACTTAGGTCCGAACACCCAAAATGTAAAGCCTAGATCACCAAACTGTACTCCATGAAAATTTATCGAACCAAGCTACTTAAGAACATATATTATCTTTATCATATGCTCTTCGAGGGTAAACATGACTAACCAGTCTACAAGTACCCCTTGTTAAATATTTTCTTCAAATTTGATCTCTAATTAAAGAGTCATAGTCATTGATAGTTTGCACATAATCACGATCACTCACAATATCATTTAGATTAAATTCCACAAGAGAACATTTTTGCCTATTACTTTCATCGTTACCTTGTGAAGACCCACCATCATCTCTTAGTAATATAGACGAAGGTAACCTAGCAAATTAAAATAAAAAATCTTAAGTTTCAAAATACAAATAAAAAATTGTAAATTTCACACATGACACATATATTTGTGAATAATAGTCATTCTTGTTTATTTAGGTTATTTAAACTACTAAAATAGTTTAAGCCTAATTAGTAAATCAGTATAAGCCTAATTGTTAAATTTCTAAAAGCATAAATCAAATTAACAATTCAATTAAAAAGAATTTATACTTCCATTCCCTTGTGTCCTAATCCCTATAGCATCAATTCAAATTTTGAAATAAGTTACTAGTCAACAACTCAATAAGTCAACAAACCTAAAAAAAAAAAGCCAACAAAAAAGCCACCTCCTTAATCGTTGCCTGCCTCACAGACTCAGCATTCCCCTGCGGCCCTGCGTTTTTCCTAGCCAATCCCTCGCTCTAGCTGACGTTCAAGCTCCAAACTCCTCAGGTTTTAGCTCTTTAATTTTCTAAAATATACAGGGTATCTTAATCACAGGCCCAAGTCCCCAACCGCCCATTTAACCTCTAAAGTTTGACTGTTGGACGATGTCGTTTTTTAATTTTGTTTCATTAAGCCAAACGATGCCGTTTCGAACTGTACTTTAAGTTATAAAAAAACAGCTGGAAGGTTGGAAGAAAAGACTGTCGTCGATGCACAGATCTGCCAAACTGGTACAGAAGGGGCGAAGGTAGAAGATGACCGGGGCTCCATGGAATTTCTACATATATGTACCTAAGAATTTCCGGCGAAGGGGTGGCGCCGGCACCGGCTCGCACCCCCTGGTTCCGCCCCTGGTGCCTAGTAGAGGTTTCAGGTTCGGAACCCGCTAGGCACAAATTGGGGAGATGAGGGAGGTCATGCTCCTAATGATTCACAGAGTTGCCCAATGGTTAAGAAGAGAGAGGATGAAAATTCAAGCTCGAGTTCGCGTAGTGGGAGGACCCTTCTGGATTCAGTTAAAAGGTTGAGGACCCTTCTGGATTCAATTGACATGTTGAGGACCCTTCTGGATTCAACTGACAAGTTGAAACCCTTCTGGATTTAGTTGAAAGGAAGTTATGCTGGATTCAGCCTGTAGTACCAGTACCGACGAGGCTGACTGTGGTCAAATCCGGATTTACCTGTCTAGAGGCTTTGGAGGGTAGTCAATAGACTCCAGGATCAGGGAGCGGAAGCACCGACGTCTGGATCATTAAAAAATGAATAATGCCACGAGAAAGATAGAGACATAAAATTTAATAAGTAAAATATATATCTTCTTATTTAATCGGTCTTATATGTAGTTTGTACATTTTCTTCACAATTAATGTCAATTACAATATCTAGATGTAGATATTGTGATTGACATTGTTCAAAAAAACTTATCAAAGACATGTAATGCCGAGGAAAAAAGATGAGAGAAATGTCATATATTTATTCTTTTGTGTCTATCTCTCTCATGTCACTATGGAGTAGTGTAACACAATTTGAAATTACTTTTCTTGCATTAATAATATTTTATTTTTTGATTTATTGGGGCCTCATATTTTATTTTTGAACGGGGCCTTCTATTTCTCGGGGCCGGCCCTGATATGATGTTAACTAAACACCTATAATGAACCTGAATTGTGTAATAATAAGAAAAAGTAAGGTTGAAGTTACTTTTCTTGCTGTATTTGCTGAAATTACTGTAGCTGACCATTTTAGCTATTTTTACATATAGTTATTTCTTTATTTCATTAATAAAATATATTTTAAAAATAATTTTTTCTTAAATCAACAGAATCAGACAATGCAGCCACTTCAGCCCGAACTTCATAAATTTTAACAGAATCAGTCGAATCAGCTGATTTTCGTGTTACCAAATGAGCTCTTATACCGTGGGATCATCCCACACTGAGAACCGTGCTCCACATCCCAAAACGACGTAGTTTTGCACATTTAAAAAAAAAATCGCATGAACAGTAACACATGAACAGTAACGCGTGAACAGTGACTGTTTTTTGTCCCAGTAACATGAATGATGTAACTCGCGGGTAAAATAATGTAACTCATGTTATTGATCGATGTAACTCAAGTCCAGTCGAAATGTAACTTGTCAAATACATAGTATAAGAAAAAAAACATTGATTTCAATATAAATAATGAAAAGAAGAAGACTATTTGCCCAATTATTTTACATAAATATTGTATATGTTTTGTTTTTAATATCAAATCTATAAAAATGTTTTTTATGAAAATAATTTTTCTTTGAATAGCAGGGCTTATTGGGTTGTATAACTCACATTATATTGTGGTGTAACTCGCATTATGGAAAATGTAAATTACATGTAAGCGAGATGTAACTTGATGAAGAAAGTTAACATGTAACTCACGCTAATAGATATGTAATTTTAGGCAAATGTTGGTGTAACTTGAGTGTGACTAAGATGTAAGTTAGGGGAGGTCTAAAATAATTCAGAGCAGTCATCTTCAACATGTAACGAAGGTGAGTCTTCTTCATTAGAATCTGAACTTTCATATTCAAAACATTATTACTATTATACATATATACTAAAACAAACATTTAGCTTGAAGTCATTATATTTATATTTACCCACATATACGCAGTACTTCAGATCCAAAATACGGCACCTGCAATTTCAAAATTAAAAAAGGGATATGTTGAATGGGGCGATTGAATGATAATCTTTTGTCTGGGTCTATTTGATGCACAATTCGTATTTGAGAAGCAGGTATGTGAACACAATTCTTTTTTGTACAAAGAACTTTTCGAATGACTTTTGGTCCAACATCTGGAGTGCGGCGAAGTTCTATGGTGAGCTGAAACAACGAAGGAGACGAAGGGGATCCGACGATTGCTATTTTTTAATAGGAAGCATAAAACTGTACCGTTTTGGGATCGACACACCATGCTCACGATGGGCCGATCCCACGGTATAATTTGCGTGACTTTTGCGTTTATTTGATTATACATCGAGAAATATCACCTCACGTTGTTGGAAATTTGGTACTGTCCGGTTTCTTTGTCATCAATCGTCAAAGCACGCGCACAAGTGAGGAATACAGAGGAGTGCGTGGTTGTGGGTTCCATGGAAAAGCAAATGCTGAAATTTCTTTCAACATAGACGATGATGCATGATTCAAAACACTTAAATATCATTATTAGTAGTGGGGGCCGGAGGGATTTCTTGACCAACGTTTACGTTCAATGTTCTAGTAATAATCCTCAGTCCACACTACTGTTATGATGACCAACATAACATTTCTCATCTTATTATTGGGTAATGGCAAACAGAATCGTGAATCGTCCACCCATAGGGCCAGGGCCGGTCCCGAAGAAATGTAGACCATGTGCAAGAATAAAATTTGGGCCTTTTTTCAAATTGCAACACAAGCAAATTGTCTTAAAATACAACTTACGAATAAATGTAATGATAAAAATAGTCATTAATAACTTACAAATTATTTAAAAGGGGACATTTTTCAAGCATATTTAGATTTACGCAGGGGGATTTTGGGCTGGGGTGTAATACTAATTTTTTTTTGGGCCCTTCAAAAATAATCCGGGCCCTGTGCGGTCGCACTGGACAGCCATGCCCTGGGCCGGCCCTACATAGGGCACAGGCTATATTTGGTCAGGCAATATGTATTTTAGGGGAGAGTTAGGGCACAGGCTATATTTGGTCGGGCAATATGTATTTTAGGGGAGAGTGATGATTGTATTTTATTTTACAAACTTATCTAATTATCAACACCCACACACATATCTTTGGTTACAAACTTACTAAATACTAAACAGTACTTATTAAAACTCGCGTTAATAAACGGCGCATAAAATAAGCAGTACTATAAGCTCTTGTTTACTTCAAAGGATTTAAAACACCGTTTAACATTAAAAGTCCAAAATAACCATATACATATATACACACACAAACACTCATGAACACAAGTACTATCGTATATAATATAATATAATATAATATAATATAATATAATATAATATAATATAATATAATATAATATAATATAATATAATATAATATAATATAATATAATATAATATAATATAATATAATATAATATAATATAATATAATATAATATAATATAATATAATATAATATAATATAATATAATATAATATAATATAATATAATATAATATAATATAATATAATATAATATAATATAATATAATATAATATAATATAATATAATATAATATAATATAATATAATATAATATAATATAATATAATATAATATAATATAATATAATATACGTACGTGTACCCATACACCTCTCCCTACCTCGCCCTATACCCCGTACCCCCCACCCCTACCCTGCACCTACTTCTAATTCCACACCCTTGACCCTTACCCCTACCCTTACAACGACCTTACCCCTCTACCCCTACTCCCCTACAACCCCATATTCATACCCCTAACACCTATCCTACTCGTAGGGGTGGGGTCAGGGTGGGGTCGAGGTAAGGGTGCATGGTATAGGGTAATGGGGTAGGTTCGGGTAGGGTAAGGTCAGGGGTGGTAAGGGTTAAGGGGGGTAGGGGTGGGGTAAGGGGGTTTGCGTGGGGTCGGGGTGGGGGTCGAGGTAGCTAGGGTAAGGGGTTACAGGTGGGGGCAGGGTAGGATGGGGTAGGGTGGGGTCGGGGTGGGGCCGAGGTAGGGGCATGTGGTAAGGGTAAAGGGGTAGGGTAAAGAGGTACGAGGGTGGGGTGGGGTAGGGGTAAGAGGTAAGGTACGAGGGTGGGGTAGATGTGGGGTGGGGTCGGGGTAAGGTAAGATAGGGTAAGCGGTAGGGGCGGGGGTGGGTAAAGGGTGAGGGGTAGTGCGTAGAGGGGTAACAATAGGGTAAGGGCAAGGGGTAAGGGTAAAATCGGAAACTAGAAAAGCTTAAAGTGCCTCTTAATTAATATATGAGGGGGTGGTATGCTTAGTAAGCGGCACTTTAAGCACCTTTTTCGGTTAGTAAGCATCTTTTTAAGCAGTTTGCGTGTTTACTCCACCTGTCTTACTAACTTAATTGTGACTTTAGCAGCGAAGTAAACACCTCCTACGAGTGTTTGGACCTAATGTATACAGATTAATTTTAAGGAGAAAATTGGGAGTGTAACGAGTAGCGGGTAGGGTTACCAGTTTGTCTACCCGACCAACCCTTCGTATATAAACATCCTAAACTACCAATTACCCTTCAGCACTTCACTCCTTCAGAACACTAATCGACTAACCCTAACCTAACTCTTTGTCTCAGAGACTCAAAACTATCTATCTCTTGATTCTCTCCGTCTATCTTTATCTCTTCATCAACTGTCGTTACCGGATGAGTTACCTGAGTACCCAATTCTCTTCACAATCTTAATTAGTGACTTACCGTCATTCTCTCTTCGTCGGCCGTCGCTAGGTCATTACCTCTGTTCTAAAAATCGGCTGGTCGGCCAAAAAATCAGCCTAGTCGGCCGCCTAGGCGCTAGGCGCCTCTCAACCGCCCGACTAGCGCCTAGCGAGTTTTAGAACAATGGTCATTACCGTCTTCATTTCTGACTTCTGTGATCTGACTTCTCAGATCTGATAACCGGTGGGCGGTGGATCTTTGTTTTGTGGTGGACTGGTAGTGGAAGCCGACAGCCATGACACAGATTGACACAAATCTTTGTTCTTTGTTCTCTATTCTTTGAACATCTTGAGGTATAAACTATAAAATATTTATGCATTTTTGTTTCATTGTATGTTAAACCCTTGGTGATGCATGCATGTCTTTTCAGTGGAAGTATATGGATTGTATATGTAGTCCGCTACTCCCTGTTAATTGTTGATGCATGTGTCTTGAGTTACTGAATGGTGACTCTTGATTTGTGAGTTCAGATTTGTACAATCGTATATATGTCGTTTGAGTGGAAATATATTGGTTGTTTGTTATTTCGTAATTCTGAATGTGCTTCTGATTTATGATTGTGCTTCTGATTTCTGAATTCTGATTTCTGAATGTGGTTGCTTCATTGTGAACTTATGCAGTTAGGCTGAAAAGCATTACCTATGTGGCTATGTGGAAGCTAAGTATAAACTTATGAATTATCATGTATTTCCTATTTTGTACATGACTGCATTATTGTTTTCATGAAGAAGCTTTTGCCAATATCAGTATATAAGTGTGAGATACTGAGATGATTAGAATGATGATGAAAAGGTTGTTTGTTGTTTTCTGAATTCTGAATGTGCTTCTGTCCTTTGAGATGTGAATGTTTGTATGCCTTGTGACTTCTGATTTGTGAACTTATGATGAAAGGTGTGACCTATGTTAAAGATAAGTATAAAATTAGCATGTGTTACCTATGTAAGTATTTCTGATGAAAGGTCTTACCTGTGTGGAAGCTAAGTATGAAATTAGCACATGTTACCTATTTATGATGAAATGTGTGACCTATGTGGAAGCTAAGTTACCTAAGTATTGAGAACATAATGAAATCAATGATAATATAATTCCAATATATAGATGGAAGGTCAAGAAAAGTATGATCATCTCTATATCTGGATCTCAACCTCTCTTGAGTCAAGAAACAATGGTGGAAGGTCAAACTCCTGAGCCTAACACTACCAATGAGCAAACTGCACCACCTACTGTTTTTAGACAAAAAAGAAAAGAAAAGTGGTGGAAGTGATATCTAAGATTTGGGAGCACTTTATTAAAGAGTAAGTGTTTACAGGGAGTAAAATTGGGAGGAATTAAACCTTTCCCACAGGTAGGTCGATCCTAAAAAAATATTGGGGCCATATGAACTTGGGTGTTTGACCAAGAAGCTATTAGGAGAGCTCTAGGTGAAATGTTAATCATTGATGAGCTTCCTTTTAGATTGTTGGTAGATAAGGTTTTAGGAAGTTTGTTTTTGTAGCTTTTCCTATGTTTCAGATTCCTTCTAGGTGGACAATTGCTAGGTTTCGTCAATGTACCTTGATGAAAGATTGAGTATGAAAAGGATGTTTGGGGAACAAAGTTAGAGAGTCAGTATAACCACTGATACATGAACCTCTATTCAGAGGATAAATTATATGTGCATTACTACTCATTTCATATATGATCAGTGGAAGCTTCATAAAAAAACAATTTCATTTGTCCCTGTCACTTCTCACAAAGGGGAGTACCTTGTTAAAGCCTTAGAAAATTGCTTATTAGAGTGGGGTCCGAAAAGTATTTTTACTGTGATTGATGATAATGTTAGTAGTAGTGATACTGCTATTGGTTACGTTCATCATAGGGAAACACACATCGATGGAATTTTGAGACACCGGTTAAACGATGGAAGTCTCCGGAACTTGGAATAAATCTCTCGTATGCTCCCTCTCTCTAAAGTGAAGAACTGAATGGCGGATAGGGATTTTCACATTCACGCTTGGACCGATTATGTTTCACAGAACATATATTCCTTTTTGTTGTATTATATTAGATCAGAATCCTGTTTGGCCCAAATGCGGCCCAACTTTCTTTTTTACATTGGGAAAGGTTTAATTCCTCCCAATTTTACTCCCTGTAAACACTTACTCTTTAATAAACTCAGGTGAATGTTCCCGACATTCACCGCACCCAAAAGGTGTTTTTTCGGGTAAAAAAAATACTCTTGGTTTTTTCAAGAAAAAAATTAATTTCCTAGGGTTCTTCTACTATCAAAGTAAAATATCTTCATATGTGTTGTATGACACACATCATGAACTTAGCAGTCCAAGATGGCCTTAAAGATGCAGACAGTTCAGTCATGAGAGTAAGGGAAGTTGTTAATAAGTATGTTAGAAACTCACCTGCTAGGCTTCAAAAGTTCAAAGACATTACTGACTTGATATGAGTGGAAACAAAGTGTGGTCTACGCCTGGATGTTCCAACCAGGTGGAATCCCCCTTACTTGATGCTTAAATCTGCAATTTCTAATTATAAAGTGTTTGAAGCGTATGAGGAGAATGAAACAGCATATGGAACTGATTTGGGAAATGATATTCCTAATATTTTAGACTAGGTTGCAGTTGAATCTTTTGTGATCTTTTTTTTTTAAAAAAATTATGAAACAACACTTAGAATCTTAGGTTCACTCTATGTTACTGTCAATACCTTTTTTTCTGAAATATCTGACTTGTTTTTTGTCTTAAAAGATATGGTAGCCTCTTCAACTGCTTCTGTGAGTTCTGTCAGTGCAATAGGGACTACTATGAAATCAAAATTAGACAAGTATTGAGGTGATCTTGAAAAAATGAACTTCTTGATCTTCTATGCAAATGTGTTAGACCCTAGAGACAAGTTTTAAGTATATGCCATATCAGCTGAATGCTTTGTATGGTAACAAAAAAGGTGTTGAGTTCTTTATTAAAGTGAAATATAGTTTGACTTAGTTATTTGTTGATTATATTTTAGTTTACTCTGACTGAGTTGGTTGAAGTTCTGTTTCAAGTTTACATGCTGATGTATCTATGGACTGTCAAAATAATGAGAATAGGCAGTGTCAAGGTTTAAGGCTAAGCTATAAAAAAAGAAACTGGAGAGTGGTCAGTTAGGAGCCCAAAAAACAGAACTTGATACATATACCAAAAAACTGGAGAGTGGTCAGTTAGGTGCAATCCTGAACAGTCCGGTAAATTAGCAAAGCCCGTAATAAACTCGTGAGGTTTTTAGCAGTTTGGTATGACCCGGTTCTAATGTTGGAACCATTAGATGTCATGCGTTTTGGGAGCAATACAAAGCGGTACGGTATAATGTCAAACCAATGCTAAAATATATAAGAAAATCTTGCAATTAGTAGTTATTATCATACCGGCAAGTTCACATAAAATGGTTATAAAAAAACTAAAAGAAAGAGCATACTAAATGCTAGCAAAGATTCAAGAGGCTTATAATATTTTTTATCTTTAAATTTTTGCAAGTACACAAATAGTGCAAGACAACTAAGGAAATTAAAAATATAGCAAATTTATGATGCATCACAGAGACATCATCTTCATTACATTGTTGAATATAATAGAAAAACTCATCATTCATCATCTTTGTTCAAGGTTGAATATTAGTACTAATTCATATTTGTACCGTGAGAGCTAAGATTTATACCATATTAATTAAGTTGCAAAACTACATAAATATGATACAACAAATAGTCATATACACTACAACACTCGAAGTTAATAGCCATGAATAGTTTTTAATACTTTAGTATTCTTTCAATCTGTACCAAATATAACATAATTATCTAAGAGGAACGCATAACAAAATTTTGACAAACACACATATTTAGCTATTTTGAGATGAATTAATCCATACTTTGACTATAAAGTTATTGGTCTTATCAAGAGATTTCATAAAAATAAGAGAAATATAAAAATCTCAAATATTTTAGTTTTGAACGGTCCGATATTTTTCGGTAAAAAAATGTAAAACATGTCATGTACCTGTTTCAAACAGTACGGTTTTGGTTTGGGATAAACATTTATAGAATTATTTTAATATCCGATATTCAGTTAGATAACATAAGGATCGATACGGATTCAATTTTTATGCCCACCCTAATGTAAAGTATACTCCCTCCGTCCCTGAAAATTGTTCCCGGTTTCCTTTTTGGGCCGTCCCAAAAAATTGTTCTACTTTCCTCTTTTGGAAAGTTTTTTGTGGCTACAATTCATTTACATTTTTCTTACTCAACCACAACCATACATTTCCACTTTATTCTCACTTTCTTAAACTCCGTTCCAAGTCAATGCGGGAACAATTTTCCGGGACGGAGGGAGTATTTTGCTGTGGTGTGTGATTTGACTTAAATTCTCAAAACATAGTGAATCTAGAAGTTTTTGACTTTGGTCTACCAACCGACTTTTCTTTCAGTTGGTGAACGGCAACAAAATTATATACAGCTTAACAGGATTAAAAGTTTTGGTCCGATCTGTTTTCCATTTTCCATTTATCCCATTTGTCATGCTCACCCGGCCACACCTGAAGTCCATTTATGATAAGAATAATATTTGCTCTGTTTCAAAATATTATCATGTTTGCTAAGTTGTTGAAAAGGAAAAAATTATGCTTAAAATTTGAATAGAAAAAAGACGAATTCATATGAGCCACGTAATATTATTAAAAGGAAATAAAAACAATTGTTGAGATATTTCAAAAAGGAAAACAAAACAAGTATTTTGAGACGAAGATAGCATTATCACCTTTTCCTTAGGGAAAAATATGACTAGTTTTTACTATGAATAAAAAAGAGATCAATTATATGTGAACAAACAAAAATACATTTCAGTTGTAAATACAATAGAAAATCCTAATACATTTACGCTACATATAGCATCATTTAAACTAAATATCCTTACATTTACACTAAATATAACACCATTTGACAAGAGACCAAACCTCCCTCTAGCTACTGCAAGATTAACATAGCTTCCCGCATTTTAAAACCCGACCTTGTTCGCTCTGCTGCCATTGTCAGAAATAACCAGGGGAGCTACATGGGTCATGCTACCCATCTTGCGAACCACGGCCAACCCACTATTTCTTTATATGATGCTATTGATTATATTATCCCTCTCCTGTAATTGTTGTAATTTTATTTTCGAGATTGATAATAAAGATGTCTATGAAGGACTCTCAGGGCTATCACTCCAGCATTGACAATTCTGGCCACGTATTCAAAGTATCCGGGCAAAGCTAAAAAATGTCAACTACATAGTTACCCATGTCAACCCGAAGATCAATAGTGCGGCAGAATTCTTAGCCTATAAAAGCATGTCTATTAAAACCGCCACTCATCATTTTAATCATTTTGTAGGCATTCTCAAGTTTGATGCTATTAGTTTTCCTTATATTATTTGATCTCTTTTGTTTTCAAGTAGGCATCGGTTTGATCCTCGTAATATTTGTAATCCTTTCTACATTTAATAATAATTGGCGTGGTGTTCCCAGGCCCCGCCCCAAAACCTTAGGGTTTTGGACTTAAGCCAGGATTAAAAAAAACACCATTTGAACTAAATACCCTTTTTTGCGCACTGTAGCACACGCGTGCTTGGACCAGACATGCACTTAATTAGACATGATTGGACCAGACATGCACTTAATTAGACATGTCATTCAATAGCGAAGGGGGCTGAATTTCCAGTGGTGGGAGTCGTTCTCACGGATCGGAAGATCTGGTTTTAGACTTTCAATGATCTGTTGGCTTCAATTTGGCGGCCAGGCAAAGGGGTGTCAATCAAAGATATAGACGATAAAAGTATTTGTTTACTTTTTATCATATTGTGGATATGAATCGTGTTCAGGAAAATGGTCCTTAATTGGTTGTTTGAGAGAAATTTATTACTGCTTAAGGTGGTTAAATTAGACTAGGTGATATTCCCCATAAGATGAATTTGTGTGAAAGTGAGTTATGGGTGCAAGTGCACAATGTTCCTTATAGTTTTATGAATATTGGTACTGCTAGAAGGGTGAGAAACTATATTGGTAAGTTTATTAGTTTTGATGAGAGCCACTTTGACGAAAAATGGGAGTCATACTTGAGGGACAGGGTGAGAATGGATATAAGGAAGCCTCTAAAGAAGGGATCCACCCTTACGAGAGGGGGTATTAAGCATTGAGTGGATTTTAAATATGAAAAACTGTCTAATTTTTGTTTCATTTGTGGGGTGATTGGACATTATGATAAATTTTGTCCCTTGAAATATGAGGAGGAATAGCGTTGGAAAAATCTTTTGGGGTAGAACTTAAAGCAGGTGGTGTGGGGGAAGACTAGTCCGACAGGGGGCAACAAGTGGCTAGTGGAGAAACCTACAGGTTCAAGAGTGGTCAAACAACAGGGAAGAGCAGGTCAAGAAGATGAAGATATTGGGGAACATGGAGGGAGAGAGGCTACAACTGGATCTAATAATAGTGTCATCAAAGAAGGAGGCATGGATAACGCTGAGGAGGTGCCACTGGACCAGAAGTGTAGAAGGATTTGGGAAGAGCAGCCTCAAGAGGACCTAGTTCGCGAGAGTATGTCTCTGGATAATGCAAACAACGGGGAGGCGGCGGGTCCTGGCCTCTAGACCCGCCGGTTATGCGAGTGGTGTTCCTGTTGAAGAAGACAAACTTTGGTTTTTATTTTATTGCTGGTTTGCATTTTAATTTCCACGCGGAGACTGTTGTTTTTTGGCTTTATTCTTTTTATTTTTGTAAGACTTTTTACATTAGGATTGGGTGATGAGAGTTCTGCGATTACCGTCTTTGGCTCAGTTATGCCCAATTTAGGGTCAACGAGTTATATTGCTTTGTCAAAGGTGATTAACTCTGAGTTTGGTCCAAGGGCAGGTGGTTATATGTGGTTCTTTTGTTATTTTAACCCCTATCTGAATATTGTGATATCAATCTAAGCCGCCTTCTTCCAAAAAAAACTGATGCTAAGTTTTGGGATAAAGTCTGCTTTATACAGTATTCCAACTCTGATATGTATATTTGATTGAATTTTGAGATGATAAATCTGCTCTATAGAGTATTCCAACTCTTGTTCCTATATCACTATATGTGATTAAATTGTGAGATTATCAAGTCTGCTCTATAGAGGTTGATTCCCAACTCTACTTGTACCTATATCTACTTAAGTTTTGGGATAATCAAGTCTCTTCCATAGGGGATTCCAACTCTTGTACCTATATCTTATTAAATTAATTTTGAGATCATCAAATCTTGCTCGTTCTATAGAGGATTCCAACTCTTGTACCTATATATGATACATACTCCGTATTAGGTAGTACATGTCTGTACATCCAACTATCCAATAATGCAAGGTAGTATTTATATACGACTATACGAGTACTGAGTAACTAAACTCATAGTTTGGCGATCAAGTTGCAAGTTTGCAACTACTACGTACGGAGTATATTGGAAGAGAAAACCCCAACACAACACAAAACAACGTTTCTATAATTCTATTGTTTTATTTTATATAGTAAAGCACAATTATAAATCGTTGACATGACTATCTCTTATTGGTTAACAAAATTAAATTAAAACATTTAATTAGAACAAACGCGCGCAGCAAGAGAAAAGGCTGTAGAAAAAGGCAGGAGGCGGGAAAAAGTAGAAAAAAGAGTTAATTATCAAAATAGGACTAAAAGTCATTCACTTTGCACAAATAGGACCAAAAAATAAACTATGTTTCTATAGAACTAATTATGTGTGTCTTGGACAAATATACCCTTATACCTATTGGAATGTTTTAATTCATAATAAAATAATAAAAAATAATAAAAATTAAATTCTATTTAATTTTTCGAAAATAGACCAAAATTATGGTGGTTCCTTACCGTCTTCGAAAATTCATAAAATCAATATATATATATATATATATATATATATATATATATATATATATATATATATATAAAAGAGGAACTTTTTAAGAGCATACAAAGCGCCACATAATCCTGCCATGTCATTATATATATTAATTATTTAGTTATTTTTATACCTTCTATTTTTATTAGCTAGATTCTATTTTTGATTGCATATTGATATGGAAACAAAAATCCGTAGAAATCTACCTTAATTAATTTGGTAACTTTTTCAAAACCCATTACATATTTGAGAAGTATTAAATTCTTTAATTGGAACCACAACAATTAATAACCAAATCTTAAGCACAGACTCACGGAGTAACAATCATTTTTATACTTTTTTTTTATTACATTCTATTAAAGAGATGAAGTATTCGTTTTTTGCCCACTTAATAGATAAATCAGCCAAATTGCTATTAATTTTGTCTTCAAAGTAATTTGATAATAAAAATAAAAAATGTAATAATAGTGTCCCATTTTCTAAAATGTAATATTTTCTTTTTTTGAAAGAGATAATGATTAGAATTCTAAGCCCCGGATTTGCAATTGTGTTAATACTTCACATTTTGCTCCATCTTCATACAATTCTTTCTTAATTATTAAAATAATGATAAAAATTATAACCATCATATAATTGAAATTAAAAACGAAATTAAAACTATTAGATATTCTAATATAGAATCTTAAAAAAAATACTTCTTTTAAATCACATTATATTAAACAGGCTCTATATTAGACGAAGTTTATTTTTCTTTTAAATCACATTACATATGATCTGAAAGAAATCAAATTCAAATTAGGTAAATTAAATACTGCCCGTGCATCGCACGGGCTTGAAAGCTAGTATACCAAAAAAATAATAAAAATGGTGGTTCCTTACCGTCTTCCATGGTAGTGCATACATTTTTAATATTAAAATATAAATTCTAATATTATTATATACATGCGATTACTTCTTCGAAAATTGAATTTGAAATTCATATGAAGTGTAAACCATTTCACCGATATTTTGGCAAATCTAAATTTTACTCCTTAGGTTGTGAATATGGGAGGGCAATCCAGTTTATGATTCGGATTTTCTAAATTTTAGTTTGGTTTCTGTTTATTCGATAAAAAATATATTATACCAAACTACAACTATTTGTGTTATGGCTCGATATAGGAGTTGTTTAGTTCAGTTTTAGGTTCGGATTACTGAAAATGATTTGATTCAAATTAGTTTCTTTGATCTATAGATGGGATACCTATTTTTTAGAAATAGAAAACGAAAATAATAGTCACTTGACTTTTTTGTATTTATTATTGAAATAGAATGTGAACGAAAACAAAAGATAGAATTATATAAATAATATTACGTAGAATTTTATAATTTAACACTTAATTTGTCTAACTATGAGTGATGATATGAAATTTGGGGCCGTGGACACTAGGGACTAGCATTTCCCCTTACCTACGCCCTTGCTCTTCTATTGAACTCCGTTCAAACTTCTTTTACGAGTTTTTCACATTTACACAAAAATATACTCGTATTATATTTACACATTTTCACAATTATTTATAACATTCCTAAGAGCATTCTACCGAAGAGTTTTATTTGTATTTGATAATTTTGTAACACTTTTTGGTGATCTAACATACTCCGTCCCATTTAAAGATTTTCGTCCACTATTCACATGGTCAACTTAAATCATTATATTCTTAACATTTTGCTTCATATATCAAATTTTTATGAAATTTATATTTTTTTAATCAGGCTTTGTAGCGACTTTAATGTTGTTTCTGAATATGTAAATTTTATTTACTAGAAATATTTAGAGTGTGAACAGGCACCGGGTTGCTTTATCGTCACTCAAGCATCGTAACGCGAACCGGGAACCTCTATATGGGACTGAGGGAGTATGATTTTTAAATTACACTAAGTTACTGCATGATTTTTCACAAATATTATTAATGCTAAATTTATTTACAAAAATATGATTAATAGTAGTTAGTTGTTATTATAATGTAGTACCAGTCACTTAAATGTAAAAAATGAACATAAATTACCTTGACTAAGGTACCACGCACTATAGCCACGATCCTTAGGAGGTCATATTTAAGTACAGTAGTCTCACTTTGCAAGATACACTTTTTTGAGGTTGTCTAAAAAATATGAACACTTTTCTAAATTGAACTACACTAACTTTTTACTTGTTTCCCACATTATCCATTTATCTATCGTTTCACACTTTACTTTTTCTGACACATCTTAGGCTCCGTTTGCAACCACAAGTGGGAAGTGCTTTTAACTTTTTAAAGTGATTTGAGGAAAAAATTGATTAATAGTAAAAGTTGGTAGTGTTTGAGAAAAAAGTGATTTTGAAAAGTAAAAGTTGGTGGTGTTTGGTAAAACAAGTGCTTTTTGTGTAATAGAAAAAGTAAGAAGCAGATTCTAGCTTTTAACTTTTAAGTGATTAATTTAAGTAGAAGTTGTCATTTGAAAACATCATTTTTAGCTTTTTTAAGCCAAAAACTGGGAAGTGCTTTTTTCAGTGTCTGCAAACAGAGCCTTACTCTTTCTTACTTTTTAGATATTAGAATGAGTTTGCCCATAAATAATACTCCCTCAATCTCATTTTGTAAGATATGTTTCCTATTCACTTGATCAACACAAATCACTCTTAATCTCTTACTTTATATATTAATTTTTTGTCAAATTTGATTCTGGATTTTGCGACTTTGTAAAGTTTTTATTGTACTTTCTGAATATGTAATTCTTTTTTCTAAAAGTAATTTGAGTGCGGACAGGGATCCGTTTGCTTTATCGCCGATCAAACATCGTAAACCGTAACCAATCCAACCAGTGACCAAACCAACAAGTCACCATGACCAATTCACCTAGTAACCATGACCAATCTGACCAATGAGCAACCCGACCAACAACCATGACCAATCCGACCAGTGACCAACTCGACCGACAATCATGACCAATCTGACCACTGACCAACCCGCTCAACGACCGTGACCAATCGAACCAGTGACCAACCCGACCAACGATCGTGACCAATCCGACCAGTGACCAACACGATCAGTTACCATGACCAATTCGGCCAATAAACAACCATTGACGAATGAGAACGCCTCCGCCCGACCACCGCCGCCGCCGCCCGCACCTACACCCTCCTCATCCACCTCCCCTGCACCAGCTCCTCGCCCCCTCCCCTCCCCTGCACCAGCCCCCTCCCCTGCACCAGCCCCCTCCCCTGCACAGCCCCCTAGCTCCCCTGCATCATCCCTCCTTACCCCCTCCCCTGCACCAGCCCCCTCTCCCCTGGACTAGCCCCCTCGCCCCTCCCCTGCTCCAGCCCCTGTCCCCAGCACCATTCGCAACCCCTTTTATCTCCAACCCTAGACGCCACGGACGCTGGATCTGGGCCGTCTTGTTGTCGTTCGTCATTCTGATCGTCAATCTCCGATGGTCACCCATCGCCAGCCATCACTAGTCGCTTGTTGCTAGCCATCGCTAGTCGTACGTTGTTGTCACTCGTCTAGAATATGATGGATCTTCGCCATTCTAGAAAAGAAACGAGAAGAAGATGATAGATCTATAACGTCCCACGCTCCGAGTGCGGTGCGATGACAAGGGATGAAACGACGACGGGGGAAGCGGCACGGTTGCTCGACGGTGGCGCAGTTGCTCGGCGACGGCAGTCTGAAATGGGAGATGGAGCATCTCTTTGGTTTGCTTTGTCCGCAAGTCTTTGATTTGCTTTGGTCCGCAGGTTGGTTATCTGCAAGTCTCTTTTTTGTCCTTCAATTCCTAAGAATACTCCTATTGTTGTCATTTCAAGTCTCAAACTTGTTTTTTGTCATTATTTCTATTAGAGTTGTAAAATAATCACTTTATACTTTATTTTTTAAAAATTCTGCATTAAACCACAAGTACATTACATCATGGGATAGAAGTATGGTATCTATGTAACACCGTCCCCAAATGTATTTACTTTTAAGTGAATAATGTATTGAACCTTATGGAATGTTTAATGAGTATACGAAGTTGTGAAGTTTTATCAACTCTTTTGCGTGAATAGTAAATTCGCACGTGGGGCCCACACCGGGAGCGGGGGCCGCCCGTAATTCCCGAAACCATATATTTTATTTATCTTGGTCAAGATAATATTTATATAGTGTTGGATATTTCATTTGGTCCGTGGAAAGGCCCAGAGTTGACCGATTGGCCAAAGAAGGCCCAGATACCGATATCGGTAATTTAACAGATAACAGCCCGAAATGAATTTCGGAGGCTTATAAATTAAAGTTGGGGAATGTATATTCCTTGTAAGGGTCATAATGAGTGGAAACACATAATATATTTTAATTGACCCGATAAAATAAAATATATTTAAACTAGTCCGAAAAATACAACTTTCGGGACCGATTGTACACTTCTGGACAAAAAGGGTTGACCTCCCACATAGGTGGGGTCCAACCCACGAATTTAGACACACAAAATGAGGTGTGGGGCGGCTGAGTAAGAGGAGGAAGATGGGTAGAGGTTGGGTTGACTTGAGAGGCATCTAAAGGACAAAGGTGGGTCTCTCAACCCACACATGATTGCCTATTGAGACAAAAAGCCAACCCCAACCCCCTCTCTCCATCATTTTCGACCACCCCAACCAAGAGCAAGAAAAACTCCATCCACCTCTCACCATTGTTGAAGGAAGCTCCAACAAGAAGGAAGCTCCAGGGAAGAGTTTAAGTTCTAAAAGTGTACAAAACTCGGGGAAAAACTAGGTAATGACTCCTTTTACCTTTCTCTTCTCTTTTTCTTGAATATATTATTATTTGAGAAATTATGAAGAACCCTAGGATTGTTCTACATGTTGATAAATGTGGAACAAGGGGTTGGAAGGTGGTTCTATGTCAAAAATGGATTTAGAAGCCAAACCGACAAGTTCACTGGGAAATAACCTTTTAGAGGTTATGTGTATTGATTAAGGTTTTATGATGTTAAAACCTTGTTAGGAACTTGATTTAGAGTATCTTTGAGCTTCGCCGGAGTTTCGCCGAAGTTGGTCAAAGTTTGCCGTAGTTGGTCAAAGTTAGTCAAAGTTCAACCGGGAAGCGTAGAACGCGCTTAAGCTCACTTAAGGTGAGGATGACCGACTATATTGCTTATAATTATTGTGTTAATTTCATGAGATTACCTAAATGAATTAAAAGTGTTTGGCATGGTTTATAAACGATAAAAATGTGCCTAAACGAAATTAATATTGTTTATAAGTGAAAGTGCATAATATACAAATTATGAATAAATTGTGTATGATTATGTGTTATGAATAAAATGGCATGATAGATGTATTAACCATGAATGTTCATTGTGATAAATATACTTTTACCTCATGTAAAGAATTCATGGAAGGATAAAAGTGATATTTTGATATTAAAGCCAAACTATACTTGAATGTGGAATTAAATTGAAATATACGAACTAATATGAATTTGCATTGGATATATTAAGATTAAACGACTAGTATAGAATTACTAGTCGGAAATGATAGTTCAATAGTCTTTGGAGATAATCCAAGATATTGGAGCTAAGCAACTTTAAAGGATATTTTTAAGGAAACTTTATGAATCCAAGTTACATTAGGAGTAAGCCTTAAGGGTTACTCAAAGGGATGGAACCTAGACTAAGAAGATTGTTTAGGATTAGATGACGTGACTATGAGCCGAGCTCTAGCACGTGGTAGTATGACTATGAGCCGAGCTCTAGCAAATGTAGTATGACTATGAGCCGAGCTCTAGCAAAATGTAGTATGACTATGAGCCGAGCTCTAGCAAAATGTAGTATGACTATGAGCCGAGCTCTAACAAAACGTAGTGTGACTATGAGCCGAGCTCTACCACAAATTAGTATGACTATGAGCCGAGCTCTAGCATGAAGGAACGTGAGTTGATTATAAAATGACAACATCCTAGATTGAGGGTCTTGGAAATTGAAACTTTGATTATACTTAGTATAGTTGTCATTGTACTTGTCAAATGCTTCCAAGTACTGACCTCCCCTTCACGGGGGAGGCCACCTCACAGTTTCAGGTAGAACTTGAAGGTTGCTACCATCGTCGTTGCTTCGGGAGGATCCAAAAGGAGGAGACGTGGTTCGTGCTCCCTCCGTTTTCCATTTTATAAACATTTTAATTAATGCTCATGGATATTATTTTAAATATTTATTTGGGGCTTGTATGCCCATGTTTGCCAAAGTGTGGCATGAACACTTGTATTGAATGTTTCCGCTGCTTTGAATGAATATTTTACATTATGTTTGTTTATGGATGTACTATGTGTGAACGATATTCCAGACGCCTTGTATAGTATGGATGTAGGCCTGTCAATGGGTCGGGTCTAGACCCGGACCCGACCCGAACCCGGTTATTTTTAACGGGTATGGGTCTACATTTTATTCCGTTTACCCAGACCCGGATCCGGACCCGTTAGTATATTTAATAAACGGGTCGGGTACGGTACATATGATTCTGACCCGTTAAGGACCCGGACCCGTTTAAAATTTCTTATTTGTATCCAAACAGTCTAATACATACAGTAATTAGTTATAACACTTCAAGTAAAAAATTACAAACTATACACACACACATAATAATAATAATAATAATAATAATACATAAAATTATTAGTTGTAATTCTTCAATTGAAAATACACACACTAATACATACCTATTAGTGTGTGTATTAAATTAATACCCATTTTGACCGTTTATTCATAGTGATAAATGTGTATTATTAATATTATTATATCATTATCATACACTCCATACAATATGTTTTTATACTCTCAATAGTCAAAGACATCTTTTGTGACTTAATTTGAAGTTTATGCTACGAGCTCTATGTATGAGAAAAAGCGACACAGAGTGTTGAGTTATACGCAAGAACCGATACTTTATTGTATAAAAGTAATAACATGAGAAACCTTGATTTGTTAAAAAAGTGAGGATATATTTTGTTTTTTAGTTTCCGCACTTTTCTTTACATTTCACATAGAGGTCTTGTTATTTTCACAAAATTTATAACGGTATCATACTTGGCGGGTCTACCCGACCCGGTTCCGAGACCCGTTGGGTCCGGGTCCGGGTCCAAATTTTCAGACCCGCCGGGTAAACAGGTCGGGTCTGGGTCCATTATTAACTTAGCGGGTCCGGGTCTGGAACACTACGTTCCGGCCCGGACCCGACCCATTGACAGGCCTATATGGATGTGTTGGACTGCGGTTGACTATTCGTACTGTACGGCGGATTGTTGACGTGTCCGGGGCGTGACAATCTATCTCTTCTAAGGGTCATTCTTTGTGTACACAAAATGTGTTCACAAATTGTATATTGTCTGTGTACATAGACAATTAGGGTGTTTTTTACATCAAATTCCGCATCTTTTCAAATGAATTGCCCGTGTACACAAGCAACTAGGGGAGTTTTGTGTACAGTGTGTACAACTCATGTATGCTAAAAAAAATCACTTCTATTCGGGTGGTGGATGGTATCTTTATATATACCTGAGTACCCAAGTGTTTATATCGTCCAAACTCGAAAGTGATTCCAAGCGCGCAGTTAAGCACTTAAGCTAACTAGCTCTTAGCCATGGCTAAGAATTCCATGACTCTTCCCATTTTAAGCATCTCCCTTGCCTTTTTCTTCTTCTTTCTGATCACTTTTCCGGCTACCGGAGAAGAGCAAATCTTCGGAAAGGCGGTAGACCGGAAATCTCTTGGACTCAAGAAGGAAAAAGCAAGTCATTTCCGCTTCTTTTGGCACGACGTTCTTAGCGGGACCAAGCCAACCTCAGTCATAGTCATCCCGCCGGCGAAAAACTCGTCGCCGATGACCATCTTCGGGCAGACAAACATGATGGACAACCCGCTAACTATAGGGCCGGATCTGAGCTCCAAGTGCGTCGGAAGAGCCCAGGGGATCTATGCTGCGGCGGGTCAGGACGAGCTTGGGTTCTTGATGGTGATGAACCTGGCTTTCATTGAGGGCAAGTACAACGGCAGCACCCTCACCGTGCTCGGCCGGAACCCGGCGTTACAGAAGGTCCGGGAGCTGTCCATCGTCGGCGGCAGTGGGCTTTTCCGGTTCGCTCGCGGCTACGTTGAGGCCAGGACTCAATGGCTTGATTTAAAGACAGGCGATGCCACGGTTCAATATGATGCTTATGTGTTGCATTATTGACCCACCATCGGCTATAATTTGTTTGTCTCTTTAAACCATTAATTAATTATATTATTAAAAGAATTGAACTTTTCTATTTGAGGTGTTTTGGAGTTGAATTTTTTATTAAATTTTGTGACCATGTAAGCTATTGAAACATAAATTATGATCCCAAAATTTCAGTTCCAAATTCGATCGGGAAGTCAGTTAAATATATTATTAAAAAACATTGTGTTTTTTGTATACAATTTGATATAGTGATTTTCAATAATTTATTTAACTTATTTCCCGATTGAAATTTACTTTGAAATTTTTGAACATAATTTACATTTTATTAAAAAACATTCTCACAAATTTCATCAAAAAAATTAGCTCCCAAGCAGGGGCGGATCTAGGATTCAGAGATGCCCTGGGCTTAATAAGAATTATACTAGGCTTAAATATTATAGGGGTGAGCTAAATGTGAAAAATGAACAAATTTACACTAAAAAATTAAAAAAGTTCTCAGTTGCCCTGTGCTTCAGCATATCATAGTCCGTACATAGATCCTCCCCTGCTCCCAAGCATCTCAAATGGACAAGTTGGAAAGGTGATCCTGATCAAAACTACGTAACAGTATCATTACTCTAGACAAATAAAAGTGTGTTAGTACGAAATAGGGGTGTTAGTACAAGAGTAGTTCCTTGGTGCTTTAATTTAAAAAAAAGATGTCCTTAATCATGATGGACCGACGGAATTTCTAGGACCACTATGTTGTGGACCAGTATGCTACTATGCTTTGAGGCATTTTAAGCTTTTGTACTATTCTTAGTGTTTGTCCTCTTTATTTGACTATTTTGTTTACACTTAATGTTACATGATCAACCTACTCATCATGTTTTCCTTTGGACTGAAATTTGCTGGTCTGGTCTGATCTGAACTGGTCTGGTCTGGTAAACGTTTGGTCTCTGTGTATTTTATAACTACGGAAGTCTGATCTGATCTGGTTTGGTCTGATCTGGAACTGAAAACATCCTCAATAGCCGGGCCTCCAATTTGACCTGGAAATAAAATAGAGTCATATGCCTACTCAAAATTGTGGTCAAGACATCGTATTACATTATATGAAGTACTCTCTCCCTCCCGGAGACAAGTTCCCACTTTCTTTATTTGGATGTCCCAAAACAAACTTTCCATTTCCCTAAATGGAAAGTTATCCTACACCAAAACAGTGTCAAACAGTGTCGAAACGGTGTCAAACAGTAAAATTTACCCCTCGGTAACTTTATTTCATTAAAATGTGTGAAAGTCAACCCGGGAACTTATTCCCGGGACGGAGGGAGTATATTTAAGTGCCCTCGTATGTGAAAATGCATTGAATTAAGTTATATACATTTGAATATTGCATTTGTAGACGGTAGTACATCAATTTGACTAAAATTTTGTTAAAACAGACACAAAAAAAGACTAACTTCTTGGAATGGACTAACTTCCTAAGAACTTGAAGTGCCAATAGGTTGCCAACCCCAACAGTCCGAACTTACTCAACTCAGTATTCTGTGGGTCCTTAACACAAGCCGCGGCGGCGCGGCTCCGATCTATTTGTGTTACAGAGTCTAAGGAATGTGAAATTGTGAAGCCATCACAACCTCCCCCATCTTCCTCAACACGCCATTTAAACGCTCGATTTTGTTTATGTATGGACAATTTTGTTTTGTTCTTTAAGGTTTTTTGTTTGTAGCACACACAAAAGAAATTGTGTATGGAGCAGACAATTCACTTTACAAAGTGAAAAATTCTCTACCCACGGATAAAACCAGACGTATAAATAACATGTATATTGCCAAATCTCTTTTCTTAGGAGAAGCACAATACACTTTTCCCATACCCCTTCCTAAGCCACCATTCTTATATTGCCACCCCCTACTTGCTACAACCTTTTTCTTTCCCACATGATATTGCTTCATCACCTCCTTCGGTTCAACCAACTTCATTGATATAATGATATCACCCCTCCCCCTCTCACCTCAACTTCCCCAACCACTCCATAAACCTCCTCACTCAGTCCCTGACCAAATCCCCAAGTTCTTGTTACGTTCTCCACTTCTCCTACCTTTAGCCATGTCACGTATAGTATGAGTGTATGACTTCACTGGGACCTAATTCTCCTTCTAAAATGTATCATGGAGAAGTGATCATATTTCCCATCTAACCATTCGCGTGTGAAGCTGGAAAATTTAACCTTTTGTATTTAAACTCGTCCAATTTCCAATTTCCTTCTCAAAAAATGTTAAGCTACGTCAAAACAAACATATTAAGGCCTTGTTTGAAAAATTACTGATCAACCAGTTTTTAACTGAGTTTTTTACAAGAATATTACTAAAAATATTACTAAAATAAATATGACTATTCATTACTACAATGTGGAGTTGTGGTAACTTCAGCTTAAAATTTGAGCATGAATTACTATGATTTCATTAGAGAGTGACTAGTCATATTTTTGTAAATCAGTAATTATTTCTTGAATTAACTGATTGGACCCTATCAGCCAAAAACGGAAACGTTGCGTACTCCAGCGTTTGGATTCGGCTGGTGCAATTTCTGCCTTTAATGTCCTTCACCGCTCACGCTTGGTTTTTTAATATGCTTCTAATTTCTACGTAGTATTAGTTAGCTTTGTATGTTTTTTTAATTGCTCTGCATTGGTTTTTAAAAACCACAATGCGCACTTTTTTGGGGTTTTGTATCTACAACATTCGTTTCTAATTGCTATGTTAGCTTTGTATGTTTTTTAGTTGCTTTGCATTCATTTTACATGTTTCATTTTAATATCCGCAATGTGCATGTTTATTAATTTCAATTGTTTCTTTTTCTTTTTAAATTTAGTCTCATTTTCAATATGTATTCATACGAGTATTTATTAATATCACGAAACTAATTTTTAATTTCGTTTTCAATTCTTTGTTGACTTTGAATTGCTGGGAGGGATTACTAGGCATAAATTACTGAATTTGATCCATAAGAGCATGCAATAATGAATTTATACGCATTTTCCGTTTCTTTTTTCCGACTAAGAATTTGAGTTTTTTCCCGAAATAATGCTAATTAAATAAATAATTCCCAAAATACTGCTGGGTTAAAAATAATTCCCAAAATACTGCCGGATTAGCCGTGGTTAAGGAAAGCCGCCACTTAAGCCGCCACTTGAAGTGGCGGTTCTTCTCTTACAATACAAAAGCCGCCACTCCAAGTGGCGTCTCTTACAGCACATTTTGTACATATTTTTAACTATTTTTTTAACTATCTTCCCGATTGAATTTTGAGCTGAAATTTGGTATGAATAAACTAGACTTGATGAGGAACATGTTCAAAAAAATTCATCAAAAAAATTCACCGAGAAGACCCTCTGATAGTGTTGTCCGCACGAGGGTTCCGGTCAGGACGTCGTGATAGAATATGACATTTTTATGAAATTTGAGGTGCTTCCGAGTTGAATTTTTTGATGACATTTGGTGATCATGTTCTTCCTAAAGTGTAGGTTATGTTCACCGAATTTCAGATTAAAATTAAATCAAGAAGTTAGTTAAATTATTTATTGAAAAAAACCCTGCATTTTTAGGCCTAAAAGATTGTGCAATTTTAAAAAATTCATTTAATTAACTAACTTCCCGATTGAAAGGAACCAACTGCAGATTCGAGCTATCACTGTCATCATTATGCTCTTACCTCTTTCTCTTCCACTTACTAAATAAATATGAACTCTCTTTGGGCAGTTTATGGCCATTGGAAATAGCTTCAACACCCATATCAATTTTAGCAACCGGTACTATTGCTCTAAGTTCCAATTGCATAATCACAACTTCGTCCGATTCACTTGAGCTCGTGTCTGGAAGACGATGGTAAATTCAAATTTTGTAATCTAGAGAAGCATGTGTAATCCTACAACATACTTCGTACAAACTATTGATAGAAATGCTCAAAGTAATGTAAACATGGAATTGCATATCATATATAACACATGCAGCTAAAACATGATGTCTTATGCATAAATTATCAACAAATATGAAACAATAAGAAATTATAAAACATTGCTTCCGGGAAATAATATACCAAATGATCTAGTTGCATAATTTCTAAAATTTTCGTTACAAAAAATTTGTCATGTGCCTTCTGAAAATGTTCATGTAAGATAAGCCTAACAGTTGCAATTTTAGGCCTATTTCATTTGAGCTATTTCCGGGTCGAATTTTTTGATGAAATTTGGTGAGCATGTTCCTATGGAATGTAGATTATGTCCACCAAATTTTAGATTAAAATTCAATCGGGGAGTTAGTTAAATAAATTTTTAAAAATCATATAATTTTTTAGGTCTAAAAATGCATTTTTTCAATAAATTATTTAAATAACTTCTTGATTTAATTTTAATCTGAAAATTCGGTGAGCATAACCTACACTTTAGGAAGAACACGATCACCAAATTTTATCAAAAATTTCGACTTAGAAGCAACTCAAATTTCATAAAAATGTCGCATTCTTGTCACGACGTCCTGACCGGAACCCCTGTGCGGACAACACCATCAGAGGGTTTTCCCGCTGAATTTTTTTGATGAATTTTTTTAAGCATGTTCCTCATCAAGTCTAGTTTATTCATACCAAATTTCAGCTCAAAATTCAATCGGAAAGATAGTTAAAATAAATTGTTGAAACATACTGCATTTTATATATGTACAAAATGTGCTGCAAGAGAAGAGGCGCCACTTGGAGTGGCGACTTTTGTACTGTAAGAGAAGAGCCGCCACTTTAAGTGGCGGCTTTCTTTAACCACGGCTAACCTGACAGTATTTCGGGAATTATTTTTAACCCAGCAGTAGTTTGGGAATTATTTATTTAATTAGCATTATTTTGGAAAAAAACTCTAAGAATTTATACTCACTTTTGATTTCTTTTTCCCGTCCTGGCCTTTGGTTGAAGTAAAATGATTTATACTTTGTAAATAAATGTAGGTAATATTGTTTTTATATGCAATAACTAAAAAAAACTAAATACTAATAATGTCCTTATATGTCTTTTTACACGCAAACAGTTATTCTCAAATAGCTAATTTACCAAACATTTACAGACAACAAGTTAGCATAATCAGCCAACTAAAATAGCTAACTCAACCAGATATTGTCAATCAGCTGTCATAACCAGTTAATAACTAACAACTAACAACTGATTGCCAAATTAAACATCATTTAAAACTCGGGTACAATAAAATGTTAAATAGACTTTTTGAACTTACCATTATCCACAAATAAGAAGGTCCCATTGAACCAAATGCTTGTGCCACCTTCTCTTTCACACAACTCATGAGCATTTTGCGTATTTTGAGCTAAAACTCGGGATGTTTCAATGGGACGTCCGAACCATTGGTTTTGCAACTCCATGAATGATAAAAAATGCAGTGCTCAAATGATCATGGACCTTGTGATGGGGATTCCCAATTATTAAAGAAATTAGGTCTAACGTAACTAGGTCTGACTGGTTTAATTCGAGTTTAAACTACTATACACTGGACTAGAAATTGTTATCATAAGAACTCTCGATTATAAAGAATGTGACTTAATAACTTTTAGTGATTGTCAAAAAAATAATTTTTAGTGACTTATGTTTTTCAAATTTTACATCATAGTGACCATAAAATTATACTCATAGTCCATAAGTCACATCTGTGTACACAAGTTCTACTTAGTACGGAGCATTATTTTTGGAAAAATATCATTTTGTTATCATTTTCTTTTATCGAATGTTCTGAAATTTTCTTCAATGTTCTTTTTAAGGGTTTAGAAAGAATGATTTTCTTATACAAAACATTACTTTTAAGGAATGATTTGTGTGGTCAACACTATTTCATCTTTTTCTACCTAAATTGAAATCATGTATTTCTATTTTTTTAATAAACATACGGGTCAATTCAGAGTGAGAAGACCATTTTTGGGACAAAGGTATAGTAGTGCCAGTATATCTTATATTCTGATTGATAAATGTAATTACTGACTAGCCGTTCTTTTTGTCTTAAGCTTCAAGTGTAGTTGGCCTTAGCAATTTAGTAAATCTACAATGACTCACAAAATTGTTACTACCAATTGTTCCCTAGCTTCCCGTGAACACCCACCTTGCCATAAACTAACTAACCCTTAGTGTGTACATCAACTCTATTGGTTGACTACCTTGAAAGTATAGCTTCCCTCGATCTTATGCTTAACTTGATAGGCAAATCAAAAGTTCCCTTAAATACTTATAAAGTTAGGTTTTGAAGTGGACACCATAAACGTTATTTAAATTCCCAAACATTACTATTCCCCAAGTCCTATCCCATAAACCTTAGATCACTATCCCATATCATTATTATTTCAATAATTTTTAGCCCTCCTATCCCACTCTCCCATATCATAATGGAAACCTCTATTGGTCATGTCCTCCCTGGATTAGGCTTCTTTTTGGTAGGACTATGGCACATGCTGAACCAAATGAAACTTCATTTCTCCCAACCAAAATCCCACTTGTGTAGTCTATGGTTTCCCTCTCCAAGAATAAGATACATTGAGCTCTTCCTAATAATCTTGGGCAGCTTAGCCTTTCTCTCCGAGGAGATCTTTATAGGCCTCCAAAGGCGCACCCTTTTCGACCCCGATGGAACGATTCCTTTCAACAAGCTCCGCAAGTTCGAACATGCAAACAT